>JARHVA010006682.1:790000-855088 GCA_037957365.1 Torreya grandis | reverse complement strand
GGCTAGTTCTTATAGAACTTGAGAGAGAGAGAGAGAGAGAGAGAGAGAGAGAGAGAGAGAGAGAGAGAGAGAGAGGAGAGAGAGAGAGAGAGAGAGAGAGAGAGAGAGAGAGAGAGAGAGAGAGAGAGAGAGAGAGAGAGAGAGAGAGAGAGAGAGAGAGAGAGAGAGAGAGAGAGAGAATTATAAGAATCACAAGGACACTTGTCAAGCTAATAAAATAAGTTAATTATATAATAAAAAATGATGTGGGATGAACCATGCAGGTCAGGAATCCCAAGTGTCCATCCAAGTCATCAAACTCTTGCAAAGTGGAATAAAATTCCCTTAATTGGCTTTAAAAAATGCCTTCATGATTAGATATATTTATATTTTCCAAAACTAATGATGGATAGTTATAATTATTGGAATGAGAGGTAAGGATTTCAAACATGCCTCTCCATGCATTGGTTTAGACTTGGTCATCTGCAATCATCACAAAATGATCTATCATCATCTGTTGTCAAGAAAACTCCTCTTTCATGCACCCTACACACTTGGCATCAAATATGTATTTATTTTCCCATGAAAATATGTGGGATGGACTGGATGAAAATTTTAAATAACCTCCATGTCCTTATAAACATCAGGGATACCTTAAATTCATCTCACTTGAAGTTTTCCACCCTGCTCACTAGCTTGTCCAATATGTTAGTTTTGACTAGCTGAGATGAAGCTATTTGTTTGCATATTTAGGAGTATTTTAAAATAATTAAATGGATTTATGTAGTTATAATTTTTTTATATATTCCTCCCAAAATTTATTTCATCCTTGGACTTCTTATATAACCTAAAAAGCACAAAAAATGGTCAAAAATACCCTATTTTACACCATGTCTATATAATTATATCCATATATTTTTGATGTTAGAGAGCTTGATTTAGTACTATTTAACATCCAATCATCATTACATTCCATTCTAGTCCATTTTGGTGTATTATCTCTCTCATTTCCACAAACTAGTCTTTGTAAGGGTTTAACAAGGGCTTTAGGCATGTTTTGACTCTTAAGCTTTGTTCATAAAGCTCTGACATCCAAATTGCAAAAATAATTTGAAAAGAATGATGTTCAAGGACCTTGATAACATTTTAAAACTCCATTTTACTCCATGTAAATCATCAAGAGAAAAATGAGCATTTGAAATCACCTTATCGAGCTTGTTTTCTTGTTCCTTTGCAGGTCTAAGTTAGTTTTGAGCCAAAAATGGCTTCCTAAGGGGTTTATTTTCATTATAATATATTTATCACCTATATAACCACCTAAAAACATGTTTCAATCCATTTTGATTTTCATCTCATGATAAAAATGTGAATGACCCCTCATTTGGCCTTAGGCTTGAACCTTGCCTAATAGGCCTCATTGCACCTTAGAGCTCAAAATTACCTTTGATGGTTTTAATTTCTTCCTAATAGATAAAAATAATTTAATTAAATCCATAAACATTATCCAACAATGTGGAAAGAATTTCTATGGATAGAAGTAGTATTGGTCTTTCATTTGGTCTTTAGCCTAACCTTGCCCAAATAGGTTTGACTGTAACTTTTATGTTTTAAGCCTCTCTGTTTAGATTCCTTCCTATATAATTGGTCTATAATTATTTCCTATATTTATTCCAACTCATAACACCCTCTTTAAGTATTCAATGTGCTTCTAGTCCACCATTTCATCTTCCTTCCTCAAAGTTGTAGGTTTTGTGCTCAAGGGGAAACACCCCTCCCCCTGAGACAAAATAGGGGGTACTTACCCTATTATTAAAAAAAAAAAATTTGATATCCTTAATTAAGTTTTTAGGACTTTCCACACCAAAATACATCCCTTGGTCATATAATTTGAGCCCCTCAAAACTTGCAAAACCTAAAACAGGCTTGTGTGAAGAAATTGTTAGCAGGGTTTGAAACTAAGAACTGTGTTTTGGTTGATTTAGGGTTCCTTTATCCATTATTTTCATATGATATGATTTTATTAAAACTTAACCAATAATTATATATTTATTCCAAATCCATTCACCTTTCTATAGTTTCACTATACCCCTGTACACACCTTGAGTTCTCAAAAAAAGATTGTCTATCATGACTGTGTCTCTTGAAGGCACTATCTTGTAGGTGAAAACACATGTTTTGACTTAAAAAATAATAAATAAAACCTCCCCTACTATCTTAAAATAATTTTAAATTATTTTGGACTCACTCTTTTGGATCCCAATCATTATCAACACTTCAAAATCCTCAAACTTGTTTACTGCATATCCCAGTCACCTCTAACTGACTATGTGAGAGCCTTTTTAGGGTCTTTTGGGTATACTTGTATAGTTTATAGGCATTGAAGAAAATAATTAAACAATAATTGAAAATATCCATGGTCATCTTCCTGTGACTTAACTTTTTCATTGCATACTTGAGTTAGATCATCATTTAGGACTATATTTTAACTCACTGTCCACTTACAGTCAGTTGTAGGTGCTCATTTCTAAATGAGGGATATCTGAAGATGTGAATGAGAACAAAACCTAAAACTTTAACCTCTCATTCTTGGTTTATATTAGGTAAATTTCCATAATATTCTCTAGGTCACTTATGTGCATAGGTTCATTATAAGGAAAGCACTCTTTCAAACATCCACTTTTGGTTGGTTGTGTATGGACTAAAAGTGGTATATGAATCAAAACACAATGAATATCATCATTAATATGGTATATTATATCATTATTACCCCTTTCATAAATTTGAATCATTTAAACATGGTGCATAGGATATTATGTAACTTTGGATGAAAAAGTTTCCTTTTAGACTTAGACCTGTAGATGATAATGCCTAAATTCAATGCTTTTATAGGCAATTTTAGGCCTCAGAATTACCATCCTCCTCTTCTCATATTCTCCTCAAACCTTTCAAGTTCATTTTATTATATGGGTTATATAAGATATGGTCATCAAGATGTATAAAATGTATATGCATCCCTATGAGATATCATTAAAACCCCTAAGAACTCTATTTTGCAAACTTAGGGATTAAGGGCTTGGATATTGTCATCACATCTTTGCAAGTGAATTATAATTCTATTTTCTATATTGACACTTAAATCATGCACTGTCATGGTCAATTACTCATCTTATGACTTCAAGTAAGTTTTCATCAATTGTTTCCATACTTCAATATACCTCCTTAACTCTCTCTTAACACTTGTAGGTGACGACTGTCATACACAAGGAAAAATGTGAGTATGGGAAGTGTATTATATTTAACCTCATGAAAATACTTGAACTCTTCTCCAACATTCCAAATAGGTGTTTATCATCATAAATATCTTGAAACTAGTTTTCAAAAACTTTTTTCAATGTGGCATTCCCCTTTCAAACACCTATAGATGAGTATTTTCATGGCAAATTGACTGGAAAGATACATGTGACTATAATTCCATATATATTGATTTGGGAAAATAGGTTGAAAGGTGAATGAGACCAAGATAAAATTTGATACATGTAAACCAACCATATCCATCATCCAAAACCACCATCAAAGAAAGAATATCTTATAAATGGTGAAAAATTGTTTACAGCCAGAATGATGCTTCTCTTGCAACATTGATGTACTTGACTTATCCAAACACCTTAAAACATGAAAATAATCATAGTAATAATTTGAGGATGTTAAAATAATTTATAATCAACCTCAGTAATCGATTCATATGAAATTTATTAAACTAAGGCAAAACCTATAGGGTGCATGAAACATCAAGCAGAAAGGTACAATCAACTTCCTGAGGATGGTTCTTGAAGCACATGCCACCATTATTCAAAATATTTATATTTAAATTAATTTATCTAAGTTTACTTTCACCTCCCCAAGGTATTTGATCTAAAACCTCATCTATTGGCCTTACTAAGTACAAACTTGAAGACTACTTTTACTTGCCAAGAAAGGTGAAAAAGGAATAGAACAATTTTGAGAAATAAATGGCACTTCAGAGCATGTCAAGCACTGAGATGGATCTAAGGAATATGAAGAGTCATATTACAACCTTCTCCCATATGGAACACTTTCCTTTGAGCTTTACAAGTGCCAAAAACTCTTTTTTTTTCAAGAAAACTATTTTTTCTTCTAAAGAACTTGCCACCTTTCAGTTATGTCAATTGATTAAGACCTCTTGGGACATATGGGATGTGACATAATATTTTAAAACCTTCACACTTCATAATAAATCCATATAGCTCATTAAATGCTTCCTTTTTAACCTCAAAATGACTCAATGACTAAAAAAACTAAAATGACTAAGGACCAAGGCTAGTATAACATTAAATGACATTAATTAACCTATAAAATAACTTGTTACATATGTATTAGACCCTTAAAACACCTAAAATTCAAGTTTTTAAACTATAGGGGTCCCAATTTGACCTAAAAGTCAAATTTGGTTAACAAATTGGTGATTCATAAGTGTAGTATGCCTGCTATACTAACTAGACCAGTAGCCTTATCAGTCCATTAAGCTTAGGAAGTCATCTAAAATATGAGACAAAATAAGGAGGATTTTTATCATTGACAAAAATATTGACCAAGACAAGATAACAATTTGACTACCTTAACCACGCAAAGCAAAGGACATATACAAAATAAAGCAAACAAACTAACAAGACACACATGTGCTCAAAGCACTGAGGAAAAATAAGAATAAAAAAACTATATACAACTAAAAACTAATCATACCTCCATTTTTAGGATCGAAAGTAAAGTTCCTTACATCATTCTCTTCATGAGATGAATCATCGTGCAAAGCATGTTGCTCTTTAGATTGAACACTTAATAGATCAGACCTATTTCTTGGCACTTAAAATGTCATGATCTCAAGTAGACCATCTTCAAATAGGTATATAGTGTAAAATTATTCCTCTTTCATCCAAACAACCTCAACCTTCTCATATGGATCATCAATTACAACCTCAAATGGTGATTCAACAAGGTACACCTTCTTGACTTCCATAGTTCTCTCAATAATATTGGGCTTCCTCTTAGCTGCAAGTTATTCTAGTTCATCAAGTAGCTTTGCATATTCTTCCCAATATTGGTCATTGTCTTCCATGGAATCCTATTTCTTCACCTTTGCATGTTTTTGATTTTTAACTTGGTAAAACTCTTCAAGCCCTGTAAAGAACTCCATTTGCAATATCCATTCATCCTTGTCCTCTTTATCATCTAGAACCACTACCTCTTCAATCTTCTCTTATTGATGTATGATGTCATCAAGCTGGTGTTATATAACATCTAATGCATCTAATTTTGATTCAATATCAAGCTAAGGTGTTGGGTCATCTTCAAGAAAAACATCTCGCACATTGGTCTCAAGAGAGTTTACTAGGGCTACATTCTCTTTGGGAAAGACTTGAGATTGTTCTCCATCCATAATATCACATTCATCTTGATGATTGAGATGATTATACACAACTTTAATATCATATGTAGATTATTATTCAAGGTCTACAAGATCCTCCATATCCTTCTCTTTTATAGTGATGCCAAGACTAGGCATCTTAAAATCATGTGGCCTGGCCCAATGAGGTTGCCAAGGAGGTAGGATTTCTTCAATCAGAGTTATAAATTTTCTTGAACCAAATACTCTTATCTAATTTCTCATACCATATGTACATAAAAGCAAATGGTGATGTTATGAGGACAATATGAACTAGTTGGTGGAGGTGGAACATAGGGCTCAAAATCAAGCTGAGAATGAAAAGTAAGAGGTTCTTTTGGGAGCTCTTGAGGACAAAGAGGTAGAAATTGGGCTATATGGCTTGGTTATCTTAATTATACTTTAAAATCACTTCATTAACATCTAATTCAACTTTGTAACTCTCTTAAGGGAGGTTAGATGGGGTTTCTTTAGGCATAGGATCTTCTTTTTGTTCTAAACCTTCCATCACACCTTGACTTAACAACTTCATCCTTGAATCCAACTCTTCAATTTGCTTGGCTAGGTTATCTTGGAAAAGTATTTCTTAAAGTTCATATGAATCATCATGAGGGTAAGGAATGCAAGAGGGTTGACATGTAAGACAAGAGGTCTCTTCTTGAGGAAGGGTGAAAGGGGCTTGCAAGAAATCAACTTCACACTCCTTATCAATGATTCTATCTTCTTTCTTTCCCCATGATTCTAATATATTTATCCATCTTAAGATATTAGGATTATAAGTATTCACTTGAGGTGGTGATGTAATTTTATGAGTGGATTAAATATTCAATAAAATTTGAATCTTCTTAGGCTTGGTATCTCCATCTTGTCTCTAACTTGGAATATCATATCTAGGGGTCATTCCTTGAGATGGGGATGAAATTTTAGAGGTTAATGGGGATTTTAAATCCACTTCCTTTGCTAATAACATGTACTGATGCATATGAATATTAGCCAATTTACCTATCAATATTAGCTTCAAAAATAAGGTTTCTCCTTTTAGCTCTCTCTTCGAAATGATGGGGAAAAGGATGAATTTGATATCCTTGGTTGGGCTCATGAGTAGGGATCAAATATGGCTGATAGGAAACTTAGGGAAGTGGATATGAAGGTTGATAGGTTTTTTGAGGTTTAATTTCATGTGCTCATAGCCTATCCTCTAAAGAAGAAACTAGGCCACTCACATCAAGCATCTCACTTGTGAGCCTTTGCTAATTGACTTTCTTAATAAGTAGCCACTCTCTTTTGACCAAATCTAATGCACCTCTCACCTTATGAATAAGATGAATAGGAACCTCTTGACCATATCCCCTTTATGTATCAAGATCTAACATATACCTCTCATAGCCAAAAAGTGTTTTTTTGAAGGTGGAAATGGATTGACTTGAGAAGGGGCTAGGTTGACTAGGAGAAAAAATATATTGAAGAGGCTAGCTATATGATTGATACACTTCATGAATGGGCTGATATAATTCATTTTGGAGCTAGTACACTTCATGATAGGGCTGATTAAGGACTTTCTCTTATTGATAGGGAATGACACAAGCTTGAAATGTCTCACCAACTTGTGTAAAAAGGAACTCAACACCAAAATTAGCCATGAAACCTCACTGAAATCAAGAACACAAAGAAATATATTACCAAAAATCTTTAAAATGAAACCTGGGCTACTTGATCAACTGTTTTATCTTTAAAAGACCATTGATGCTTGAATAGAAGCTTCCAAAGGCTGATTGTTGAAAGATAAAACCAAAAATATTCCAACCTCTTAGACCAAGAGTCCCACCAGGTGTGTCAAAAAACTATTATCACTTGGATTTACACATTTTTAGGAGATTCCTAAGCTCTCCTCATCCAATAGCACAATGGAAACACCTCTAGTCTTGTGGGTAGCCTAAGGATGAGGTAAATCTCTAGATAGGGCTAGTTTCCTTGATGTACCACTTTGGATTGAAGCTACACCTAAAATTTTGGGGGGAATGGAGAGAGATAACTAAAATAAAACTATTCTAATGGAGGTGATACACCAAATAATATGATGACTTCCAACCAGATGCATATTACACATGAAGTCAAGGGACAAACTAAACATACACTTCTCCAATCTGCATCTTATCACATCAATGTTACATTATGAGGTTATAGATAAATGTGTAAGTATAGGATAAATATATAAAATTACTTTAATGGAACTAAAAAATAGATTAAATCATTCAATCCTTGAAATTTACTATAACACTTTGCATTCCCTACAAGAAGCTTTCCAACTGCAAATAAGATGCAAGAATGAGACAACATGCTAAGGAATCCATAGTCTTCACTAAGAAAGATCTAATATTCAAGTAAAAAAACTAAAAATATTCATTAAGAGGTAAAAATAAGTAGTATTATTTCTCAAATGTTATGAAAATGAGTATGTCTTCACCATACTTAGGTGAAGCATAAGTTACAATGGCTAAACTAGCTAGTTCTTATAGAACTCAAGAGAGAGAGAGTAGAAGAGAGAAGAAAAATGGTCACAAGGACACTTATTAATCTGATAAAATTAGTTAATTATGTATGATAAAATGATGTGGGATGAACCATGCAAGGTCAAGAAGTCCAAGTGTCCAAGTCATCAAACTCTTGCAAAGTGGCATAAAATTCCCTTAACTGGCTTAGAAAAAATGCCTTCATGATTATCCCTATTTTAACATCCTAAAAATGATTAGGTATAGGTCTTATTATTGAAATGAGAGATAATTATTTCAAAAATGCATCTTCATGCATTCGTTGCAAGCCTATTCATTTAGAATCATCCCATAATGAGCTATCATCATCTGTTGTCAAGAAAACTCCTCTTTCATACACCTTGCACACTTAGCCTCAAATTTGGCTTCAATTTCCCATAAAAATACATGTGAGGTATTGGATGAAAAGTTTAAATACCCTTCATTTCC
The DNA here is from genome assembly GCA_037957365.1 of Torreya grandis. Taxonomy (NCBI): domain Eukaryota; kingdom Viridiplantae; phylum Streptophyta; class Pinopsida; order Cupressales; family Taxaceae; genus Torreya; species Torreya grandis. The sequence continues at coordinate 846,670 of JARHVA010006682.1, read as the reverse complement.
TTATAATAATTAGGGACACCTTAAATTTATCTCACTTGAAGTTTTCCACCCTTCTCACTAGCCTGTCCAATATGCTAGTTTTGACTAGCTGAGATGAAGCTATTTGTTTGCATGCTTAGGATTATTTTGAAATAATTAAATGGAAATATTGATTTAAAAAAATCATATATCTTCCTCTCAAAATTTATTTCACCCTCAAACTCCTTCTAGAACTTGAAAAACACAAAAAATGGTCAAAAATACCCTATCTGTACAAGTTCGTACAACTAATTTTGATTTTATGGAGACTAACTAAGTAATATTTAACATTAAATCATCATTCATGAAATTATGATCCATTTTTATGCATTATCTCTCTCATTTCCTCAAATTGGTCTTTGCAAGGTTTTAACAAGTGTTTTAGGCATGTTTTGACTCTTAAGCTTTATTCATAAAGATCTAACATCCAAATTGTAAAAAAATATGAAATAATTATGTTAAAGGACCCTTATATCACATATGAACTCCATTGGACTCCATGAAAATAATCAATAGATAAATGAGCATTTCAAATCACCTTATCTACCTTGTTTTCTTGTTCCTTACAGGTCTGAGTTAGTTTTGTGCCAAAATGGATTAATCAGGGGTTTATTTTAATTTCAAGAGATTTATCACCTATTTATCCACCCTAAAAACATGTTTAAATCCATTTGGATTATCATCTCATGCTAAATATGTGAATGACCCCCATTTGGCCTTAGGCTTGAACCTTGCCTAATAGGCCTTACTGCACCTTAGATCTCAAAATGAACTTTGATGGTTTTCCTTGCTTCCTGATAGCTTAAAAACATATAATTACATCCCATAAACATGATCCAACAATGTTTAAATCATTTATAGGGCTAGAAGTAGCATTGGTCTTTCATTTGGTCTTTAGGCCTAACCTTGCCCAAGTAGGTTTGATTGCAATTTTTAGATTTTAGGCCTCTCTATTTAGTTTCCTTCCTCTATGATTTGTCTATCATTATGTATTATATTTATTCTAACTAATCACACCATATCTAATTATTCCATGTTATTTTGGTTGACCATTTCGTCTTCCTTCCTTAAAGTTACAGGTTTTGGCTCAAAGGGAAGTACCCCCTGTATGAGACAAAACAAGGGGTACTTGACCTATTCTCTAAAAAAAATGAATATTATGTAGCCTTCCTAAAGTTTTTATTACCTCCCAAACCAAAATACATCCCTTTTTTATATCATTTGACCCCTCAAAACTTGCCAAACCTAAAATAGGCTTGTGTGAAGAAACTGTCAGTAGGGTTTGAAACTGAGGATTGTGTTTTACTTGATTTAGGGTTCCTTTATGCATTATTTTCATATGATATGGGTTTAATAAAGCTTATAAAATCATTATGTATTTATTCCAAATACATTCACCTTTATATACTTTCACTATACCCATGTACACACCTTGAGTTCTCAAAACAAGAATGTCTATCCTGATTGTCTCTCGAAGGCACTATCTTGTAAGTGAAAACACATGTTTTGACTTCAAAAGTAGTATATAAAACCTCCCATTATATCTTATATTCATTTTTAATTATTTTTTACTCACTCATTTTAATCTCAAGCACTGTCAACGCTTTAAAATCCTTAAACTTGTTTACTGCATGTCCAAGTCACCTCCAATTGACCGTGTGAGAGATTTTTTTGGGTCATGTAGGTATAATTGTATGTTTTAGAGGCCTTAAAGACAAGAATTCTACCCTAATTTAAACTCTCCATGTTCATATACCTATGAATTAAATTTTTCATTGCATACTTGAGCTAGATCATCATTTAGGACTATATTTTAGCTCATTGTACACCTACAGTTAGTTGTAGGTTCTCATTTCCAAATGAGGTATATTTGAAGATGTGAATGAGACCAAAACCTAAAAATATAACCTCTCTTTCCTATATTATATGAGGTAAATGTTTATACCATGCTCTATGTTACTTATTCACCTAGGTTCATTATAAGGAAAGCACTCTTTCAAACCTCCACTTTTGGCTAGTTGAAGGTGGCTAACCAAGCTTGTGTATAGAATGAAAGTGGTCTATGAAGCAAAATAAAATGCATATCCTCCTTAATATTGTATCTTAGATCATGATTACCCCTAGGCAATTGTGAATATTTTGATGAAAAAAGTTCCTTTTAGACTTAGACCTATAGATGATAATGTCTAAATTCAGTGCTTTTATAAGAACTTTGAGGCCTCAAAATTACCATCCTCCACTACTCATATTCTCTTCAAACCTTGAAATGTAATTTTCATATATATATGCTACAATATATGTTCATAAATATGTATAAAATGTATATGCATCCCTATTATGAGATATCATTAAAACCCCTAAGAACTCTATTTTTCAAACTTAAGGATTAAGGGCCTGAACATTATCATCACATCTTTGCAAGTGAGTTATAATGCCATTTTCCATATTGAAATTTAAATAATGGTTTGTCATGGTCAAATAATAATGTTATAACTTCAAGTAATTTTTCATCAATTGTTTCCATGCTTCAATATACCTCCTTAGCTCTCTGCTAACACTTGTAGTGACCACTACCATATACAGGAAGCAATGTGAGTATGGGCAGTGTGTATTGTATTTAACCTCATGAAAAGAATTGAAATATTATAAAACCTTAAAAATAGGTTTTTATCATCATAAATGTCTTGAAACTAATTTTAAAAACCTTTGTTCAACATGTTATTCCCCTTTCAAACACATATAGATGAGCATTTTCATGGCAGATTGATTGGCAAGCTACATATGACTGCAATTCCATATAGATTTCTTTGGGAAAAGATATTTAAAGGTAAATGTGTCAAATATAACATTGGAGACATGTAAAATTACCCATATTCATCCTCAAAAACCATTGTAAAAGTAAGAAGATGATGTAAATGGTGAAAAACTATTTACAACTAGAATGATGCTTCTCTTGAAAATTTGATGTACTTAACTTATAAAAACACCTTAAAATGTGAAAATAAGCACGGGAATAAATTTATTAGGAGGTAAAAATAATCTATAATTAACCTCATCTATTGGTTCATACGAAATTGCTCAAACTGAGAGGCAAAACCTATAGGGTACACGAAACAATAAGTAGAAAAGTACAGTCAACTTCATGAGGATGGTTCATGAAGCACACACCACCATTATTCAAAATATTTATATGTAAATGAATGTATCTGAGTTTAATTTCATCTCCCCAAATATTTTTATCTTAAACCTCCTCTATTGGTTATACCAAGTACAAACCTAAAGATTGCTTTTGCTTGCCAAGCAAGGTGAAATGGGAACAAAATAATTTTGGGCCAAAAATGGCACTTTAAAAGCATATAATGTGTGTGTGTGTGTGTGTGTGTGTGTGTGTGTGTGTGTGTGTGTGTGTGTGTGTGTGTGTGTGTGTGTGTGTGTGTAAATTTTAAGAGTCATATTAAAACCTTCTCCCATGTGGCACACTTCCCCATGAGTTGTACAAGTGTCAAACTCTCCTTTTTCTCAAGAAAACTATCCTTTCTTCTGAGTAACCCACCACCTTTTAGTTATGTCAGTTGATTAAGATATATTGGGACACATTGGATGTGACAATATTTTTTAACCTTCACACTTCCCAATAAATTTGTATAACTCATTAAATGCCCCTTTTTGACCTCAAAATGAATCAAAATAACTAAAAGGAATAAAATGACTAAGGAAAAAAGGCTAATATAACATTAAATGACATTAATTAACTTATAAAACACCTTGTGACATATGTTTTAGACCCTTAAAGCACCTGAAAGTCAAATTTTTTTACCTATAGGGGTCCCAATTTGACCTAAAAGTCAAATTTGGTCAACAGATAGTTCAGCTCAAAAAGAAACTCGATGGGGCTGAACTCAATAAGAAGTAAAATAAAACAATGGAAAAAAGAAAAAAAAACTAACCTCACAATAAGGGATGGGGAAAAAATAAGTTAATTATAGTGTTTTTACAGTGAGACTATGCCTAAAAATTAGTTAGATACCTGCAAGAAGGATTTTTAGAAGGTGGAGGGGGAACCACATACTCACCTATGTGTCCCTTAGTGACAAGAAATTATCCCACAAAAATTTAGTAATGTTATTTAAAGAATTTATTAAGCTAGTTCATAATGCATAAATTATTTGTGTGTTTGTGTCTATTTAAAATTAATAATGGTAATAATCCAAAGATATTACCATAGGTCTACACTTTGAATTTATGATGAATAGAAAGTTTGAGCATTGATACATATCGGGATGAGTCGATCACTAAACCTATGTGAGACTTTTCATTTGTTACCTCAAATGAGGAGATTATGAGTTACTCCTATCATTAGAATAGGTGCTTTGGCAATCATTTTGGTTATCATATTGTGATTTCTTGACTTCATAATTCATCATTAGGTTGGATGACTCATCTCTAAATTTGCTTGGAAATGGGATCTATCCAAATAGATAACTTAACTTGTCTTGGGCATGCATTTACTAAATCACGAGTTAATTATTTAGTAAGGAGAGACCAAGATGAAATGCAAACATGGAATAGGTCTGCAAAAAATATACATAAAAAGGGCTTAAACAAAGGATAAGGAGCAACAACAAATACAACCAAATTAAAACTACTCTAATGCTAAACCAAAAAACAAGAAAACTAATCTAAGAAAGAAAAAAGCACCAAGTGACTAGATTTTTTTGTACACTATACATCACCAAACCATGTGGGTACTTATTATAAATATGTAGTGGAAGGGACAACCAAGATGTAGTGATTCAAGAACTTCCCATTCATCGTAATGGAATATCATTCCCTTCTAGTTCCTTAAGGTGAAAATTATTATGCCCTAATAACTCTTATATTTGGTATGGGTCTATCTAAAGTGGATCAAATTTAGAATGTTGACCCATATTCTCATGGGATTTTCTCCATAATGGCACTAGATCCTAAATCCTAAAGGACTTCACATTGGATCTCTTGTCAAACCATCACTTGATATTCCTTTGATGCTTATTAAAATTTAGTAAGGCTTCATCTTGAGTGTCTTCTAATTGTACAATGTCTAAAATCCTAGAATTTACCTTTTTGTTGGATTCCATGTATTAGCACATAAATTTGTATGTGGGAAGCTTAAGTGTATCTAACAAAACTAAGTCTAGTCGATAGACTAATAAAAATGACAATATCTTTAGTGATTTATTATCTCTAATGTGATCAATCCAAAATGAAAACTTCAATAATGAATGCCACTCTTGAGGCTTCTCCTTTGCATACTTATTGATGGCCTCAATCAACTTCTTGTTGGTTGATTCTAACAATCCATTACCTTATAGGTAATAATTTTATGAGAACCTTAAAGTGATCCCATTGTCATATACCCACTTAGTTAATTATATGGATTGAAATACAGGGTCATTATCATAGACTAATGAGACAAGAATCCCAAATCGATTGGTCACATTAATTTCCATGAATTTGATCACCTCATTTGTATTTTTATTCTTTGGCACCATTGCTTTGATCCATATCATGTAATAGAGGTCTTATTAAGAACAAACTTGTGGCCTATTAAGTAGTTGGGATTGATGAATCCTATAAAATTCATCCCCTATTGGGAAAATGGCACCCATTATATAACCGAATGTAATGGCATTGTAGGGTGTAATTCTATTTTGGTGAATGTTTGGAATTGATCAAATACTCTAACATGTGTATGGATGTATTTTAATAGGGTAGACCAATAATATCCTACTCGTAGCATTTTTTGTGACATTGAATTGTCTACAACATGACCAATGCCTAACTTATCATGTAAATTTACCATGAATTTCTTGGTCTCAAATTATGATAGGAATTTAAGGTAGACACCTTCATGATTTTTATTGAAGAGAACACCTTTTTTTTATCATACATTTCACCTCTTCAACTCTAAGTTCTCTCTTCTATGTTTTATTGAGTCCAAGAGGTGGAATCCCATAGAGAAGGTAATGAACAATTGGGGTGTACCAATTTTTCTATAGCACTTGCTCTTGGTCTAATTGATGCAAGGTGATCCTTGGATAAATATTAGTTATCAGTTGAGTAGGAAATTGTCCTTTAAGAAACTTGGTAGGTTTTGTCTCCAAGTCATACTCTTGTATCTTAGTCATCCATCTAACTCTAAACTCCCCTAGGTTGTTCTAGCCAAACATTTACTTGATAGTTGTGTCTAAAATGATTACATGAACTTTATTCCTAAGAATATAGTGCTTGAATGTTTTCACAGATTTGACCAAAGTGTAGGAAGTTTTATCCAAAGTAGAGTATATTAGTTCTACATTTTTTAGATTGGGGCTCGTGAAAATAATAGGGTGTTCTTCTCCATCAAATCTCTATGTGATAGAGGTGGTGATAGCGTGTTTAGAGGTAAAATGATAAATGTAAAAGTCTCTAGCATAATTTGAACTAACTAACACTAGTAATTTTATGATGGCATCCACTTTGTATTTAAAGGATTTCTTTGAATCAACATGACATTCTATTTTAGCATCATGTTTCAACCTAGCGTTTAGAGACTTCATAATTTTAGTAAATCCAGAGATGAACTTGTGAATGAATTGGATTCTTCCAAAGAAATATTTTATCTCTTTTTTATTATTCATTTGAGGCAATTTATAAATCACTTTATATCATTCATGGTCAATAGAAATATCTTATTTTTTGATGATATGATCAAGAATCTTACCTTTGATGACACCAAACATGTTATTTTTTTGGTTGAAGGAAATGATATACCTTCTACATCTTTTGAACACTTTCAACAAATGGTAGATGTGATTCGACCTACATTTTAAAAATAGTGTTAGATCATTCTTTTAAATTACTATTCACTTACCAACTACATCTTCATAATCAAATTCCATTACTCTTTAGAATGTCACTCCAACATTGATTGATCTAAATGACATTGTTGTAGGTAAATGTGTCCCATTTCATTGTAAATGTAGTTTTAGTTTGATCGTCATAATTTACTAAAAATTGATTATATCTTGAGACGCTGTCTAAGAGGACATCATTTATGATCCATTAACCATTTTAATGACTTCATCAAGGGAAGGAAATGGATAATTATCCTTATCTAAAGCTCTATTCAGGTTTTCAAAGTCTATGCATAGTCTAGTTTAACCATTTTATTCCAGATAGGTACTAAGTTTGCCATCAAAGTAGAATGACAAACTGGTAAATTATCCTAGTAAAAGGGAGCCTATGAACTTCCTTATGTATTAACATTTGAATTATTAGATTCATAAGGCTTTAGTTTTGTCAAAATATTAATTTGGTCTATCTTAAGGGAAATAGTGTGAGTGATCACCTTTTATTCGAAGACTTTGAGGTCTTGATAGGCCAAAGTAATTACATATTTATAATCAAGCAACAAATTTCAAATTTATTAAATATTTGGGTCCATTTAATCATGAATTGTGTTGATAGTTTGGGATATTTCCAAGGAACTAATGTTAATGGTTTGACACTTCTAGTTTGAAATTTTAGGTTTCTTAGTTGGTGTTGAAGGGCCAAATGTGTCAAATGCCTTTTCTATAGATATCATCCCATTTGGGATTTGATTCCCTTAGATACTGATAATTCTATCATTATTGAGTTCGGCTCTATGCTATCTATTTTTTATTCATCTAATATTTTGGCTTTAAATTCCCCAACATTGTTAAGGAATTGAACAAATTTATGGTCATATTCAAAGACTTATAAATTCATGACATTATCTATAATAGAGGGGAAAGGGACTAATTCAAATGTGAATTATTATAATTCAACATCATTGAGGGGAGATGAATTTATAATTGAGGATGCTAACAAGTTAACAATATAATTTTATTCCCTAGGGATAAGGATGACATTAAATGCATCAAACATTTTGATTAAATCCCACACTCTATTATTGTATCTCTGAAGGTATGATAATTTGTAGTAAAATTTACTCCTTACCTAGTTCAAAATGAGCTTGGAATTGATTAATACTTTTATTTATTTAACTTTATGCCTCAATGTATATTGTAATCTAAGAATTAATGCCTCATATTCTACTCAGTTATTAGTGCATGGAAACTAAAATATATAACCAACTAAATGTTTCTTATCTTGGGGATCAATAATCAAAACTCTAGCTTGAGAACCTTGTTTAGATCAGGTTCTATCTACGTATGATGAACATAGCCCAAGAAACTCAACATCAGTGTCAATCTTGTTTATATCATGATTTTTTTCCAAAGTATATATCCCTAAATCATAATGTATTATGTTTACCTTATCATTGAATGTGTTATATTATGTGATCATGTGATTTATGCTTGGTTATCTATCCAATCTTATTTGATTGGCAATGTTTATCCTATGTAACCACATGTAAGAGAAGTTACTGGTCATGAATCCATTTAAACATTTAATCCAATATTTATTGATTAGTACTCCATATGCTTTGGTGAAGTCCATAACCTATATATCTATGAATTGTTAGATTTCAGGCTCTAATTCTAATTGCATGTGCACATTGTGTAGCTTACCTACTACTTTGAACTTAGACTTGTCTAATTATACTATGACCTTATCTAATTTAATGGGGACTAATCACGATTTTTCAAAAGTGGCTATAGGCATTAAAATCATTGAAGCACCTAAATCTATTAGGTAGTTATGCAAATTTTATTTGAATAACCTAATAGTTAGGAAAAGGGAAATCACTTCAATATTTTTTTAATGGATAAGCACATTGGCATGAGATGTTTTCTATTTGGGTTGGATTGGTTTTTTAGTAAGAGATTTAGAAACAGACCACATTACTTAGTGATTTGAGAAATCTCATGCATTGTGATGTTGGCTTTGATCCTTTTCATATATTTGATTATATTATATCCAAATTTGCCTTGATTTAGTTTAATTTCAACATGGGCTTTGGATTCATTGGACTATGGAGATGGGGGTCATTCAAACCTTAAGATTAGGGGGAGTTATGACATTATTTGGAGGAGTTGAGTTAGTGATGGGTTGTTGTTGTTTTTAGTTCTTAAGGGTATAATTGCATCTTTAAAATTACTACAAAGCATGAACATCACTATAACTCTCTTATAGTTCATTATATGATTGGATAGGGAACTCCATGGTTTTTTTAGGTATCCTACTAGCATTAGATGACTTAGGTTAGTTTGGTACTACCTCATATTATTCCATTTACCTTTGGAAGATGTCCAAAGAAATGTAGAATTCAATGTAATGAATATCTCCATGTTGGGTTGTGTTATGTACATGAAACCAATTAGGAAGGGATATTTCACAAATGTTGATTCCAGATAATTTATTAGGAGAAGGCTTTGGTGTATTATGTGGATGATTGTAATTTCTATTCTATCTCTCATAAGTGAAATTTTTATTTGTACCTTCAGTACTAGAGTTGCCCATTTGTGTTTTAAAACCAAAGAAGTCATTACTTAGTCTTTGCATCATATGTTGAATGTCATCCAACTAATTTTTTATATATTATTTGGATATAGTTTGGGTATTTTTAGCAATCAATAACATCATTTAATTCTACAATTGGAGAACCATCTCATTATTCAACTAGTTAAGAAATCTAGGTGCTAATTTGGAGTAACATGTCTCATTAGGAACACATTCATCATAGGCAATGGTTGAGGTGCATGCACATTATGGTTTGCATTAGGAATAAGGATCAATATGGGCATATTGGGTAATGCATTAGGGATGGTAACCATCATTTGGACTTGTGGATTGAGTTATTTATCAACCTTGATAGCCTCAACATATGCCAAAGGTAAGGTCACCACTATAAGGTCTCTCCTTAAAAACATTATAGTCCATGGGTCAAATGTATTTCTATACATCTCTAATGCTAGATGAGCATTAGGTTTGTAAATATTGGTGACTCGGCTATATGTCTTCTGGAAATAGGCATTGAAATACATAATGGGATCATTAGTCTCTTGTTTAATGCATGTAGAAAGCTAGTATAATATCCTTGGATCTATAACTTGCCCAAATTGGATTAAGAAAGTACTACTGAACTAGTCCCATCTTGTAATGGAGTACTCAAATAAGTTTAGTAACAAATTACGTGATGCATCTATAAATGTGAATGGTAATAGGAACTATAAGCCATGTATTCATGTTCAACATTTAGGAGTTTAAAAAATGTTTTATATGATGTTACATGTTCTTATATAGTCCTTACACTAGGAATGAATCTTGGCAAATATATCTCTAGGTTACTAGGTAAGTCATGAACAAACCTAGGTGCATTTATGGTAGACACAACAAGCCAAGCCATAGGTAACACCATGGGTATATGTTGGTTTGGGGTGATCTGAGAGGTTGAGCCAATATGGGTAACTAAAGGATTAGGTCTTCCTTTAGTATTTTGAGCTCTTATATAGATTTATAATGGTGAGAGAATTAATATCCCATAGATAGATTAGGATCCATCTTGGTTTATAAGTCAAGGCACAAAGTTGGGGGACAAAAAAATGATAGTCCCCCGACTTTATAAATTAATTTACAAAGGGTGTAGGCCCTTTGTTTTGAAAATATAAGGCTCAAGATATTTTTATAGCCTTGAGAATGTAAACCATTTTCAAAGGGCATAATTTTTGCTCTCCAGAGTGTTGAAATGAAAAATTTAACAAGGTAATATACCCTTTACTATTTGAAAAGGATGTAAAACCTTTGTATTACAAAGGACATATGCCCTTTACAAAGGGTGTATGCCCTTTTTAATACAAAGGTTGTACATCCTTTTCAAACAATAAAGGGTGTATGCCCTTGTTAAATTTTTCATTTCAACACTTTGGAGAGCAAAAACCCATGGCTAAGAGACCTGGAGGAGATTTGTGTTTACTAAATTTACATGTATGCATTTTGAATCTTCATTCCACTAATGAGATTCGGTATCAGATTGGTTCAAATCAGGTATGTTATTTTTGCATTTTTTTCATTTCTATGAAACTTATTAAACTAGGGTTTTGAATTTAAATTTGCATTTAATTTTTTACATTGGCTTAAAAATATCTATGTAAAAAAAAAAATTAGATACATAAGTTTGATGGATCCATTTCCTGAAGAAAATGTTGGACAAAACCCCCAAGAGTTTGATTTTTTAGGAGAAAAAGTTGAATTGTATGAGAAAGGTAATTCCAAACATCAACAATTACTAATAATTATCAATGGTTTGCATCACTATTCTACTGGTAGTGTAAAAATTTTACTTGACAATACATTAGAATCTATTTTTAATGAAGTGGGAAATGTGACTATTGATGCTTAATTTTGTAACTAATCACCAAATTCATGGGAAGTTTCAAAGATGTAGGACTTGACTCTTGAAATGACCTCTAAATTTTAAAGAAGTTGGATCTTCTCTTTGGGTTCTAATGTAAAGGGAAAAGAAATAATGCATAAAAGAAGTACTTAAACTACCAAGGTGATACGCCAAGATTGTATTCCTCTACCAGATGGCACAGTAACTAGTACTAATATAATTTAATGAAAAGATTAAAGAGCATAAAGCCTGATCAATAATTCTAGCATAGATTATATACTAATCAAAGTCTCATAACAAAAAAGATAACCTAAATCATCATCTATCCCAACAACACAATATTAGTTTTAAAAATATTCACTGACAGAATTAAATAACATATAGCATGATCAACAATCTTAGTGTTTATGCAAAGCTAACAAAAGGCTCATAATAGAAGATGAGAAAAAATAATTATAAATAGATTATAATTCCATATAACACCACTCTCTCTTCATAGTTTGATAGGAGAATAAAGTACATAAGGCAAAATGTACAAAATACAATATTTAATCCCTCAAGAGAGGCACCTGTTAAGGTAGTAAAATGCTTGAAAAACTAGCTCTTGAACTCTCTATTGATCTAGATGAATCTCTAGTGATCCCCCCCTTGTTTTGATCCTTTGATCTACTACTTATATCCAAAAATATCTATCGTGGCTCACTACCACTTGCTTGGATTCTAACCATATGCTCACAAATTCTGGATCCAAAACCTACATGTTGTTGTAATTGAATAATTTAGAGCTTAATTCAATCATTTATGATAACTATCTATTTCATTCTATTTTAATCATTGTTCTTATTTGTCTTTAACCTACAGTCTCTCAAATCATAGACACATGGAGGCTTTCGTGGATATTAACTACTTGACTCTTCCTTCCCTTTCATTCTATAGACTATTTAGCTTTCTTAGCTCTTTTGGGATTTGGGACCCACTGTGCTAACACATGGTAGCTTCGCACTCAATGGAGGTTTTTTGATATTCACTTTCCCTTAGAATAGCACCAAAGTGACAAGTAGAATCATCTGTGTTCATTTGGGTCTTGAAGTTTTTCTCTAAGGCTTTAATAAAAGGAGACTCCTTTGAGGATTAGTGATCACCATTAGATTTTATACTGTGATCCAAACCATTAATTCATCATTGACCCTTTGACTCCAAAAAGAGCCATTTTTTATCCATATGGAAACCTCACACTCAATAGAGGCTTTTTTCTACTTCCTTCTCTTTGAAAGAGCACTGAAGTGACACATGGATACCTTCCTCTAGTGTTAGAGTCTTAAATCTTTTCCAAGGCTTTAACAAAAAGATATTCCTTTGATCTCATGAATAATATGACCCAAAATGTTATTTAGCCACCTATATACTTAGCTTAATAATATATATGCATGTCCTAAAGAATAAGATAAAATGTAGAATGTTAACTCTACAGTTCATGGCAACTCACTAGGGACTCTGTGCCTATATGGAAGAACTGCCACAAAATTGCTTGAACCAAAACTTGATCAAAATTATTCCTATTGTAGCTCACTCAGAGCTTCTACAATACGAATCATAAATTGGCCCACTCCACTTTTGATGGATATTGCCTCTTCTATAGATCTTGGAAAGCTTTGTCTAGTTATATTATTTCCTTGTGGGAGAATTGTTAGAGGTTCTGTACCACTAAGTGCAATTGAAATTCTAACTTTTTAATTAGGATTAAAATAGTTTCCACCTCTATGATAATTGAAGAATCACTGAGGGACTAGAAAATTGTTTGATCATTTTGCTTCATGACCAATAGATTTTGAATCTAGTCTTCCATTAACACAGTGTTGTCATCTAAAAAAGGATAAAGGAGTCCCAATTGGACTAATTCTTCAATGTGCCCTTTCATTTCCTTTACCCCTTCTTTGAAAAGGTTCAATATATTATTGCATTTGGATACATCTTTGTTCCAACTCAAAATCTCACTTACCCTTTCTATTGTTACTCATTTGTATATGATTCTAGTTGCCTATAGAGTTTATTAGGATGTGTCATATAACTTCTAAATCAGTAGTTGTGATTTAGGTACCTTGGTAGCAACTAAAAGTAGGATATTCTCTATAGAGGAATCCACTTTCACACATAAGATCTGAGCATCAGATATGAACTTGAGTGTAGGATTTAGTTGGGTCATGTCCATATATGTTATCTACCAATAAGAGACATAAAGTTCCTTGACCATTGCCACAAATCTAGCTAACTGGGGTTGTTGGGCTAACTCTTGAGTCAACCTGGTCACTTCAGCCTCAAAGTTCTTTATTTTCACCTTCAAGTTATTCCTTTCTGCCTCAGTAGCATTTATTTTTGTTATAGTTGAGTGACCTTAGCTTTCTTATAATCAATTCTTTTCTCAAGGAGACTCTTCTCTGATTACAATGAGATAATAGAGGCTTTAACTATATTGAACTACTACTATAAAGACTTTGCTTTGTCTTCTAAAGTCTTCAATACTTCTTTGGACACTACCCCCTTTAGATTCTTATTGAGCTGGTTTATCTCCTTATCCTTGGACTTGAGCTCTTGAGTCATGTGGCTCATAGTTGCTTGGGCTTGAATTAAGCTTCATTTTGCCTTTTATACTTTATTGCAGACCTTAAGATAGTCTTTGGTAACCACAAATTTAGTTTTAGTCATAAACTCCACCTTATCTTGGGGTTTGAACTGAGTCAGATCTATAGCCACTACACTCATTGTATAATCTTGAAGATACATTTTCTCAAGTGGCTTATTCACATTAGAGACCATGTGAGAGACAGTGAGGGTATGTTTTTTATGGTCATATAGAGACCTCATTTGTGGCATAGTCACTACCCTACTCTCATTTTTCCTCTACTTCTCCTTTCTTGCCTCTCTTGCCCTATTGACCATGTCTAAATGAGTATGAAAGTCTGAGGGAGAGGTTACTACACCACCCAAGAAAGGAGACCCATGAGGTAAACCATAAGGCACAATGATTTATTAGTTGGGTTGGTTCTATGATGAACATGGGATTTTTAAGACCCTAGGAGAAAAATTTGGTAAGTTTAACTATTGGGAAATGAATGGTATTAGTGTTTGAGTCAACATAGTTGAGATGGCTAAAAATGTTAAGACATGTGAAGGGGGTGGAATTAATAGTGTTTGAGTATAAGGTTGAGGAGGAGTCATGTATGAGGTAAGATCTACCTCTTTTTCTTTGTCTCCTTCCTGAGACTCTACTCTTTGTTTCTTCCTCTGAGGGTTCTCCACATGATCCTCTTTTTCTATTTAGACTATCACAAGATATGACAAGTCTAGCACCTCTTGTGTGGATGATGTTTCCTATGAGGAATCTAATGGGGGATCATTTATAGGGTCTCCAAATGTAGACTAGGCCATCTTTTACTTTTCTAACTCACTAAGAGTTGGTAGCTAGGTTAAAGCTATGTGCACCATTAAAGATTTTCATGCCTCTTGTGTCTCTTTCTATGGTTCTAGGAGGTTGCTTGTATCTAGGCTAGAAGTCAAAGTAACATGATCCTCAAACCATAGATTCTCCCATTACTCATCTATGTCTACATCTTCAAAATTTCTAGTAAACTCACAAATTTCTTGCCTATACTTCTATTATGCAGCTATTTTGTCTTGGCACAAACCCTTCCTAACCAAGGCATATCTCAAACCTTTTGCCATTACTATTATTGGATTGTAATTCTAAATGGGCTGATAAAATGATTCCCATAGTGGGAGTGGAATATCCTATAGTTTGACATATACATCTGGTGAATCTTTTCTAGGGGACCTCTTATCCTTATATAATTTCTTGCTCTCATGCTTAAAAGAAACATGGACCTTACTCTTGGCAATCCAAGAAGTCTTAAAACCATCTGGGTCATATTTCCTAAAAATCTTGAATAAAAACTAGCCCCTACACAACTAGTTTCCTCATTAAAATGAATTCCACCTACCTCTTTACCACTGTAATTCCACCCCTAGTTAATGGGACGTTGTGGAAGGCCCTCTATTTTTTCTTACCCCAAACTCAGAAGCTATAACCACTAACTATCAGGCCACTTCTAGACTTACTAATCTACTAGTCAAAACCTTAGGAAGCATAAAAGATTCTTCCCCAAAATCATTTACCTTAATAAAATAATGATGGGCTCTAAAAAAATCCCAAGGTTTATAGGCATTAGACAGGATAGACCTTACATAATCATTTATCCTCTTTTTTATGCCCTTAGGATCCAACTCCCCTACCAGTGATGCCACAAAACACTCAGCAAACTCATAAACATTTGATGACTCTAACAACACATGAGTCCAATTGGATATAGGGATAACCTTTCTAGGGTTTACTTCCTCTAGGTCCCATAGGGTCAAAATTATATGATGTTGAAAGAATTACGTATTTTGATACAAAATGAGATGAGACAGATATAAGGAATACCTAAAAGTAGGATATAACCTAAAATTTGTTAACTATTGGCACAAGGAGTAGGTGATGTGCTCCATAAATCAAACTTTTACACTTGCATTATAGCTACAGTCCTCATTTAGAAAAGATTTTCCACCTACAAATCATCTACCATCTTATCATTTTCCTCCCTAAAGATGAAGGTGAGCATTAAATATGCCTCCTGTGAATCTTGGTTCAACATGCCCAAGGGAAAGGGTAAAGGGCTGAGGTGTAGTATTATCATCTCCAAGATGAATTTCTTTTTTTTAAGAATGCTTGTTTCTAGTGCACTTGAGACCAGACATGCCTTAATTGAGCCATGTCATAAAAATTGGTTGAAAGATGATGATGTAAACCTGGCATGTCACAAATAACTTTTGGATTGATCACTACCCTAATCAGTCCCTTTTGAATTATTGCATTAGTAGGGTTGTAATTTTGGGTACATAGGTCCACCATTTTTGGGTATGAGTGCACTATTATCACCATGTATTGGGACAACCCTAAGGTCCAAGCCCTCATACCCAAAATTTTAGGCTTGGTCTGATTAAAGATTATTTCATGCACTACCTCCCTTAGTGTCATAGTCTTTTTCATCAAAACAAGGTCAAAAATCTCATCTATGTAATCAAGAATGACGGAAGAATATGTAAAAATACCTTTCATCACTTCCCTATTTCTTGGGTATGTATCCTTGGGTTGTAAAGGAGCTAAGGCATATGACTTCGATGATGTTGATATAGTAGCCATTTCAACTGAGACTCTTGGCTGTGAGGATACTCTTCATTGTTCCTTGGCTCAATTACTTTTCTTGATTAGACTCAAATGTTATTTCTTCACTCAGCTCTAAGTAAACGCTTTGCTTGATGGTAAGGAAAAAAGATACTAAAAAATTCTTTTAAAACCGTTACTTCTATGAACTTGAATTAATGACTCTCCTTGACAAATTAGTCATGTCTCATTAAAAGACTCTTAATGCCATACTTTAAGGTACTGATTATCAAACCTTCAAGATCCTTAATTCAAATTTTAAAATTCAACTTAATGACCTTAGGAAAATTTTTAGATAGGTATCTTTTGAGGCGGTCATAGGTGAAAAGATTCATATGAGAGTCTAGAGAGCTTTCATGGCTGACACGTGTTTAAAGAACACTTATTTAAAAATAGGTAGGTAAACAACCTCAAATAAAGAAAATAAAAATGGAAACTAATTTAACTATAAATAGGGTCAAAAATTCTTATTTGAAGAGCTTCAAAAAGATCCCATTAATAGGAATCTTTGATGCCTCTCCATCCTAAGACTCTAGCTCGTAAGCATTTCACTGCTTGCATGCAATCATTTATAAAGGACCCATCCACAAAGATTCAAACTTACCATGATTCTCAAGATTTTCAGCCCTTACATCCCATTTTAAGACCCAACTCCCAACCTTAAACTTAGGTTTAGATGTATTTTGATCAAACCAACTCTTGTTCACTTGTTGATGATTCATCATTGACTCATGAGTTGATTCTCTCTTTCCCTAAAGTTCCAATAATTCTATAAATCTGACTTGCATTGGATCATTTTCTTCCATTTCTAGCTATTTTATTAATTATAAGGTTAGGATTTCAATTAAAATGGGCATTACTTCACTCATTCCATATACCATCTCATATGGTGAAGTATTAATCACCTATTTGGGTATAATTTAGTCTACCCATAAGGATTCTTTTAGATGTTCATGCCATCCTCTCTTATAGTCATTACCCATTCTCTTGATGAGTCTGATCAGATTATTTTTGGTTGATTCTACCAAACTATTTCCTTGTGGATAATAATTTGGAAAAGTCTTCAAATATATACCATTCTTTATAACAAAATTAGATACATTTTCCCTAAGGAATGCCTTAGCATTATCGAATATGTTAGTGTGATGAGGTCTAAATATGGTGGTAATTTATTCTAGGATACCTAGGATAACATTTTATGTAGCTTCTTTCAAATAAACTACCTCAGTTCATGTTGTAAAATAATTAGTGGTTGTAAGAATCCATCTGTGCCCTGTAATTGAGACTAGACTAATCATCCCAATGAAATCTATGCCCCATTAAGTAAAAAGTTCTTTAAAAACTATTGGATTGAGTGGAAAGGTTATATTTCTCCTCTTACCCATGTAAAACTGGCAAGACTAACACTTACTGACCATGTCACGGCAATCAAAAAACATTTTAGGCTAGAAGTACCTTGCCTAGATTATTTTTATAGTATTAGTTCTCACTAAAAAATGTCCTCCGGATGTTCCATAGTGAAACTCATGCAAGATCATCTTAGTTTCTTTGCTTTTAATACACCTGAGTAAGATTCCATCAAAATTCCTTTTAAAAAGAAAAATTATCTATCAAAACAAAACTTGATCATTATTTTCAATAGTATCTTCTCTTTTCAAGAGACAATTGTCTTAGATATTGACCAAACTTCATAAAATGAATTCCTGTCAATGACCCAAGAGTCTATTTCATTCTCTTGTATATGTAGCATGGCTTTTATTATAGATTCTTCTTCTGGTAAGGCTATGGAATCTTGGGCAATGTATTGACAAATACCCCTTCCTCTTATCATCTTGGTAGGCTTAACCTCAATATCACACTCTAATATTTTAATTATCCAATTGGCTCTTTTCTCAATTTTTTTCCCTTCCATAATATATTCTCTGAAAATTGGGTGAACTACCAATACTACAATATTTTTACTTATTACTAAGTGCCTAAATTTATTTAGACCTTTTACAATAGCATAAGCTTGCTTTTCAACAAAATTATACTTAGATTTATGATCTCGGAGGGTGCTTGAGAAGAAGGCAATCATATGCTCTCCTTTTTCTTCCATGTCCTTTTGTGTCAACATTGTTGCTATGTTATGCTCTCCTCCATAAACATATATGATGAAATCCTTGGAGAAATATGGATTGCACAATACTAGGGTAGATGCAATGGCCCTTTTAATATTTTTAAAAGGTTGTCGGCCTTCACTCATCCATTTGAAATTGAGATCCTTTTTTAACATCAAAGTAATGGGTCTAACCATTCCAATTTTTTTTGAGATGAATCTACTTACAAAATTAATCTTCCCAAGGAAATATTATACTACTTTCTTATTTATTGGTAGTGATAGGTCTAATATTGCCTTAACTCTATCTGGGTCTATGGTGATCCCTTCTTTTAAAATAATTTATCTAACTAGCCTACCTTGAGGTACTCCAAATACACATTTTTTAGGATTTAGAAAGATCCTAAACTCTTTGCATCTCTAAAAGATGGCCTCCAATTGATCAAAATGATCTTTAGCAGACTTGGTGAAGATAGTGAGATCATCTAGGTAAATCAAAATCATTTTATTTATTAGCTCCCCAAAAGCAATGTCCATTGCTCATTGAAATGTAGCCTCAACATTGGAGATTCTGAATGGCATTTTATCATAAGCAAAAGCCCCCCACTTTTTTGTGAAAGTGGTCTTGTTTTGATCCTCTTATGTCAACCATATTTGATCATAGCCCAAAAATACATCTAATAAGGAGATTCTCTCTACTCCAGCTACTATCTACAAAAAAATTTCCATTGAAGGTAGAGGGTAATGAGCTTTAAGGAAAGATTTATTTATATCCTAGAAGTCTATACAGAGTTTGATTTCTTCCTTTTTATTCCTTATTGGGACTAAGTTAGAGACCTGTGTGGAATGTTTAATGGGAAAGATAATCTTGGACTCTAATAATTTCTTGAGCTCTTCTGCCATGAGAGACTCGATTCTTGGATTCACTAGCCTTTGCTTTTAGTAGCTGAGATTTGATCCTTTTATTGGGTTGATAGTATGTTGGATAATTTCTTTTTAATAACCATGAATATCCTCATATGTCCATATTATCACCTTATTATACTTATTGAACAAAGATACCAATTTTTCTTTTTATTTTTGAGTGGTAACCTTACCCACTTTTATCTTTATCCCCTCTAAGATCGTAAGTTATGAATAATCTTCTTCACTTGCTATGCACTTTCTTTTATCTAGGTTTGTATCATCAAGGTCAAACAGATTCTCAAGGGTTATCAGTCCCCTTAGAAGCTTGTTGGACCTTAGTTGAATTATTTGGTCACCACATGCCTCTTCAATCTTAGGCTACAGTTGGTTAGCAAATTCTCCTAATTACTATAAAAATAGAATGATCTGAAGATCAATCTCAAACACTTACCAATTATCTACATTGTCAAGAATGGGGGGATGTATGACCATTTTGACTAATTCTTTGTTAACCAGCATATCTTCGATTAGATCAATCTGGGATCTAGTTTGAGCCATTATGTTTGCTTCAACATTTTGAGACATTGGGATAACTTCAATATTGAAGGCATCAAAACCTTCAACCAAGTTCGACACCCTATGATGGTAAGACCTCATTCTTGTATTCTTTGCTATTTTAGTCTCCCTAGTTTACTTGACCAATAATTCTAAGTCATTAAAGACTTTCAAATTCTTTATTCCTTCCTTTTGGGAAAGGATTAATCCATGGACTAGAGATTCATACTCAAATTCATTATTAGTGCAACTAAACTAAAAATGTGGTGCCTTAAGGATCTTTTTCCCTTTTGGAGAGATAAGGCATATACCTACTCCTAGGCCATTCTTGCTTCTTACCCCATCAAAATTTAGGGTCCATATCAAAGAATCATCTATGAAACTCTCCTTTTCATTTATCACCTCTATCATAATCCTAAGTATCTCAATATTCTCATCATAAATCACATAAGTTCCCTAACTAGTGGAGTCACAATTACCAAAAGGGTCTTTGAGTGTCATATTTGAGAGATAATTTTCACCCTTTTGCTTATCATCATCTTCAGTGCATTCCTCCATATAAGCTCTTTGTTATCTAGTTATAATTATGTGATATACTTCTAACTTTGATATTACTTGATCATTATTATGCTCTTTACTAAGAGGTTTTGATAATACCTTCATCTTTGAACCATACTTGGTTCTTATAACAAGATGCAACCAGTCAAGAGACATGTACCTTCTAATTTTAGCTGTAAAGTCCCTAGATAAGCATAAACCAAAAATGGGAGGGATATTTATGACTACTATATCCTATAAAATAGTTATGTTTTGGAAAGAATACAGTTGGAATAGAATGCCTCTAATTATACCTATGGTTTTTACTGATTTCCCATCAAGCTACATGACTCCTTTGGTTAGTGGTTCATACTTAATCTTTAGGGAGTTAGCTATTAACTTAGACATGACTATGGTACTTATACCTGAGTCTATCATATAATTATGAAGCAATTTATAACCCACTATAAGAGTCATATAGAAAGGGTTAGGTTTATATTTCTTTACCTCTTCTTTGGTTTTCACCAGGGTTAATGGTTGTTGTGGATGAGATGTTTTTAGTTACTCTTTGCCTCTATTTGATGGAGTTTCCTTTGTGATACTAGACTTTAGCTCATTTTGATCCTTTATTTCTTCTTTCAATAGTTATTTTTGTTCAGGAATGGAAAACATATCCCATAATGAGACATTAGTAGGAGCTTTCTTCAGTTGTTGTACCACATTGATTGGTCTAAGTGGCTATACTTTGTAGTATTGTGGATATCTTGTCCTTTAAAATACTATGTGGAGATTCCTTGAATCTATGTATTCATTCAAACTTCTTGTCTTGTTATAAGGACCTAAGGAACTGGAGCTAATGGCACCTTTATTGATTCAATATTAATAGTAAGAACAACATCTATAGACTCTACCATTCTCCTTTTTTACTATGTAAAATAATCAGACTGAACTGGGATCTTAGAGGTAGATGCCTCATTAATGAATAGAAATTCTTTATATTAAATCCATGAGAATAAAACATGTTCAGGGGAAATCTCTCCTTATTTTTCTAATGACATGCCTTGCATCTAAGCCACCATGGATGCATTTTGAACTCTAGGTGACTGATATGGTTTTGATGAGGTAGATTCCTAGTTTACCATTCTTCTTTATTCAAATACTCTTTATTGTAAATTTATTATAGGGAAATATCTTGGCAAGTGAGATTCATTATAAGGAAAACACCATGCATTTGTCTCTTTCACCACGTTGTTTTGTCTAGGGAATAGTTCTCTTCCTGAGCTTGGTAGAACTATCTAAAATGGTGTGGGTACAGGGACAATCTAGTTAGATGGTTGTGATGGAGATGGTTTTTGAGTCCCTTGATATTGATTCGTCTGATATGGGGGTATGTTCTATTGAAATACATGATAATGAGTTCATTGATATGAATCTTGGTTCCTCTTAAGATTGAGAATTTCATTAATGTTCTTGATATCATTCATATCTAATGAGGAAGAAGATGGAATTGTGGCTGATGTTCCTTGAGATGAAGGAAAAGTGTATAGAGAACTTCAGCCTAAGAAGTACTAGGATCCTCTTCTTGAACAAGGAGAGATAATTTAGGAAACATAGGTATAGGAGGCCTTAGGGGTTATTTCCCAACATTTATCAAGTTATTTTATGCTCTTACAACAAGATCATGAGCATCAGGGATGGTCTACCCTATTAGTGACTGGATCATGATAGAGATATCAAAATTAAAAGTCTTGAGATAGAAAATGATTGCCATACCTATAGGTGGTCAAACTAATATTGGGATTATTATCCATGTATTTTGAAATATAGTGTTAAAATCAGTCATTGCTTCTTAAGGAGATCTCTTAATAGTGATTAATTATTGTAAGAGAGGTGATTTATCCCACTTTTCATTGAATATATCATATAATGCAATTCCCAATTGGTCCCAATTTATAATAGAATTTGGTGCTAAAGATATATACCAATCAAGAGCCCTTCCTTTTAAAGAGGCAGTGAGTAGTGTCGAGGCTACATTCTATTATGTGATAAAGTGGATAGTACATACATCAGCCACATCTTGAAGATACTCTACTGGAGTCTTAAAGTCCTCTCTAGTAAATATAGGTAATGATTTTAGAGCATTAGCTAGAATAGGGTCACATGTATTAGGAGGTGTTGGCAAGATAAGTAAACCTCCGCCATTCTAAATAAAAAAGTTCCTAGGTGGAGCCTAAATAGCCATTTGACTTCCTAGTGTATTTTGTTGAGTCGGCCTTCTTCTTGAAGTAGTTACCAATGCAGTATTAAGAGTCCCATATTTATAGAAAATTGAGATCTTATAGTTGGTCCACATTTATCTCTTCTTGAAGGATGTAAACTCATGCACTTTTAGTTAAACTTCATCCCATCAAGCATGCCAAGAAAATTGTTGATGCTTAATTTTGTAACTAATTACCAAAGTTGTGGGAAGTTTCAAAGATGTAGGACTTGACCCTTGAAATGACCTCTAGATTTTAAATAAGTTGGATCTTCTCTTTGGGGTTTGATTTAAAGGGAAAATAAATAATGCATAAAATAAGTACTTGAACTACTGAGGTGATATGCCAAGATTGTATTCCTCTACCAAACAACATAGTAACTAGTATTAACACAATTTACTAAAAAGATTAAAGAGCATTAAGCATGATAAATAATTATAGCATAGAGTATAGACTAATCAAAGGCTCATAATATAAAATATAACTTGAATCATCATCTATCCCAACATCACAGTATTAGTTTTAACAATATTCATTAATATAATTAAAGATCATATAACATGATTAACAATCTCATTATTTATGCAAAGCTAACAAAAGGCTCATAACATAAAATGAGAAGCAAGAATTAGAAATAGACTATAATTTCATAGAACACCACTCTCTCTTCATATTTTGATAGGAGAAAAAAGTACATAAGGCAAAATGCATAAAATATAATATTTGATCCCTCAGGAGAGGTACCTATTAAGGTAGTAAAATGCTTCAAAAACTAGCTCCTAAACTCTTTATTGATCTACATGAATCTATAGTGATCCTCCCTTGTTTCGATCCTTTGATCTACTACTTATAGCTCAAAATATCCATCATGGGTCACTACCACTTGCTCAGATTATAACCTCATGTCTACAAATACTGGATCCAAAACCTGTATGTCATTATAACTAAACAACATAGGGATTAATTCAATCATTCTTATTAACTATTTATTTCATTCTATTTCAACTATTGCTCTTATTTTTCTTTAAATTATAGTCTCTCAAAGTATGGACACGTGGAGGCTTCCATAGCTATTAACTATTTGACACTTCCTTCTCTTTTGTTATATAGACTCTTTAGCTTTCCTAGCTCTTCTAGGCTTTGGGACTTGTTATTCTGACACATGGTAGCTTCATGTTCAATTTAGGATTTTTGATATTCACTTTGCCTTGGAAGAGTGCCAAAGTGACAAGTGGAATCATCCATATTCATTTGAGTTTTGAATATTTTCTCCAAGGATTTAATAAAAGTTGACTCCTTTAAGGCTTAGCGCTCACCATTAGATTGGCTACTATGATCCACACTGTCAATTCATCACTAACCATTTGACTTCAAAAATAACTACTATTTATCCACATGGATGCCTCACACTCAATCGAGGCATTTTGATACTTCCTTCTTTTTGAAAGAGCACTGAAGTGACACGTGGATACCTTTCACTAGCGTTAGAGTCTTATAACTTTTCCAAGGCTTTAACAAAAAGAGATTCCTTTAACCCCATGAATAATATGACCCAAAATGTTATTTATCCACTTATATACTTAGTTTAATATATATACATGTCCCAAAGTATAAGATAAAATGTATAATTTTAACTCTATGGTGACTTCACAACTAGATGCAATGTTGCATCGAAGAGAGGATCTAAAATAATTTTATTTTGATAAATTGTCATATGAAGATGTAAAAAAATATAAGAAAAGAAAATTTGTGTGCTTTATTTATTAAACGTGGAACCAACCTACCTCCACCAATAAATTTCAAACACATTAGTATTGATTTTTGTATACATAAGGATATTAAAAATAACTTTTGGGATAGGTGGTGGATGGTTTTTTATGATCCTCCATGCAATAATAATGAGGTTCTATTATATTTTTTGAGAAAATTGTACTTTGAGTTTTGTATTATAAGCAATTCCAAATTATTTCAACATTAAGCATCCCAAGGTAGGGGAGGTAGGTCTTCATTTGATAGACCTGGTGTTAGGTGGGATAGACCTAGTGCTAGGTGGAACCAAAACCATCATAACCAACCTTCAATAAATAAAAGAATAATATCACATGCCACTATTCCTAAAATTTTGCATCATAACACACAAATGGACACCCTTAAGGTGGTTACTAGTTTGACACAAATTATGATTGATCATGGTATGCATACTTTGAAGACTTCTACTCAACCTACAAGTAGTGCTAGTGGTAGTGGTGGTGTTGGTGGTACTGGTATTAGTGGTAGTGGTAGTGGTGGTGTTGGTATTAGTATACGTTTTAGTGTCCCTCCTACTCATGTTACAGTTCTTGTGCATCATTGCACATCATGTGGGAGGAAGTTTATGGGACCTCCTATTCAGGTATGACATACATAGAGTACATTTATGTAGACTAGCATGTCAGAGTGTATGCCATCTTTATATGAGTCAGTAGTGCTAAAAACTAGCATGTTAGATAGTAGCATTCTAGACATTAGCCTACCAGAGCATATGCCATATGTAGATGCTTTAGCAATGCATAATACTAGAATTTTAGACACTATACGAGATGTAGTAGCTTTAGTGACTCCTATCAAGATACGATAGACTCTTATTGTATCTTTACCATCTATATTTGATACATAGGTTTAATTTTAATTATAGTTTTTTTTGTTCGTAAAAGAGTATTAAGTTTATTTTCTAGTACATATGTTTACTAAATTGACTAAACTTATTATTTGTAGTTTGTATCTAGTTGATTGGTGATATTTTGGGCACCTCAGTAGGCCTTGACTCTACTTTAGAGACCAAAATTGGCATGGTTGTACCTTACACATAGGTTTGTAAATTTTTAAACTAACATATTTATTCATTTACATGTTTATTATCCTTTGAAGAAAAAAATCTATTATAATATATATTATAGCCATATATTTTTATCATGTTCATTGGATTCACATATTATTCATTTATTGGGTTTATTGATGATGAGGGATGATATGGGCACCCCTGATGGAAGAGAAAAAGGTATAGGTGATGTTGCTGCTACATTAGAGAATTGAATATCTCTACAACAGGTTATGATTGAGGGATGGAGACTGGTGAGAGCACATAGTTTAATTGTTTTTATTTTTAAGTAATGATATTTAATTTCATATTTACATAATTGTATGCAACTATAGATCTAACGATATATGTATGCTCCATATGATTCCCCATCATAGGTGTATATGGGGTCTCGTATCCGTATAGAACCTTTTAGATGGAATACAATGAGTATAGAATCATTTTACATAATTTTACATTATTGAAAACTTATCAAATTTTCAATATACAATTTTCATGCATTAATTTTTATATTTTATATGTTGTGTAGAGATAAAAAAATTCATCGATTTCCTCATAGTCTAAGAGGAGAGTATTTCCTCATATTGAGGCATCCAACACCCCTAGCTCTATGTCTATGGTAATAAAGTGAAATTCATTTGGAGGCAATGAGGAGAAGGAGAGCTATTTGTTATGTTAGGGATCTAGTTGTAGACACAATCTATTTTGTATGGCGATTAGCCCACATTATATGCCTATATGGTGCATTTTGTCTATGTACATAGTTGTAGTCACAATCGATTTTATATGCCAATATGGCCCGCATTGTATGCCTATATAGCACATTTTTTCTATGTATATATTATGGTTTACATTTTTAATTGAAATATGTTATAATATTAATGTTAAATTATGACATAGAACTTTACATGTATCACATATATACTATTTGCTAATATGATCCCTTTAATTATGCACATTTTCTATTTTTATAATTTAATGTTTACACATATTATTGGTTAATGATTGAATTATTACTTCATATGGGGTTAAAAAAAATCACATTAATCTATAAGTTAGGTGATTTGAATCATTATGTATATTTTATATTTACATGTGATATTTGCTATTTACTTGTTTCATATACATTTTCTATTTATTTGCCAACCCACTCATAAAACCCCATCTAGACCTTTGGCATAGAAGAAAAATGCTTTTCATAAAGGATAAAAACATAAGAAGGCCACATAAAATTTGACTCCTCCTAGGCCTTATAACTCATATAAAGACAATAATAATTATAGTGAAAAGTGGTGCCATCAATAATTACCAGAGAGCCATGAACACTCTCAACATTGGGCGTAATAATACTTTATTTGAAAACCTACATCATATCATATAGGTTTGGAGGGAATTCACATTATAATATAAATTTGAGCCTATGGAGGGCACCATCACTTACAACATTCTACCTCTTCAAGTCTATAGCATATTATTAGGGAGGTTGTACTTGTATGACTGAGATTCTACATATCAATCAAAACCAAAAATTTGGGATTTACATACAAAATATTGATTCTTAAACCTTTTATAGTCAGCTCCACTAACCAAATTAACATTGGTCTCTTCTAAAAAATGTTATAAACTAATCATAACTAATGAACTAATGGCTTCTTCCTAGAGCTTGAATTTCTTCCAATACACTATGTAGTAAAACACCACATATATTTGGTTCATTTACAAAAAAAAACCTTTCTATCATAAATAAATTTAGGAGAATGATGAATATTGGTGTTAAATATAGGAGCTCCTTGATCAATGCAAGATAAGACCCGAGTCTTCTCCTTGCAAGAGTCTAGTATCCCTCACACCCAAGAATAATAGTTCATATCATCTATCTATTGACTATCACTCACTCAATAAAACCATGGTGAAGAATCAATGTCCACTATTAAGCATTGACAACCTCTTAAACCAAATATAAGGTGTACAATACTTTACCAAAATCAGAAATAATAAGGAAATTTAAGTAGACTTGGGATCAATTTCATGGACATGTAAATATTATAGATTGTACTTGATCATAAATGTTAAGAGGTCTAGTGATGTACTTGTGTATGTATTCAAGTTCTACTTGTACAAACAATAAACAAATATAATTTTATGTGTCCATATAGTGACTATGTCCTACTTATACATGGGCTAATATCGACAGTGATATCCCTCTCTAGACTATCCACAAAATTACAATCTTGGCAAGGCAAGAATATAAACACAAATGAAGAGACTTAAGCAACTTCGATATTCCTTGACTAGTATATAAAACTTGAGGTTATATTATTATGGTCCTTAAATACATATTCAATCTTTATCTCAGTATGGAAAACCAATCCATGTATTGGTTTTGTCTATTTGAACTCAAAAGACTCAAAGATCTCTATAAGCTAATTAAGCCTAAATGCCTCAAAAGTATCAAAACAAGACATATTTGAAAACATGGGTATACATCAATATAAAATAATTTATCACAATATTTTGTAGGTGACTCAAATTTTGCAACACTACAGAAGGTCTTCTACAAAGAATTTTATCAATAACCTCTCATAGACATATAGTCTTAATGTTGTTGTAAAATGCCAAAACCCATTATGTATTGAATTAACACATCAAAACACCTTAGACATATGTCTTTAGGTGTTTAATGAATTATCAATGATCAGATAAAAGGTTTGGATTTCCACTTTTAATATTTTACCCAAAAATCATAAAAGCATGTTTTATCTATTATGCCTAATTACCCTCTAATAAGTCAAAACTCAAGATATATTTTTCTTACAACAAATTACCCTTTTCTAAAGTTTGTACAAATGCATTAGAGGTGTTTAAACCTTAATTTGGATTTTTTAGACTAAATTTTGAAGTTTTAAAACCAATATCTCTCCTCACTATCAAATAAACATAGAAAACAACGTATCTCTTACACATACTTGATTGGTTGAAGGAATCCAATTGACAAACCATATATGCAAACACATTTAGATGGGAATTTGGTCTCAATATACCCTTGAGAGTGAAATTTTTAGTTTATTGGAGGCATCCCTTAAGAGAATTCACTCATCCTTGAATGTACAAAATGAGTGAACTTTCATCACACATTACATGAGAACCGTGAGGGATAGAGATGAACCGTTAACTCTTAAACATGTAAGGATGGGTCCTTTAAGGAATATTAGGAGGATTTTATCTAACTCATGATGAATGAGGCATGGTAGTGAGGTTTCTCTCATGGCCAAATCTCTCAGAATGGGGTAAAAGTTGGTCAATGGGGGCCATAGATTATGAATTGTCAACCCAATCAACAAAATGTCTATGCAAACACATTTAGATGGGTGTTTTTAGGACATAACCACCTTTATCTAATCTCAGTAGACCCTCAAGAGTGAAATTTTTAGTTGATCAAAGGCATACCTTAAGAGAATTCACTTGTTCTTGAATGTGCAAAATGAGAAAACTTTCATTGTACATTGAATGAGAACCATGAGGGATCAAGACAAATCATTAGCTCCTACACATGCAAGGATGAGTCCTATAAGAAAGCCTAGGAGGATTTTATCTAACTCATGATGGATGAGATGTGGTAATGAGGTTTTTATCACATCTTAATCTCTTAGAATAAGGTAAAAGTTGGTTAGCTGGGGTTGTATATTGTGACTTGTTAGCCCAATCGATGAACCGTCTATGCAAACACATCTAGATGGGCATTTCTAGGCTAGAACCACATTTTTCTAGTCTTGATAGACCTATGTGAGAAAAATTTGTAGTTTATCAGAGGCATTCCTTAAGAGATTCACTCATCCCTGAATGTGCAAAATGAACAAACTTTCATCATGTATTGCATGAGAACCATGAGGGATAGAGATGAACCATTAGATCCTACACATGTAAGGATGAGTCCTCTAAGAAATATCAAGAATATTTTTTCTAAATCATGATGGATGAGATGCAGCAATGAGGTTTTTCTTATGGCTAAATCTCTCAGAATAGGGTAAAATTTGGTCAATGGGGGCTATAGATTATGAGTCATCAGCCCAATCGATGAACCATCTATGTGAACACATCTAAATAGGAATTTTTAGGATAGAACCACATTTATTTGGTCTCATAGACCCTAGAGATCAAAATTTGTATTTTATTGGAGGCATCCCTTAAGATAATTCACTCATCTTTAAATAGTGAATTTTAGTCACACGTTGCATGAGAACTGTGAGGTTTAGAGATGAACCATTAGCTCTTACATATATAGGGATGAGTCCTATAAGAAATCCCAAGATTATTTTATCTAATGTGTGAGATGAGATGTGGAAATGAGGTTTCTCTCACAGCTAAATCTCTCAGAATGAGATAAAAGTTGGTTAATGCATAGATTATGACTCATCAACCCAATAAATAAACTGCTATATAAAAACATCTAGATGGGTATTTTTAGGCCAAAACCTTCTTTGTCTAGTCTCAGTAAACCCCTAGGAGTGAAATTTGTAGTTGATTAGAGGCATCCCTTAAAGAAATTCACTTGTCCCCAGATGTACAAAATGAGTGAACTTTCAATGTGTGTTACATGAGAACCATGAGGGTTAGAGATGAATCATCATATCTTACACGTGCAGGGACAATTCCTATAATAAATCTTAAGAGTATTTTATATAAATCATGATGGATGAGATGTGGTAATGAGGTTTATCTCACAGCGAAATCTCTCAAAATGGGGTAAAAATTAGTCAGTAGGGGTTGTAGATTGTGACTCATCAACCCAATCGATGAACCATCTACATGAACACATCTAGATCTATGTTTTTAGGATAGATCCATCTTTGTCCAATATTAATAGACCCTCAAGAGTGAAATTTTTATTTGATTGGAGAAAATCCCTTAAGAGAAATCACTCATCCCTGAATGTACAAAATGAGTGAAATTCCATCGCATGTTGCATGCGAACCATGAGGGATAGAGATTAACTATCAGATCTTATGTGTATAAGGACAAGTCCTCTAAGAAATATTAGGAGGATTTTATGTAACTCAATATGGATGAGATGTGATAATGAGGTTTCTCTCACATACAAATATCTTAAAACATACTAAAATTTGGTCAATGAGGGTCGTAGATTCTAACTCGTTATCCCAATCAATGAACCATCTATGTAAACATGTCAGGATAGGATTTTTTAGCCTATAACCACCTTTTTTAGGTCCTGGTATACCCACAAGAATGAAATTTTGATTTTTTTGAAGGCATATTTTAGATAATTCACTCATCCTTGAATGTGCAAAATGAGTAAACTTTGATCACATGTTGCACGAGAACCATTAGGGCTAGAGATGAACTATTAACTCCTACACATGTAGTTACGAGTCCTCTAAGAAATTACTTTAGGATTTTATCTAACTCATGATGGATGAGATGTGATAATGAGGTTTCTCTCTTGGATAAATATCTTATAATAGGGTAAAAGTTGGTTAGTGGGGGTCTTAGATTGTGACTCATCAACCTAATCGATCAATCATTTATGCAAACATGTTTGGATGGGCATTTTAAGGCTATAACCACCTTTCTTCAGTCTAGGTAGACCTTTGAGAGAAAAAATTATACTTGATCAGAGGCATTCCTTAAGAGAATTCACTCATCCCCAAATGTGCAAAATGAGTGAACTTCCATCGCACGTTGCATGAGAACTGGGAGGGATAGAGACAAACTGTCAAATCCTACACATTAAAGGATGAGTGCTATAAGAAATATCAAGAGGATTTTATATAAATCATGATAGAAAAGATGTGGTAATGAGGTTTCTCTCATAGGAAAATCTCTCAAAAAGGGGTAAAATTTGGTCAGTGAGGGCCGTAGATTATGACTCATTAGTCCAATCGATGAACCATCTACACAAACACATTTGGATGGGCATTTTAGGGCTAAAACCACCTTTGACTAGTATCGGTAGACCCCTAGAAGTGAAATTTTTAGTTTATTAGAGGCATCCCTTAAGATAATTCACTCATCCTCAAAAGTGTAAAATGAGCAAACTTCCATTGTGCATTACACAAGAACTGTGAAGGCTAGAGATGAAATGTCAGATCTTATACCTATAAAGACAAGTCATCTAAGAAATACCAAGAGAATTTTATGTAACTCATGATGGATGAGATGTGTCAATTAATTTTATATTACAGTTAAAACTCTTAGAACATGTCAAAAGTTGGTCAACGATGGCCATAGATTTTGACTCATCAGCCCAATCAATGAACTATCTATGCAAACATGTCTAGATAGGAATTTTAAGGTTAAAATCACCTTTTAAAGGTATTGGTATACCCTTGGGATATTTTTTTAGTTTTTAGAGGATTATTTTAAGATAATTCACTTGTCCCTGAATGTATAAAATGAATAAACTTTCATCACATGTTATATGAGAATCATGAGGGATAGAGATGAACCATCAAATACTACACATGTAAGGATGATTCCTCTAATAAATCTTGAGAGGATTTTATATAAATTATGATGGATGAGATGTGTAAATGATATTTCTATTGTATCTAAATATCTCAAACCATGTCAAAAGTTAGTCAGTGAGGGTTGTAGATTGTGGCTCGTCAGCCCAATCGATGAACTATCTATGTGGACACATCAGTATAGGCATTTTTAGGCTAGAACCATCTTTTTAAGGTCTTGATAGACCCCTAGTAGTGAAATTTGTAGTTGGTTAGAGGCATCCCTTAAGAGAATTCACTAGTCCTTAAATGTGCAAAATGATCAAACTTCTATCATGTATTACATGAGTCATGAGGGCAAGAGATGAATTGTCAATTCCTACATGTGCAGGGATGAGTCTTATAAGAAAATCCTATGAGGATTTTATGTAAGTAATGATGGATGAGATGAGGAAATGAGGTTTCTATCACAACTAAATCTCTTAAAACATGCCAAAAGTTGGTCAGCAAGGGCTATAAATTGTGACTCGTCAACCCAATCAACAAATTGTTTGAGTGGACACATTAGGATAGACATTTTTAGGATAAAACCACCATTTTTAGGTCTTGATAGAACCTAAAGAGTGAAATTTTTAGTTGGTCAGAGGCATACCTTAAGAGAATTCACTCATCCCTAAATATGCAAAATGAGCAAACTTCCACCACACATTGCTTAAGAACTGTGAGGGCTAGAGACGAACCGTCAGATCCTACACATGAAAGGATGAGTCTAATAAGAAATATCAAGAGGAATTTATGTAGCTAATGATGGATGGGATATGGTAATGAGGTTTTTATCTAGCCAAATCTCTCATAACATGCCAAAATTTGGTCAATGAGGGTCATAGATTATGATTCATCATCTCAATCAACAAACTATCTATGTGGACATGTCAAGATAGGCATTTTTAGGATAGAACCACTTTTATTAGGTCTTAGTAGACCATTGAGAGTGAAATTTGCATTTATGTAAAGGCATACCTTAAGATAGTTTACTCATTATTGAATGTATAAAATGAGTGAGCTTCCATCGTACATTGCATAAGAACTGTGAGGGCTAGAGATGAACTGTCAGCTCCTGTAGGGATGAGTCCTATAAGAGAGCATAGATAAGACTATTTTCATGTTTTTTTTGAAAGGATAAATAGAGATAATGTGAAAAATTATTTTATTAAGGTAGATTAAATTAATATAGATTATTTTGGCTTCTCTTTATTTTAAGAAGATAATCTTCTCTACTTACGACACCAACCACATGAAGGTGGAAGCTCATCTAGTGCCACTAACATACATTTAAATTTTTTAGTAAAAAATTTAAATAGAAATAAACACATAATCATAAAATAGTTAAAAATTAAAATACATTAAATATTGAATAACTTTATCATATTAATTTGAAATACTAGATAAACTTAATAATTCAATCTAATGTACCTTCAAGATTAGTGTTATTTTCAAGTGTTTCAAGAATCGATTTGTGGTAAGATTTACACACTTTACACAAAATTATATTATGAGACTTTCCATGATATTTGATCATTAGAATAATTTTATCAATAATAAGGTTCAAATAATGAAGCACCATCTTGTGTGTTTCAAATTCCTCAAATAATAATTGTTTTATTTTTTTATGATAGTACCTACGAAGCCAAGTTCTAGTAACCAATACGGATCCAATGGGATAAATTAGCTCTTCTCCATCCATAACATTTGTTGTTTTTTTTTTGCCTCTACAGAAAAACACAAGTAGTAGTCTATTCCCTCATCATTGTTTTTAGGTGAAATTACTACAAAAACATGCCCTGTATTTAAAGTATAATCAAATTCTAAGTACATCTAGAAAAAAAATATCACTAATATATAAGGTTGTATATTTAATTAAATAATAAATTATACCTAGTTGTACAAGATCTGAGATGTGGTCAAAGTCAACTGATGATACCATTTCATGATCTATCAATTTTTGGAGTGAATGGATATTCTCTATAGGTGATATGGGTCTACGATACCATTCATCAACCCATTCTTTTGACTCAAAATAATTACAATTAAATTCCATACATGAGGAACAAAAACATGCCATATCCCTAGTATAAATAATCCATGAACTTGAATTTGAGCTTTGAATGGAGTGAAAAACACTTGATCTAGGTATTGTAATGCAATCTTCATACATTGCCTTATGTTTTTCCTTTATTAAACAAAATAATCTTCATACATGAGAATGTTTATCTGGTCCATGACAAATATTTTCATTACACTAACTCACAATACTTGTTGCATCGATCAAATTAGCACCATCTTTGTGCTTTTCCTACTCTCTTTTAAGGGCTTTTTTTACACATGCACTAGCACCATCATGTTCCTCTTTTCCATGTCCAACCTTAAAGAAGCTCAAAAAATGTTGAACACCATTTTTATTGTGCATTATACTTAACTAGTAAAACATTTGAGAATTCTTAAACTGACTTACACAATTTTTTGACCAAATTTAGTGTGTATCAAACATGATTTCTCTTGCATTCATATTCATATAAAATATCTCAAAAAAACCCTAGATAAACTATGGAGAATACAATCTGTCATCGCTCATATAAAAATGCCACTCCCTCAAAATATTTATATTGTCATCTATACTATCAAGTGTGTTGGTTGAATATTTTATTGATCAGCATATTGATAAACAAAATAGGTCTGCTTAGCCAAGGTAGGAAGATTAGTCATCCAAATGTGTAGGTATACCACATCAGATAGGGACTGATCTCTCCTCTCATCAAGGGGAAGTTCCCTATAAATAGGATATATATATATATAGAAAATAATACTTAAGGGTAGGACAAACCATCCATCTCTCTTTCTTCGGAGATGATGTGTGCAAATCAAAGGAGAAACTCAAGGAAAATGATAGAAAGCACTCCTCTTCTTTCAGAAGTACTATTCATCAAGCCACAAGAATACTCCAGGTAGTAATAATAAAATGTAACAAAGGATGTAATAACCAGCAAATCGAGATGCAACACAAAGTCTATGCCTAAATTTCTCAAGAGTAAGACACAAAGGACAATGAGGGCACAAAGTCACCCCAAGGTCCTTTACACAAAAATGAAAAGAAAACACACTAAAGGCAATTATGGGGGCACAAAGTCTCTCCACAATTGACTCTTCAGGACACCTTCCTGATTGCTATCACTAATTCTTCTTGTTGAATTAAAGGAACAGAGGATATATTAAGGAAAAAGACATAAGAATAGTTTCCTCAACAACAAAGATATTACAACACAAAGTCTAAAAAACCACTTGCTTTCTTATTCCAATAACAAAATATGATAAACAAATTAAGCTCAAAGTCTCAGAAGTGTCTTTCAATTTGGGCAGAGTTTCATTATGATTGTCAAAAAGAGATAAATTTATAATAGAAGAGAGTCCCTTATATAGCCTCTTCAAGGACTCAGGAACAATAACACATCATGTTGCATTGGAATCTGTTAAGAAGATAGGTTGGAACTTAGGGGTGTTTACCCATTTGATTTTATCAATGCAGGGAAATAAGTCATGTTATTGAAAGTTTGCAACTTTCAATGTCCACCGGGCAATCTGATCCTACCTTCATCGTTCCTCCTTTTCTAGTTAATTGAATTAGGTCATGGATTCAATTTGCTATTCTATTCTTTGCTTGCTTTTTGTTGGTCTTGGCCTGAAAGTTTGTGAATGCATTCAATTCTGTAGATTCAAAGGATCAACGACTATTTTATGAGCTTTTAAAATTGACATTCACATGCCCGTCACTATGTTTTCAATGGCTAGTTTGCTGTGTTAAATTTGACATCTTCGAGCGCGTCACCCCTTAGGCCTTCTTTAGATTTTGTGTTTGGCATTTTTTTGGAAAGAAACTACCCTTTCAGGCTTTAAGAAATGATCTTTGAATGGCCTTCGGGCTTCTTGTTTTACATCTTCCCGAAGGGAAGGTGACCCTTCAGCTTTGGGGAAGTATCTTTCTATTCGACAGTCGAGAGTCCCTCGCAAGGGCACCCGCCCTTCAGCATCCTTTCGTGGCCTTTTCCTTAAGAGTCTCTCATGTCTTTTTTCTTTATCATACTATTCATCAGGCTTTCCTACGGACAATTCCTATGGGTATTTTCCCTGGGCTTTCTCCACAAACAAATTCCTGTGAACAAAAAGTTTGAAGACAAATTCTTGCAGACAAAAAGTCCACAAAAATTTCTTGCCTTTGTAAAATCCTTCAGGTTTTCCTATGCCTGCACTGGTTCTTGAATTCTTTCAGACTTTTTGTCTGAAGGAATTTCTTCGAACAAAAAATCTGAAAGAATTTATGCCTTTATCTGCCTTAGTCTTTTTTGAATTCTGAAAGAATTACCTTTGCAGCCTTTTTTGAAAATGACCCTTCTGAAGGGTACTTTCATTGACCAAGTGCCCTCTGCAAGGGCACTTGTCCTTTGAGAGGCTCTTTGAACTTTTACATTGGATTACTCCTTTAAACCAAACTGTTGAACCACTTTGTTGAACCAAGGCATTGAACCACTTGTTTGAACCAAACATTGAACTAAAATGGTTCAAGTTGATGGTTAAATTGAATGAACCAAGTCAATGGACCGCTCCATTAAACCACAAGATGTTGAACCTCTTCATTGAACCAAGGCTTTAAACCTCTTCATTGAACCAAGGCTTTGAACCTCTTTGTTAAACCAAGGATTTGAACCAAAATGGTTCAAGCCGATGGTTCATTTGATTGAACCAAAGTGATGAACTAATCGTTGAACCAAAATACGTTGAACCAAGTTTTGGTTCAAGGGTTCAAACAAAGCCTTGAACTAATTGACGAACCATTTGATTGAACCAAAGGCACTGAACCAATCCTGAAAATGACCAAGTGTTAGAAATTGATTATTTTGGTTGAACCCACCTATAGAAGCCTTTGAACCCTGTAGAATTGAACCTACCTACAGAGTCTGTAGAAACCAAGTCTATAGTTTTCTCTAACCTTGAAAGATTCCATAGATTTCAACCTGTAAAGCCCATTAAACTTGACCTGCAAAGTCCATAGATTTCCTCTTCCTACTGAGTTCATAGATTTTCTCTTCCTGTAGAGTCAGTAGATTTAAGCCTACAGAGTTTGTAGATTTTTGAGAAGCTTGAAAAATGAGGAATTTGAATGCCCAGGACAAATTTTGAAAAGGGAAGAGACAATTTTGGTTTGTAGGACCAAAATAGTTCAAATGTTGTTCCAAAAATGAGTGATATTTTTGGGGGACAATAGCTAGCTCCAGTTAGGGAACTTCTGTCAATTGAAAAAAAAATTGAAAGGAGTAGAATCTAGAATCTCCAGTGTCTTCATGTGTACCATTGGGTTATGGAGTCATGCTACCCAGAAATGAAAGGCTTCAAAAATGAAAACAAACAAAACAAAATAGAAATAAAAATTGTACAAATATACATATATAAAGATGTAATGATCTGATACTTCAAGAGCTGAAGTGTTTCAGATGCTACCCATTGTGGGGTAGAGAAAAGAGTGTGCCATCTTGATATTTTAGAAAAAATCTATTTTCACCAATGTGTTGATGAATTACAAATGGGCCTCTCCAAAGGGAGTCAAATTTTCCATGCATCCCCTTTGGTTCTCTCCTTTTGTCCCATAGTAGGACTTTATCCCCAATCTGGAAATCATGATTTCTAGACTTCTGGTTAAAGAGTTTCTT
Source organism: Torreya grandis (assembly GCA_037957365.1). NCBI lineage: Eukaryota > Viridiplantae > Streptophyta > Pinopsida > Cupressales > Taxaceae > Torreya > Torreya grandis. Next base: position 808,626 of record JARHVA010006682.1, on the reverse strand, counting down.
TACCAGACTTTGATGAGTAGCAATTCTGTCCACCACCATGGTTCTCTATTCCTCTAGCTTAGTTAGGCACATGATTCTTTTATCAAGGGATCTTTCATATGTCTGATCTTCAATTACCTTTGCCAATATCAAGGTTGGCAATTTTAAAGTGATTGGTATCTCAGCATTGATACCATAAAAAAGTTGAAAAGGAGACATACCAATTGCCCTCTTTGGTGTGATTCTATTTGCCATAGAGCATCAACCAATGCTTTGTGTCATGTCCTTTGATTATCATCTGCTAGCTTCTTGATGATAGTTACCGGGTTCTTACTACTAGAATCAGCTTGTCCATTCCCTTGTGGAAAATAATCAAAAGAATGAGAGAGTATAATTCCATAATGGAAACAAAATTGTGTAATTTACTGAGAGGTGAAACAAGCTACATTATTAGTAATAATTTTGATTAGAACTCCAAACTTGGAAATGATATTCTCTTTGAGGAAGTTGCATACAACCTCTAAAGTAGCATGCTTAGTTGGGATTGCTTCTACCCACTTGGTGAAATAGTTAGTTGTTGTAAGAAAAATATCATGTCCAGCACTTGAAGATGGGTTTATTATCCCAATAAAATCCATCCCCCATTATTGGAAAGGTTCTTATATGATCACTGGCTTGAGAGGCATAGCAGCTAACTTGGGTCTTCCAACAAATTGCTGATAGAGTTCACATTTTCTCACCCACTTATGTGCATCTTGGAAAAGAGTTGGCCAGTAATACCTGGCTCACAGAATCTTGTGAGCAGTCATAGAAGCAAAAAAATGTCCTCCACAAGCCAGATTGTGGAAAGATTTCAAAATCTAGCTTTGTTGCCCTTTGTCTAGTGAAGGAATACTCCATCTATGCTTCTCTTGTACAAGCCATTGTCCCAAAGGACAAAATTGGCAGCTTTCAACTTGATTGTCCTCCTTTCTTTGTAAGACAAATGAGCAGGACATTCACCATAAGTAAGGAAATGAATGATATCTGAATACCACTCATTGGTAGTGGAGACAAAAAGGACTATTGGATTCTCTTCCACTTCAGTTTCTTCACATTGTGTGTCTTCTGGCTTATTATCAGCAATCAATTGGCATAGGCCTTTACCCCTGACTGGCTTTGTTGGCTTGATGTATAGATCAAATTCTTGGATTTTTTCCAATCCAATTACCTTTTTTCATGCCATAATCCTGCTGAGTTAATATAGACTTGACTGTAGTGTCAGGAACTAAGGCAATAGTGTGTGAATTTATAATATAGAAGAGAAAATGTTTGACTGCTTTCACCAAGGCATAAGCATGCTTCTCTATATTTGAATACTTCATCTCATGGGTCTTGAGAGGGCAACTCATGAAAGAGATAGGAGATTCCATACCTTCCTTGTCCTATTGAACAAGAATTGCTGAAAGACTATGTTCAGACACATAGCTGTATATGATGAAATCTTTGTTGTAATCTAGGCAAACCAAGGTAAGGGCGTGAGCAATGGTAGTTTTGATATCCTAAAATACTGATTTGCCTTATTTAGTCCAGCTGGAGATGGTCTTCCCTTTCATCATGTTCACAATGTGTCTAGTCTTCTCAGCAAATTTGAGGATGAATCTCTATAAAAAATTCACCTTTCTGAAGAAAGAATGAACAACCTTCTTACTTGTAGGAAAATTAAGTTCTTGAATAGACTTGACTCTGTCTTAGTCAATCTTTATGCCTTCTTTAGACACAATGTGTCCAAGGAGTTTCCCCTCTATTACTCCAAAAATAGACTTCTTAGGATTCAAAGAAATACCATTCTGGCGGTAACACTCCAGCACTTGTTGTAAGTGGTGTACATGATCAAATCGATGCTTTGAAAAGATAGTCAAGTCATCAAGGTATACCACTATGAATTTACTAATCTCATCTTTGAAAGCCAGATCCATTACTCTCTGAAAGGTAACACCAGCATTTATTAAGCCAAAAGACATTCTTCTATATGCAAATGTACCCCAAGGTGTGGTGAATGCAGTCTTGTGTTGGTGTGCTTCACCAACTTCAACTTGATTATATCTTGAGAAGCCATCCAGCATTGATAACATTTCTGAACCTGTCACTATTTGAAACACTTGATCCATAATTGGCAAAGGATAATTATCCTTCAAATATGCTTGATTCAAATTTTTGAAATCTACACAAATGCAAAATTTGCCATTATTCTTCCTTACAGGCACCATGTTTGCAATCCATGTGGAATGATAGATTGGGAAGATGATTCTAGCATTTAACATTTTTTGTATCTTAGACAGAATAGTACCTAATATTTTTGGATTATACTGTTTGGATTTTTGTTTGTAGGGCATTGAGTCAGCCTTGAGAGGAATATCATGGCAAATTTCATCAGGTTTGAGAGACTTCAGGTCTTCATAAGAATATGCTAAGACATCCATGTATTGACAGAGTAAAGAGGTGAACTTGAATCTTTCTTCAGGGGTGCAACACTTACCAATATTGACCATCTTGGGATTTTCTTCAGTGGTTAGATTCACTTGATTGAATCCTTAAGAGAAACTCAAATCTATTTGATGTTGTTTGATGAATCTATCATGCTTGTCAAATAGATTTTCAAGAGAAACCAGGCCTTTGGGAATTTTTTTTCCTTTCCACTGTAATAATTCTTCATTTATATCTGAACTATATTTAGAGATAGATTCATTCTTCTGAGATTCACTGCCTTCAAAACATAGTTGTTCAAAATTATCTTTTCATTCCAAGAAGGCAATGATTTGATGATCATCATTGAATACTTGCCAATGATCAGTATTTTCAGGAACACTTGGTCTATAGACCAGCTCAATGGTATACCTGCCTTCTTTGAAATTTGAATGAGGAACTAAGAGAGTTCTTGAAATAGCAAGTGCATCAGCTCTATCATTAGACTCTCTGGGTATAGCAAAAATGTTGAAAGCATCAAAGCTTTCAATTTAATCCCAAACCAAGTTATGGTAGTGGCGTAATCTTTCATTCTTGGTTTGGTATAAGTTCCTCACTTGACAAACCACTAATTTAGTATCCCCTTTAGCATGAAGAAACTTGATGCCTTTGTCTTGAGTAGCCTTCATGCCAAGCAACAAAGATTCATATTCAGTTGTATTATTACTATTGCTAAACTATAATTTGTAAGATGAAGGGAACATATCTCCTTGAGGAGATATCAAAATAATCCCAACTCTTAAACTGGTAGAGGAATAGCTACCATCGAATTCCAAATTCCATATCTCATATGATACTGATTTTTCTTTAGACTTTCCTTCATTAGAGATGGAGGATCCTTCTTGGCCTGTACTGCAACTTACTAGTTCTTCTACTATTCTTGTTAAACTAATTTCTGAGTTGATACTTTCAAGTATTTCATGCACTTCATCTATAGATAGAAAATAGTTACCCATACCTGCGGATTCAAAAAGAATTTGAGCTTCAGGGGCTAATGTCTGGTTGACCACATATTTTGCTTCCTTTTCAGGGAGCAACCTCTTCATTATGCTTTGGATAGGGCTCCTTGCTTCAGATAGATACATGCTTAGTTATCCTCCCATGTCCTTGCAAAAATTTCATCCAAGAAAAATGCCATAAGATGCTGGGATGTTAGCCACCAAGACAGTCATCTTGATTCTCTTGTCTAGAAAGGCTGCAAATGTAAATTGGGCATCTTTGATTTGCCTCAGCAATGGTACTTGATTGTTCTCTATGGAGAAACATCTTCCAAATGTCTTGGTCAGTGTGAGGCCAAGAGACTTAGCTACTTTAGCTAGCATGACATTATCAGATGTGCATGAGTCTATAATATAGTTACTCAGCTTGTGGCCATTAATTAATAGGGAAACATAGAAAGGTTCTCTTTTTCTAGGAGCAGTTGGGGGAGTAATGACCAGATTATTTGGAATAAGTGTGTTCTTTGAAGAATCAGGAGTTACCTTTTTAGCCTTTTGTCCTTTAGGGATGGTTTGGTTTTTGACATATTGGACCAACTTATTCAATTGATCAAGATTGGACTACAAATATTCAAACTCAGACATTTGTATTTTTGTCTTTTTGACATGATCGATTATGTCAAATGGCTAAATTGAGCTAGGTATAGAGAAAGGTACTTTAACTTTTTGAGTTTTAAGAGGGATGGGAGGTGGGCTAGTTTGTGAATTTGAATTAGAAAGGGAAGGAAAAATTCATGTATTTGCCTTTTGGGTGATTATCAGATCCTTTGATTGGAAGGGCAGAATGGTTCCGCACTTAGCAATCATGATTGCTGGCTGTAATTGCTCTTTTGTCTTCTCTTTATCAGTTTGCTTGAATGATTAGTTTTTGGACCTGGTAAACACTACATATGATCCATCAAAAACTTCTCCTTTGCTTCCAGGTTCATTCTAGTAGTTCAAGAAACCAATGTGGGAGTCACCAACTGATTCTTCTTGATTGTCTTCAAGGAGATCAACATCATTTTCTTGATTCAATTTAGGCTAAAAAGAGAACTCTAATTTTACTTCAAGATATCTCATTGCTAAATTAGTTAGAGGAGCTTCTAGGGCAAGTTTCCCTTATGGGGGAGGAAGGCAATTCTGTTGCCCTTGATTCCTGGCAGCATTTCCCTGATATGACTAATTTGGGAATGTCTTTCTGTATGAAGGAGAAGAAGACATTACTTGAGCCATTTGCTTTTTGAGAGAAAGCAACTCATTTACCAATTTTTACACCATTGGATCTATGGTGCCTGTAGATGCATATTCAGAAGATGATGAAGCTCTATTTCTATTTGGATCTCTTCTTATCTTCCCTGCTAAGATGAGATTATCTTCTAACTCAGTGGCCAAATGTTGAGCTATAACAAGATCTATTTGACCAGCACGTCTCAAAAGAAAATTTACTTCAGGTAGCTAAGAATTAATGAAAAAGCATTTGAGATTCTCAGCTGTAGGTCGAGCTATTACAGGAATTCTTTTTCTTAAGTTTTCAAATTTGGCTATGAAATCTCTCATAGGCTCATAAGGCTCTTTCTTCATCTGTGTAAGTTGAGCCAGAAGTGCATGTGCATCTTCTATAGATTTGAATCTGGCTTCAAACTTATCTTTGAGAGTATTCCAATCAATTACTGACCAAGCTTGTAGATGATAAAACTAATCTGTAGTAGCACCTTGTAGTGTCTCCACAAAAAGCATGACTGCTACATCTTCAAATTCTACTTTGATTACTCCACAAGCTATGCTGAAGGCTGCAATGTGTTCATCAGGATGAACTTTCCCATCACCATATAATTTGGGGAAATTCTTCTTTGAACTGTGTGGAAGCTCATGTAGAGGTGGAGTAAGATTGAGAGGACCAAAAGCATTACTCCAAGGGCCTTGAACTGCCATTATAGGATTATGAAAAGGAGGGATAACAAATCTCAGAGGGGTAATTATTGGCAAAGCTTTATCAACAGTAGAAGTAGATACTTCATCTAGCAATGGAGATCTAACTTTAGTAGGAGGAAAGCTCTTGGTTCATTGGAGATTAGATGGTGAAGGAAACATATCAAAATCACTTTATCATACGAACTCGAATACAGGGCCAACGATACCTTTATCCCTTTGGCTTCATGTATACCATGAATCTGCCAGATTGTGAAACAAAAATGGAAAATAATTAACTTTGCTTCAGTTAAAGCTTGAGGCTTTAAACTGTGTGTTCTTTCCCAGTTAGTGTGGAGGTGAATGGTAAGGCTATAAATGGATAATGGATATTATATCCCCAATGGAGTCACCAAAAACTGTTGGTTGAATATTTTGTTGATCAATGTACTGATAAACAAAATAGGTTTGATTAGCCAAAGTAGGAAGATTAGTCATCCAAATGTGTAGGTTTACCACATCAAAAGGGGACTGATCTCTCCTCTCATCAAGGGGAGGTTCCCTATAGATAGGATATATATATATATATAGAAAATAATACTCAAGGGTAGGACAAACCATCCATCTCTTTTTCTTCAGAGATGATGTGTGGGGACCAAAGGAGAAACTCAAGGAAAATGACAGAAAGCACTCCTCTTCTTTCAGAAGTACTATTCAGCAAGCCATAAGAATACTCCAGGTAGTAGCAGCAAAATGTAATAAAGGATGTAATAACCAACAAATCGAGATGCAACACAAAGTCTATGCCTGAATTGCTCAAGAGTAAGATATGAATGACAATGAGGGCATAAAGTTTCCCCAAGGTCCTTCACAAAGAAATGAAAAGAAAACATACTAAAGGCAATTATGGGGGCACAAAGTCTCTCCACAATTGACTCTTCAGGACACCTTCCTGAATGCTATCACTAATTTTGCTTGTTGAATTAAAGGAATAGAAGATATATTAAGGAAAAAGACATAAGAATAGGTTCCTCAACAACAAAGATATTACAGCATAAAGTCTGGAAAACCACTTGTTTTCTTATTCCAATAACAAAATATGATAAACAAATTGAGCTCAAAGTCTCAAAAGTGTCTTTAAATTTGGGTAGAGTTTCGTTCTAATTGTCAAAAAGAGATAAATTTACAATAGAAGAGAGTCCCTTGTATAGCCTCTTCAAGGACTCAGGAATAGTAACACATCATGTTGCATTGGAATCTATTAAGAAGACAGGCTAGAACTTAGGGGCATTTACCCATTTGATTTTATCAATGTAGGGAAATAAGTCACACTATTGAAAGTTTGCAACTTTCAATGTCCACCTGGCGATCTGATCCTACCTTCATTGTTCCTCCTTTTTTGGTTAATTGAATCAGGTCATGGATTTAATTTGTTGTTTTGTTCCTTCCTCACTTTCTACTAGTCTTGGCCTTGAAGTCTATGAATGCATTTAGGTCGATAGATTCAAAACATCAATGACTATTTTATGAGCTTTTAAAATTGGCATTCGCATGATCGTCACTATGTTTTCAATAGCTAGTTCGCTGTGTTGAATTTGACGTCTTTAGGCACATCACCCCTTAGACCTTCTTCAACTTTTCTATTTGGCACTTTTCTCAAAATAAATTGCCCTTTCAGGCTTTAATAAATGATCTTTGAATAGCCTTCAGGCTTCTTGTTTTACATCTTCTCGAAGGGAAGGTGACCCTTCAGTTTTGGGGAAGTATCTTTCTATTCAGCAGTCGAGAGTCCCTCGTAAGGGCACCCGCCCTTTAGGGTCCTTCAGTGGCCTTTTCCTTAAGACTCTCTCACGGCTTTTTTCTTTATCAGACTATTCATCGGGCTTTCCTACGAATAATTCATGTGGGTATTTTCCCCAGGATTTCTCCATGGACAAATTCCCGTAGACAAAAAGTCTGGGGACAAATTCTCGCGGCCAAAAAGTTAACAAAAATTTCCCGCCTTTGTAAAATCCTTCGGGTTTTCCTGCGCCCACAGCCGGTTCTTGAATTCTTTCAGACTTTTTGTTTGAAGGAATTCCTTCAGACAAAAAGTCTGAAGGAATTTATGCCTTTATCTGCCTTAGTCTTTTTTGAATTCTGAAAGAATTACCTTTGCAACCTTTTTTGAAAATGACCCTTCTGAAGGGTACTTTCATTGACCAAGTGCCCTCCCTTCGGACAAAAAGTTTGAAAGAATTTATGCCTTTATCTGCCTTAGTCTTTTTTGAATTTTTAAAGAATTACCTTTGCGGCCTTTTTTGAAAATGACCCTTCTAAAGGGTACTTTCGTTGACCAAGTGCCCTCCGCAAGGGCACTTATCCTTCGAGAGGCTCTTTGAACTTCTACATTGGATCACTCCTTTGAACCAAACTATTGAACCAAGGTGTTGAACCGCTTGTTTGAACCAAATGTTGAACCAAAATGGTTCAAGCCAATGGTTCAAGCTGATGGTTCAATTGAATGAGCCAAGTCGATGAACCACTCCATTGAACCACAAGACATTGAACCTCTTTGTTGAACCAAGGCTTTGAACCTCTTCATTGAACCAAGGCTTTGAACCTCTTCATTGAACCAAGGATTTGAACCAAAATGGTTCAAGTCAATGGTTCATTTGATTGAACCAAAGCGATGAACTAACCGTTGAACCAAAAGACGTTGAACCAAGTTTTGGTTCAACAGTTCAAACAAAGCTTTGAACCGACTGACAAACCATTTGATTGAACCAAAGGAACTGAACCAAACTTGAAAATGACCAAGTGTTAGAAACTAATTCTTTTGGTTGAACCTACCTACAGAAGCCTTTGAACCTGTAGAATTGAACCTGCCTGCAGAGTCCATAGAAACCAAGTCCATAGTTTTCTCTAACCTTGAAAGAGTCCGTAGATTTCAACCTATAAAGCCCATTGAACTTGACATGCAAAGTCTGTAGATTTCCTCTTTCTGCTGAGTCCATAGATTTTCTCTTCCTATAGAGTCCATAGATTTAAACCTACAGAGTCTGTAGATTTTTGAGAAGCTTGAAAAATGAGGAATTTGAATGCCCAGGACAAATTTTGAAAAGGGAAGAGAAAATTTTGGTCTGTAAGACCAAAATAGTTCAAATGTTGTCCCAAAAATGAGTGATATTTTTGGGGGACAACAAAGTGCATGTCTAAATGTAATATAAACAAAAATTCCAACTTGAATTGATTTATAATATTGGGATTATACCTCATTCTATGGTTTTAGTGTTTATTTTTAGCAAAATTTATAACTAAAATAATGGTGCCAACTGTGAAGTTGTCCTTGCATGCTTTGAATTGATTATATAACTATTTTGATTTGTGTGTGTGTCTTGCATATTGGTAGATAATATTTATTTTAAATTCAAACATGAAATCACATACAAAAACTTTGATCATAACCGATTCACATCTTGATGACTCTTTTCCATCTTTTAACACATACTTAACAGATGTGTACTTATTATAATCAACTAATTACTTTCCATATTCATGTGAAATATCTTCATATAAACAACTCATCAAATTTGACAAACCACCACAAATGTTACATGTTCCATTTAAACATTGTTTGGAAAAAAATATTATCACTCAAGTCTTTGGCAGAAAAGACATTAGATTAATTCTCTTGATGTTTTAGGTGGGGAAGACACCATACATTCCATAAAAATCTCATCAATATGTAAATTATAATATATATATATATATATATATATATATATATATATATATATATATATATATATATATATATATATATATATATATATATATATATATATATATATATGACAAAAACATTAAAATGCATAAATAATTTAACATGTACCCTATACCAACATGTGGTGCATTCTTGGTTGATTTTAACATAGAAAGGCTTGCACATCTCAAATGACCTTTGGATAATTATTAATTAGCCATTAAAATTTTCAATAATCTTTTTATAAAATTCTATTTACGTCATGTCTAAAAAATGTTTTGTATGTGGCTCACAATTTATTAAGACTTTTTATTTTACCAACATATTTTACATTAAATGAGACCCTTGTGTTGTCATGCCAAAAAATTTCAATCAATTATTTTGTTCCTTCGGCCAATACCTTATCTTTTCATGGGAGTCTACCACTAAATGCCCAATAATCCATGATTAAAGGGTCATCAATCCTTGTTCTTATTTTTATGGCATTTATTAGAGTTTTTATATTTAAATTCAAGGATTTACTTGTTTCACTAAGAATTTAATCTTTAGATGTTGACTTACTCACTATAGATTCTATTATTACTCATCTTGCCACATTACTATCTTTATTCCAACTTTTATTTCCTATTGCCTTAAATGCATTAAATAGATTCTTTACGATTGTACTATTTTTTCCCTCCATGTTTAATGTTCTTAACCCCAAATTATTCATCACAAGGTGCATTTTTTGCATTTTCATTAATTGAACAAATAGTTGACATCATTTTGTATGGCTTTTATTCTTAACTGCATAGTTCCATGCACGTTGAGCATAATGTTGAACTGTTCTTTTTGACATTTTACCTTCCATAGACTCTAATATTTTTTCATCTATTTCAACCAAAAACTTTGGTGTTTATCTTATTATCCTTAGAGGTGTGGGTTTAGGAGCTATATTTTGTATTAAATTGGATGGTGTTAACACTTTAACCATAGTACAGACATTAGAGGGTTGACTATCTAAATTAGGGGTTATACGTGAATTAAATTCCTCTTCATTAGGAGATAGATGAATTGGGTTCATTATTTGATGTTGATTATCATCATACTAAAAAATTTCATTATGATTGGATGTTTCACTATATTATGTTTTTCCATATGTTTCATCATTCATTACAAATTTATTACTTACATGCTCTAAATTTTAATTTTCATCTTAAAAAAAATATTTACTCATTTATCTTATATCTTTTGAATACATATGTAAACTAAATTCTATAGAACTGGGCATGTTATTTTCATTATAAGTATTACCTGGTGTAGAAGAAGAACCATCACCTTGCCTAAAAGCTCTTATAGATTCCCCCTTATATGTTTGTATTTTTCTTTATTTTTCTCTTTTCTCTTAAATTTCCTCATTTGTTATCTCTTTGATTGATCTTTTGTGATGACTTCCTGACCCCATTATATATGTTTTCCAAATAAAGACATTTGTAGATTTAAAATTGAAGAATTCTTAGTGATTTAAATAAAATAGATAAATAGAGGATCTTATAAAAATATGATGTAGTTGGGAACATGATGATGTCGATGAGGGAAATGGAGCCGGAGGGCGTTTTGCGAAATACTGGCGTGAGCTAGGGCCTACATGCCCTAACTAGTTTTGTTAGCCGTAGGAGCCCATCGGTGGCTATTTAGTGCATGCGAGGGGTGATTTTTGAGTTTGCAGGGGTCTGGAGGGGGTTGGATAGGGGTTTGATCCCCTCCTTACTATGGCTAGGCATTTTTATGGCCACTGTCTGGCACATGGACATCTTGGATGGGGGTGCATGGTGGTTTGGGCATTTGGGCCAACTGCCTTGCCTCTTTCCCTCTGCTGATTGGTGCTTGAGCTCATATTGCCATGGAGAATCAAGTTCTTACTTCTTCCCTAGATTTTGAGATGGTAGATCCATCCTCTTTGATGCATGCCAGTAACAAGGATCAGACTGAGTTTCCTCTTTCTAGAGAGGGTACCTCCTTGTCAAAAGGGTCATTTCAAATTAAAAAAGTAAATGGATGTTTGAAGAGATCAGAAGATAGACCAGTTTTGGTCATTCAACGTGAGTAGGTTTCAGAGGATGTTGATTACTAGTGCAAGCATGCTCTTATTTGTAAATTTTTGGGCCTTCGTCTTTCTCTTCCTATGTTAGAATCCTGGGCACGTCGGGTTTGGAACCTTAAAGGAGATATGGAGATTATTTTAGTGGCTAATAACTATTTCTTGGTTATTTTTTCAAGTATGTCGGACAAGAATAGGGCTTTTGAAGGTGGCCCTTATTTCTTTAACCAGTTTGGGCTCTTCATCAAGCCTTGGCATATGGGCTTCAACTCTGCTGAAGAGATCCCTTCACGGGTTCTTGTGTGGGTTCATTTTCTGAGGCTTCCATTAGAATTTTGGAAGGAAGATATCCTCCACTCAATCTCTTTGCTTCTTAGGAAACCTGTTGGATTGGCTTCATAGACTCAAGAGTGTAAGGTAATTTCTTTTGCTCGTATTTGTGTTGAAGTTGATTTGAATAATCCATTACCAGACTCTATGGAAATTTTCATGGGTTCTTCCTCCGAGATCCAATAGCTAGATTACGAAACCCTTCCATTCAAATGCAAAATTTGCCATGAATATGGTCATCTACACCGCAGTTGTCCCAAATTGAAATCTTCCCCCTTGTCTGCCTCTGGACCTCCTAGGATGGACAAGGGGAAAGCTCTAGTGTCTGATGGGCCTATGGATAAGGAGGGATTTATTCTAGTTAAATTTCATAATAAAGGCAATGGAAAGAAGAGATCCTAGAGTGATAGACAAAATGAGGGCACATTTAATAGGTTTGAGGTTCTGGATAGTGTAGTCCAAGAAGATGGTATTCCAGTTGAGCTTGCTTATGGGGATAAAATTTAGGTAGAGATTTAGGAGGTGGAAGCAACGAAAGAGGAGCTGATTTTATCATTAGGAGTTCAATAGGTCTGTTAGCTGGCTTTGGACTTGCCTTCTCAAGTCCAAAATTTTGGTCGCACCTAGGAGTCACAGATTTTGGTGGGTACTATTGGGTTGGCTCCTTGGCCCCAAGTTATGAAGGGATCTGAGGATCCTATGAAGAGTGCTAAGGCTCCTCCTGCTTTAGGCTTGCAACAAAAAGCTTTTAAAAAGGGGCCCCTGGATAAATAGTCAAAGAGCAGAAGGAAGACTAATCAAGAGAAGGTTAAGATTATGGGTGATACGTTAGTTGAGTTTGGGTCTGTGAAACCCATTGATTCCCACTTCTCCCACCCCCCTAAATGATAGTTTTATCATGGAATGTAAGGGGGTTGAACAAAATCCCTAGAGAAAAGGTTTTTCACAGATTAATCGAGTCTCAGGATCTGGATGTGGTCTTTATGTAGGAAACCAAGCTTATAATGGATGGTTTGAATAATTGTGCTTTGTGATTCTGGCCCCAAGGCTACTAGTAGGGGGTGGGGGCATTGGGAATTTTTGGGGAGGTGGCTTGCTTCTAGAACCCAAGGAAAGTCTCCCCCGTATGGTGGGTTTCTAGTAGGTCTTCCATCTCTATGGTTGCCTCCAATTTTGAAACTAGCAAAAGATGTCTTTTCTCTAATATTTATGCTCCTATTGATCTTCTAAGAAAGACACTTCTCTAGGTTCATATCAAGCATGTCTGTTCTCTGGACCCATTTCTCCCATGGATTTTGGTTGGTGACTTTAATGCTATTCTTAGTATGGATGAAAAATGAGGAGGGGTAGTCAGGCTTGACCCTTGTTCTCTTTTATTCAGAGATACTATTGGTTTCCTTAACCTAGTTGATGTGAAGCCAAGTAATGGAGTTTTTACTTGGAATAATAGAAGGTGTGGTGATGAGGCTATCTCAGAACGACTTGATAGATTTCTAGTTTCCTGTTATTAGATGAGCAACAGGTGGACTACCAATTCTAAAATCTTGGATTGGAGAGGATCTGACCACTGGCCTACAAAACTTTGTGTCTCCTCTTATGGGGTCACTAAAAATCCTTCTTTCAAATTTCAATTGATTTGGTTACATGATCAATCTCTTTGGGATCTTGTGATGCATTGGTGGTACGAAGGGCTTCCTGCCCATGGGAGGGCTATGTACACTTGTAGTAAATAGCTTCAACATGTGAAGTATAGGCTTGAGAGGTGGAATAAATAATGTTTTAGGAACCTGCATGCTCAGAAGCTTGCTGCTCAATCTAAGCTGGATAGTGTGACTCATCAGATTTGTGACCATGGAATGTCCTTTGACCTTTTGAATGCTGAGTCCATTGCCCTTAAGGGCTTAGAAGAGTGGGAGCTTCAGGGGGAGATTTTCTAGATGCAAAAATCTCATATTGACTGGCTTCAAGAGGGGGACAAGAACACAACTTTTTTTCATAACTTGATTAAGGCCCGTAGGCAGGGGAACTCTATTTCCACTCTTGTCTTGAGTGATGGGACTCAAATCTCATCATGCAGTGAAATTTTTAGGGAAGTTGTCAACTATTTTTCTAATCTTTTTACTAGGGAGGATATTGCTGCTAGATTTGAGGAGAGGGCTATTTTGGATTGTATTCCTTGCTTGGTCTCAGATGAGATGAATGGGGAATTTTTGGGTCCAATCTTGTTACTTGAATTAGAGAAAGTTGTGTTTAGTATGAAAAAAGGTAAAGCTCCTGGCCTATATGGGTTTTCGATTGAGTTCTTCCAATAATTTTGGGAAATAATAAAGTTTGATCTCCTTGAGGTGGTTTAGGAATCTCTTAGGAATAAACAAATGCTCAAGTCTTTGAATTCTACTTTTCTAGCTCTCATACCTAAGAAGGAGGGGGCTAATCGAATGGATCATTTCAGGCCTATTACTTTATGCAATGTTGTCTACAAGATCATCTCCAAGTTGATTACTGAGAGACTCAAACCTCTCCTTGGTGCTTTGATTTATACTGAGCAGGGAGGTTTTATGGAAGGGAGACAACTCTTGGATGGTGTCGTGATTGCTATGGAGGTTATTCACTTTATGGCTTCCTCTAAGGAGAAGACGATGTTCTTTAAGCTTGACATGGTTAAATCTTATGATTGGGTGAGCTGGGAGTTCCTTCAGAATATCCTCTTGGACTTTGGCTTTAAAGAGGAATGGGTGAGTTGGGTTCTCAGTTGTGTGACCTCGTCCTCCTTCTCTATTCTCATCAATGGGGAATCTTCATATTAGTTTAGTGCTTCTTAGGGACTTCAGCAAGGGGACCCTCTGTCCCCTTATCTTTTCATTATCATGGTAGAGGGTCTTGGTAGATTTATTAAATCTTAGGTGTGACAGGGTCTTTTTCATGGCTGGAGTTGGAACAATGATCTCCTTCCTTGCTCTCATCTTCAATTTATGGATGATACTGGACTGATGGGCTTGGCTAGAATTAGTGAGGCAATGAATTTCAGGAGAACTTTAGACATCTACTTGAAAGCTTCAGGTCAGAGTATTAATGATGATAAATCTTCCATTTATTTCTTTAACACTCCTCGACTCATTCATAATAGGATTGCCAGGATTCTTAGATTCCAAATTGGCACTCTTCCCTTGATGTACCTGGGGATTCCTTTAGCTCTGGGACCTCAGTGTAGAGATTATTGGCAGGGGATTTTGGATAAGTTTTGGAGTAAGGTTAGGCATTGGACTTACAAATGGCTCTCTTCTACTGGTAGAGTGATCCTCTTAAAAGCTATGGTGCATTCTCTCCCTATTTATAGGTGTTGTGTACAGATTCCTCTTGCCTCCTTTGTGAGGGATTTTGATGCTCTTTCTTGGCAATTCCTTTGGTCGGGTAATCTCATTTCCTTGAAGTGGAGTTTAGTCAAGTGGGAGTCTGTCTGTAGGTTGAAGCATGCTGGGGGCCTTGACCTTAGGTCTATGGCTCTTATGGTTACAACTTTGGTAGCTAAGTTGTACTGAAGTGGTGCAACAACCAGGATTAGGATTAGGCCAAGATTCTTGATTTCAATTATGTTCTTGGGGTTGAGAGCCAAGATATGCCATGGATTGCTTTATTGGGCAAAGGTTCTTGCATTTGTGATACTCTTAAGAAGGGAGTTCAGCTTGTTCAGAATGGGCTCTTCTAGATATGTAATAATGGCTTTGATGCCCTTTTTTGGTTGGACTCTTGGGATGGTCACCCTCCCATTCTCTCTAGTTTCCCTCAGCTTATGCCTCTTTGCCAGTTGTTCTCTGATTCTGGTTGGATTAAGGTGGAGCATTTTAAAATAGTTAAGTGCATTAGTCATTTGGAGGTGTTTTGCTAGAAGGATCCATAGGAGTGGCCTATGGGTGGTTCTGATGAGGACCATGCTGCTTTATGCAAGGTCTTGGAGGGCAGGCTTTATAGCTCTCTAAATGAGAGGGACAAGTTGGCTTGGAGTCCTAGCCCAAAAGGTAATTATACTATTGCTCAAGGTTATGTTGTACTTGATAGGAATTTATAGGGTCCTGCTTAGGTGCCCTGGTGGAGGAAGGTTTGGAACAACTTTTTTTGGCCCAAGTGTAACTTTTTTCTATGGTTGGTTGCCCAAAGGAAATGTTTCACCTAGGAGAATCTTCACAAATGGGGGTTTTAGGGACCTTCCATTTGTTTTCTTTGTTTGTACAGTGAATAATGTTCTTCCCACTTATTCTTTGATTACCCCTTTTCTTGAGAGATTTGGCATAGATCGGGGGAGGCTTGACATCATGGTTGCATTCATGCTTCTTCCTTTATTGAGTTTTGGGAGAGCTTGGGCAGGCCTCCTGCAAAGACGCCTTTTCTCCAAGTGGCCTAGACCATTGGGCCTATTTTCATTCTCTGGAACCTTTGGCTGGATTAGAACTATAGAGTTTTTTGTGATTCCAGATTAGATAGTGGTGAACTGTGGATGAAGATTATTAGTAGACTTCAAGAGATTATTTCTACTAAATGTGATATGTTTGCAAGTATTGATCCTAGGGATGTTGCAATTGTGTGGGATTTGAGCCAGGTGATAATAGTAGGAGTTGCATTGCTATTATTATGCCCCATTGAGTCAAGAAATGGGTCTGTCATGATGGGAAGTGGGCACCTCCTCCAAATGGGGTCCTAAAGATTAATATTGATGGATCTTCTCATGGAAATCTTGGGCATGTTGGTATTGGGGGTATTGGTAGAAGTAAAGATGGTAATGTTGTTTTTTGCTTCTTTATCTACAAAGGGCATTACTCTAATAACCTGATGGAGGTCCTTGCTATTAAGATTGCTATTGAGCGAGGTTGCTCTCTTGGCTGGAGGAGGATTATTTGTGAGTCAAAATCTTAGATTGTTGTGGATATGTTGAACAACCAGAGATTGGATGGTGTTAGTTGGCATTTAGCTTTGATGGTCAGACATATTTTAAGTGTTTACATCTCCTTGGAATTTATCTCCTTCTGTCATATCCCTAGAGAATGGAATAGCGTGGCTGACTGCTTGGCAAAGTGGGCCTCAGAGAAAGGGGATGGCTGGGATATCAGTGGTAGGGATGAGTTACCTTCTAATTATCTGGGAAATTCAGAGAGAGTTTTATTGGAAGACAAAACTATGTAGTGTTGTTGTTTGGTTTGTTGGTGGTTCTCCTTTTTATTGAGCTTGTGGCTCTTGCCTTGTATCTTGTTTTGGATCGAATAAAGATTTTTTTCCCTTTTAAATAAAATAAAATAAAATAGATAAATAATTCATTAAAGTTGCATAGTTTCAATAGAAAAACTAGTTTGTAATTTGGAAAGAACAAAATAAATGACTCATTTTCATGGAAAATGAAAAAAAAATAGTGAATCACAAAGGTAGTGCATGTTTTCAAAAGCACGCATACCCTTTAGGATATACGAACCAATGAGCAAATGCATTAATTTGCCCATTAGTACATGTGAAAAGGGCATAAGACCTTTGCAAAGGGTGTACACCCTTATCATATTTACAATTTTTTCCCTCACTTTCCCTCCAATTTTGCCTCAATTTTAGGCCTGGAGGGTCTTGAACCTGGCCAAACTCTGTCATGGACTAGCAAAGGAAAATTTTAATAAATTTAGGGTTTTTTACTTTTTATCACCACGTCTGCTCAGACAAATTTTATTATTTAAAAAAAAATTATATGAGTTTTTAGAATAGAAAGCGTAGTTTTCAAATATATAAATTTTTTAATGTTAGAATATTATTTATAATTATTATATAATTTCTACCTAACAAACCTCCTTATAGTCTATATACATATTGTCACAAATTCCCTTATAATTTTTTTATTATTAATTAAATGTTGATAAAATTTATATCTTAATAATCTACACATTGTTAACTATGCTTTTAAAAAAGTTGATTTTCATGATTTTAATGTAAAAAATTTATGTTTGTACGCTTGTAGTTTCAAATTTTTCGCTGTCTTGACTTGTAAAATTATATATATAATAAAAAATTTAAAAAAATATTCTCAACAATCTTTGACATTTCACCTATCTATATAAGACATTTCATATAAAAATTCAATCATTTACTCAAAAAAAGTGTGTTCATACACATGTACTCTCCTTATCTTTTTACAAAAAATGACCAACCTATTGTCATAAATGCAACTATTTTTCACTCTTTTATCATCTGGGTATTAGAAAAAACTATATATCTAGAAACTACATTCAAAATTTCACAATTCATGTTATTATGTCATTGTGAAATTTATTTTCAAAGTGTCTCTAACATTCTCTCCAAGTTCACCTATTGTTATTTTTAGGAAAAAAAGTGTCACTTTATACCCCTCCTTTTGTCCCCCATTATCCTGAATCTACCCTTACTAGACACAATTTAGTCACAACTACTCTTCTTGGTCTAAATGTTATGTGTGTTTAAACCTACAACAAGATGGGAAAGTAGAATAGAAGAAGAAGCAAGTAAAACAAAAATTCAATGAAATCCAAAATCATGCAATAATTCTTAGCCAATTCTTAATAACTTTTATTAGGCCCCTCCTAGTGTCAGTTGTTATTGGTGTGTTTGAAGCATATAATAATGAAAAAAGTGTAAATGAGGGGTAAAAATAATTAATCAATAAAATATTCCTTCTAGGACTAGATTCATATTGATAACTACTCTTTATAAGAAGGCCCTCTTTTCTATTACTAGTTGTTGTTCACTGCAAACTCCTAGTCTGAAAAAACTCATGGGGTTGAGTGATCTAGAGAGAAAATAAGAGGATAATGCATGGGATAAGGATATCCCCTTGTTAATTTTAGGATTTATTTTGGTTTAATCTAAGAACTAATCACTTTAACTAATTTTAATCAAAGGGAATGAACTGTTACCACCAAAGTCTCAATGTTTAGTTGATAAATGCTTGAAATTCTTATTAGTTGATCAGACTTTGTTAATGATTAGAGTTGAGCTTGAATGTACTAATTTATAAAAAGGTGAGAGTGTTTAAACTCTAAAATAAACATAAAAAGAGGGGAAAAGGGATCATAAAAAGATATTTCTAATCAAGAAA
>JARHVA010006682.1:782500-787500 GCA_037957365.1 Torreya grandis | reverse complement strand
TAAGATAAAATCTATAATAAATGTAATAAAATAATCTAAGACAAAGAACCAATACATTTTATTCATTTCTAAGAAGAGAGCATAATTATGTATTGATTTTGTAAAGTTTAAAATGAAGCATTACATATTTTCAAGCTAATTTACTATGAAAAGCATAATCATGAGTTACATTAACTAAAGGAAGCAATGAAAGAAGTATTAAAAGCTAGATAAATTTGCCTAGGGCTAGGTCTAACATTAAAATGGACAAATAATAAGGAATTTTATCATGGACTTAGACTTTATAGGCTCTAAGTAAACATGTAAGTTAGAATTTTGATATTCATAAATGAAATGTTAGACTGAATTGAACAAAATTCAATGGCCTTAGAAAAAATCACAAATAGTTAATTATAACTTAGCATATAGAAAACAACTAATCAGGAAAGGGCTCAACCAAAGACAACAAAAAAAATCTAAAGAGGTCTTCAAGACCAGGTAAATCAATATTTATCTCAAAAAGAAGAGAATCCCCATTTTCAACATGAAATTGGGGCATGTTGCTAGAGGCAACAATATGATAGATCACTCACAACATCATATACTATAGTTTGTATATTCTCACTCATGGATGTCATCTTATTTATCACTACTAATCTCAACACAATTGAGTCAACATGTAATTAGGTATCCAAAAAATAACCCATATTATCAACAATAACCTCAAGGATATTTCTTACCTTAATGCCCTTCATTGTCTTCATTGTTTTGGCAAGCAATTTCTCCATATCATCTATAACATTAGATTCAGCTTCACATGATATGGATACCATACACACTATAAACTCCTCCTTATAACTATTGAGATCAAGAAACTCACTCTCCATACCTAAAACATTAGGTTCCTCTACACATACCTTGGTTGATCTCAAACTCAGCTGCTCTAGTCCATCCATTTACACACTATAATCTTGCTCCATGTCAATATTTTGATTCTCAAATCCTTCATTTTCATTATTCCCACTCTCTAGGATAATAGTCAACTATTCTTATGATAACTCTTCTTCCACACACCTTTAAAAATGATCATTCACCTGCATATCTCATTAAGAACAAACTTGTTCCCATGCTTTATCACTTTTTATTATCTCTATATCAACTTGAATAAAGTCACCCAAGGATATAATTTAATTACCAACTATTTCCAATCATTGTTTCCTTATCAATCTCTTAGCTTATTCACTCCACTTCTCATGAAAATTAACACGTTGGAATACATTACACTTAACCCTCTTCTTAGATATTATCACCATAACTAGATATGCACATGGAAAAAAAAAACATTAGGATAAACAAAATATCCCTCAAATAACTCATTCACCATTCCATCATGCCTCATGGACTTGTTCAACTCCTATTCAATTTTATCATGATGCTCAATATTTTCATTCTCACAAAGGATTGCCAATGTCTTATTCTCAACAACATTCATGGTTGTTTTCTTCACCTCAACATAGTTTAATTCAGAACTTTCACATTGTTGATCAATCACAATCATATACTTATGTGTACTTGATTTCATAACCTCTACATCTAATTATTCCACCATGGAAACTTGTAACTTTGTATAGTTATCTGATTCACTTCTCCTACAATTGTATATGGATAAAACTTTCATCCTCTAAAATATCTACATGGTTTCAATCTTCACTCTCATCTATCATTCTTTGGTTGTGATCAACCCTTATACATCCCAAAAAAAATTGACAAGCTCATTATCATCATGAACCAAACCCAAATCAACATTTTACCACTCATGGGACTTCACATCACTTGCTCATAATTACATAATGGGTCTAGATATTTTGATTCAACTAAACTCACCTCTCCATAATTTGTCATAAGGATTTATCCATCTATGAAATATAATTCATATTTACACTATTTTATGAAAAGTATAATTTGGCTCTACATATAGAAGCCTTGCCTCTGTGTTTCCTTCCACAATAACCTTCTCTTTTGTGAACCTATTCACATCTATTTTACTTTTAAAAATAGTCTTTGGTTGTTCACACGATATCTCCCCATCCTTATTTCTTATTTTACAAATATTATTCTCATTGATACTTTCAAGCCTATTCACATGAAGTTTCTTTAACCATCCAAGTTATAATATTGGGTGCACAAACTGACCCAACATTTTGGAAATCATATGTTCCCACTTAAAAACCTTTTATTACCTTTGCTTTGTATCCTCACTTTGATATATTTCTAACATATGGCTTCAACTTAACATAACCACTTACATACAACCTTCACCCTCATGGTGTCAAAAAAATTCATATCCATAAAATATAACTCAAGCTCAACTATCCACATCATGAGCTATTCTAGACTTTCTTTTCCAAAAACCAAAAAAATATCACTAATATATTTATGTTTATTCTCCACCATGACCTTGGTCAATATCATCCATATAATAAAAGGGACAACAACCCCACCATAAAATATTCTTAATTGCCATCATGCATAGCTACACCATCGTGGCCATGTGTAGTCATTCCCATCATGTACAATCTCTTCTAGAACACTTTCATCATCTTTGTCAACTCATTAATATCACTAATCTTATCTTGTTTTCCATATCTTACCATGAATAAACAAGTTTGTCTTTCATAACTTGTAATGAAATCCAAATTGAGTCTCTCACAAACTCCCTTAAAATTTTATAGGACTTCATACAGATGTAATCACCTATGAAATCTTATCAAAAAATTGAATTCTCTATGTGGGCTTCACTCTCATAGTTTACAACACACATTGAGGAGTTTATCAAAACCACAAGGACACTACCTTGATCTAATACCAATTTGTGAAATCACAAGGATGACCAATTAAGGATTGTCTTTATCTCATGTGTTGCATGGTTTCAACATCCATGGACACACATTCACATTTTTTTAAAACAAGTGACTATCACAAAATAGACACTATAATAATATATTTCACATAGTATAATACAAATCATAATATCAAAAATGCATGCATGCACACACGCACAGGCACGCGCGCACACACACACACACACACACACACACACACACACACACACACACACACACACACACACACACACACACACACACACACGTGCGCGTGCGCGCACACACACACACACGTGTGCACACACGCGCGCACGCGCGCGCGCGCACACACACACACACACACACACATGCCTATAAAGGATTATTTAATTACATAAAAATAGATATGGAATCTCATATAGTTCCTTATAAACTAATAAAACTCTACATTTTATTTTTAGAGATTTATGCTTCTTCACTAGCTTATCCTCTCTCTTAAATAAACCCTTAAAAAGTTTCATTATCTCAATCACATATTAATCTTAACATTCCTAGATTTATAGGGTGTATATTAAAATAAATTTACCTCCACATAATGTACAAAAGTTAGGAAAACATAAATTTTAAATATCAACACACAACTGTTAGTAATTATCATAAATTATCAGTAACTATCAGAAACTGTTAGGTGACATTTTAGGCTGAACAACTAGAAAAACTACCATAACTTCAACACCATCAATACAATTGATAAAAAATTTAAAACGTAGATCATATACTAATTTTTAAATCTCCCTAAATATTAACAAACATTACTACATGTTATGTTAGGTAAAGAATAACCATGTCAATTGACATAGACTACACATATGATAATTCTAGGTAGAATGGCAATTATTGAAATTTCCATTAATTTAAATCTATACATATAAATGATATTAAAAGTTAAACATAATAATGTGAATATATTTTATATCAAACCACTAAATTGTGTAGCCTAATTGTTATCTTAGATCTACCATAACGTAATGAAATTTCAAGCTACATAGATGCACTTTATAGCTGAGTGATAGTCACAATAAATATCATGAAGTTAATCCACTATAAAGTTGAGAAAACAATTTATAGGATAAATTTTATATAACTTATACAAAGTTATAATTCTAATTATTAACACAAATCTATTATAAGGTCATTAACCATCTAGTGATTAGATATATGCATTGCAGAACAAAATGATAGTTTACATAAAGTATCTTAAAATTTGACTCATTTATCCAATTGATCTTAAATTTTAAAAAATAATTTTATACTATATTTTATGACAAAAATAAAAAAAATTTAATCTAATTCTTAATGCAAATATATTGTAAGGTCATGAACCTTCTATATAGTGACACAAGCATAGCCTAAAAGAAATAGTCACAATTATTTTTTCTAACTCTATATGGTATTAAATTTGGTAAAGATATTTTAGGTGTAATATTATATGAAATCACAAAATATAATCTTATAATTCATTCTATATCATTACCATAAGTTAGGTAACATCCTGAAAGTGTAACAATTGGTACATATCTATGGTGATTCCAAATGATCTAAAATTTTGTAAAAAGGTTTTACGAGTTAGGTTATATAATCCCACCAAGTTTTAGGATCCAATTATTTTTTAATTATCATAAAAATTAATGAAACCTCATGGTATTGTAACATTGAGTACATTTTTTAGTATATCTAAATGGTCTAAAAATTGGTACACATGTTGTAAGTGTCATATGCTATTAAAAAAATAATTATCAACTACTTCAAAACTCAGTTGAATAACCTTTTATGATAAGTTTCTATTACTTAGAAATTTACACAGATTGATATAAATATTTAAAAGGATCCACACTTTCCACATCAAGTAATAACTTTGAAACATCATTCCAAAAGGTATAAAAACTTAAAAAACCAATGCCATGACCCAAAAATTAAATAAAATACATCACACTCTATTTTTAATTCATGAAAGATTGTACAAACCTTGATAATCTCCTACAACAAGTGATTAAGTTCTTCAACCATGGCTTATGACATTTTAGGTGTATTAATACATAATTACATGTATAATAGGGTTTTATTTAATCATAATTGTAAGAAATAGGAAAATTTATC
>JARHVA010006682.1:710000-777500 GCA_037957365.1 Torreya grandis | reverse complement strand
CTTATTTAACCTTATAGTACCACTTTTCACACATTTATACCCTTGTTATACTTCCTTGGATTGTAAGTCACTTGGAAGTTAAGGTCCTGTAGAAAATAATATCTTTTTACAGTGAACAAATACATGATTTGGAAGCCTCTTTTCATCTTGTTCATCTAGTCAAACACCCACTCTATTTTTCAAGGTGATACCCCTTCATGGAGGTTATAATATTTATTTATTTAACATCATAAATACTCTATGTCACATCATCATTTAGTAACACCAAAGGTGGTTAGGGCTCTATTTTGGGATTTTTAAGGAAACTTGTCCCTAAAGCTCAGTTATCTTCTCTAAAAGTGACTTCTCACTCTGCCTACCAATCTAATACCTAAAACATGATTTTAATGGTATATCCCACTTTATATGACCTTAAGGAAGGTATAAAACACATTAAAACTCCTCCATAAAACCCTTTTAGATCTTTGTGGGGGGCCAATTGTAGGTGGACATTTCAACATGTAGGAAATGAGTAGAAACATAAGCAATGTGCATTGTGTATGACTTATAATCATTATTAAACCTTCTTAATGTTTTGAAATGAACCCTTATAACCTTTAAGTAATTGAAACAAGTTTCAAAACTTCTCATTCCAATGTTATCAGTATCTTATAGGTGTACATCCATGGTGTATGACTACGTATTTAGCTTACATTGACTGTCATAGTCCCTTATGTTCTATTTTGAGTGCTTGGATTGCTATCTATTGTTACAATAATTTGTTCATGAAATTTATACTATTCATTTACCTTATATGAATTTCATCACACCTTAATATACCTCACTTAGTTGTGTATGAAAATTAGGTAAGAAAATATAATAATGTTAGAGGTTGACTGTAACTCCATGAATGCTAACCATTGAGACTAAACCTGGAAGGAGAGGGGGTCAAGAAGACATTGGAGACATTAAAAACAACATATAATATTGTTTTGAAACCATTTCATAGAAATAAACATTTTCAATTGATGGACATGTTTGCAACTTCACTAACATACTCCACCTTCAACCTAAGAGGTTTGAACTCATCAAATCACTTCCAAACATGAAACCAAATATGGGAAACATGATGGAAGGAAATACACATCCTATTGAAACCATTGCACTAATTATTTTGTACAAACATACTCAAATAAAATTAAAACATGCAGGGTGTGGAAATTAGTATGTAGAAAAAAATAATCAACTTTTTAAGCGTTGTTCATAAAGAATAGGAAACCATTCTCTAAAATATTTTCATGAAAATTAATTAAACCAAGTTTAATATCCAACACCAATATCATTTGACCTAGAATCTCTCCTACTAATCATACCATTAAAATACCTATTGACCAGTTTCATGTGCCTATAGGAGTGATGGAGAAGATAACTAGTTTTGGCCCATTTTTGGCACTTTCAAAGTAGATAAAGAATGGAAATGGAGTTAGGGAAGCTTAAGGGTAAATCAATAAGATTTTATCATGTGCCACTCTCCTCTATAGTCTATACAACTGCCAAAACCTCCTTTTCACTTATTTTCTTGATTTTAGTTAACACCTACAAGTTTTTCAATTAGAAACTGACATATCTGATAGGGACTAACATGAGGGACATTGATAAGGATTTTCTAACACTTGAATTCCTTTTAAAACTTTACCACTTTTATTTATTACCCATATATGAGCCCTAAGTGACATAAAATGACACAAGGACTAAATTGGACTATGACAAAGCTAATAAGATATTAAATAACATTAAATTGACCATGACACATCCTATATCATAATAATAAACACCTATATCAAGTTCTGGACTATAGGGAGTTGATTTAATTTGAATTTTGGTCAACATAGTCAATAGTTACAATAAAACTCAGATCCTGTAAAGAAGCACATAATTTTATTATATGAATTAAATATTGTATTTAAAAATAAAGGTATAAACTTTAACACAACATTTCCCTTTTATGGGATGAAAATATTATGTAAAAATAAAGGAACCCATTTTAAGAGGCTCCAATAGAAAATAATATTGTGTAAAAGGAGAAGAATAGAGGCATGACATTGCCTCCCTCCTTGATTTTCTCACTCATAAAAAATAACAAACAATGTTATAGAATAAATTTTCTCTGAATCCAAATAGTAGAAATCACAAATGGATCTATTTAGTCTAAGAGATTCCTTTTATAAATATTTTCATCAAAAATAAGGATCCAATTTAATATATTTACCATACTAAAATAAACTTATTATTGAAAGCATAATGACTGTGGGGCTGAATCAGTGTTCAAAAACCTTTCTTTTAATTATACTTAAGCAATCATAGGAACTATCCACATAAGAATGAAACACAATAATGCATCACATATGTGGGAAACCCTCAAGGGGAATAAAATTCACTAAAATATACAAATGGACTACAATACTATAATAAAAAAACCAAATTTAGTGAATTACCAACTCCACATGGAACACCGACCAAAACTAGCCAATCACCTACTTGACTAGGCTTTAGCAAGCTCCCACATTCAAGGAGGCACCAACCCCCTAGATGAATAAACACTAAATCATCCACAAAATTTATTTTATCACATTTATAACACTATTTTTCTCACATAATATATGATGATCACCTTTTTTATCTCTTGACACTCTTATCCCTTTGAAACTGTCTTGTAGGATTCTTTGCTCAACTAGGTCTCTTCAAGACTGATTAGGTCATATGACCTTGATTTTTATATGTACTCACACTATAAAATATTAATTATAGATCATATATACTCATATAATGGTTTAAAATACCTCCTTATACTTAAAAAAGTGTTATTTCATTCACTTACACTTAGCTCACTCAAATAGGCCTAAAACTACCTTGTATATATACCATTCCTTGTTCATATACCAATTAGTCAACCACACACCTTAACCTATTAAGTCAGACATATAATAGGTATTAGGACATATTTTATACATGAATTAAATTATATTTAAGTCCCTTTTGGTCTGTCACGACTCATATAGGCCTCATTTCTCTTTTAAGTCTCATGGAAACCTAATTACACTAGGTCTATCTCTTAACACCAAAACTTGATTCTCTTGGGATTAGATTGATTTATATAAAACTTGAAAACCATAAAAAAAACTTATATAATCAACTCTTTTTACCTCCATCATTAATTTTTTGATCTGTATCCTTCATTCATACCTTGAATCCTTCTTTAGGACACATTGCCTTATTAGGCCTATGTGCTTAAGAAAAAACTATCTTGAAAGAATGAATCTAAAACATACTTAAGATAATAAAATATGATAAAATAATTATATATACAGATTATAAATGACCTTATTTCATCAAAAAATTCATTAGACACTTATAGTCATAAGATAAGGCTTCATGAACACTTTTGCAACTTACTCACTTAGAATTGCCTTATTACCTCATAACATAGTCATGGTAACTTAGACATCCAACACCTATATATAAATTTTAAATGACTTATGATGCATGTATATGATCCTATGATATATAAAAACCATCCTCAAATATAAATATCATATGGTTTAATATCAAATATTGGTCTTTTAGACTAATCTCATGACCTTATATCTCAATGTCTTATCTAAACTAGATAGGTCAACTTGTGATCAAGCTTTTCACCATATTGATTGACCTAAAAAACATATTTAAAGAATATAAATGACTTAAAATAACTGAATAATATTTCCATGTAATTTTCTTAATCATTCTATCTTTAAAACACATTCCAATTCATCTTCTCAATGTTGCTTGGGTTTTACAGTATTTGCACCATTAGCCCTGTTAGTAACTAGCTAAACTAGATGATAGGTTTAGCACATTTGGGGAATAAAAAATATATATAAACCTTTATGGGCATGAAAAATAAGTCTCTACCTTCTTCCTCCATCCATTTACCTACTACATTCAAAGCAATTTTTGACTTCTACAATAACTTCTTCAGAAATAAGCCTATAACACAATATTTTGTCTCCTCTCTCTCTAACCAATACCACCTAGAGGTACCTAGGAGAGTCCAATACAATATAAAATATATTAATTGATCATAAAAATACATTATAGGTACTTTTGATCAAAAAATTAAACATCATGTCCTTATTAGGGTTTTAAGAGTGTTTAAACCTATTTCCACTCTTAACGATCATTCATAAAGCATAACCCCTGAATCTGAAAACTAATGCCTATAAGTTTAAGATATTAACCTTTCATATATACCACGAAATTTTTATGTTCCCATGAAAATGTTTTATGAGATAATAAGTACAATAAATTCCTTCTTTGGCTGAAAACCCTTCATTTTGAGCACTTGAGAGACCTCCAAACAATTTTTCATGCCTTGTCATTTAAAATAGAACCTCAAACTTCATGTACATTCCTAAAAAAATTTGAATTTCCTTTTTAAATTATCACCTACTCACACTTGACATGGAAACTAATCTTTATATCCCATTAGGCTACACTCTCTCTTCATACCATAGTCTTCATACTTTACTAAGCCTTAAATTGACTATTATGCTTCTTTTTATGATCTCAACACCTCACAATCATGCTTAAAATATCACTTTCCTACTATATAACCTATATCATGTTTAAACACTACCATAAATCCTTTACATGCCTTGAAAATAAATCATGATTCCTCATTAAGCCAACCTCAGTTTAAGAGAGGTCTAGATGTATACTTAGACTGAAGATCCTACCCCTGTAGGCTCCCCTTTAAAATATCATTAGTATTCCAATTCCTCACATACATTATCAAACAACATCATACATATATTCATTCCTTTTTTTACTCATCTCACCAAGACACCATGCTCATACCTTATCACAAAGTCTCTTCATGCCATGACTAGGCTTAGGCTACTTAAGCACTTAATGCCTTGACTTGTTCCTTCCATGCCATGAACTCAATAAAACATAAACCAAATAAATATAAGATATTACATCTTACTCATATCAATACACCATTTTATTTTTATTGATAATAATCTTCCATACCCTCATTATAACCTAAAACCACATGACCAAGCTTTATATGACTTGACATCTCTCTTTCATGCACCTGAGCACCTTTGACATCATCCTTGACATCAACCTTGAGTTTCATGAAACCATAATACATTAGTTGCCTTTAAATTCTCTATTTCATTCTAATTCTCTCTTAAACACACTCTTCTCAATGCATAATGTATGCAATTAGAAATGCATCATGTTTATAAATCAATCCTAGCTCAGAAAAGATAAAATATACCTACACTTCCAATTGGGAACATATTTGTTAAGTGAAAAAATGAGTAATATGGGGATCCACTAGACATGATTAGGGGATCACTTATCAAAATACACTATGCTAAGGAGGGTTCCAAAGCCTCCATTCTAACATAATCATTAAATAACCCTAAGGGGGTCCTAGGTTTTGATTTTTCACCTAATCTAATGACAAGAAAAGTAAATCTAATCTAGTGATCACCAAATCTTGTGGCACAAAGTGGGGGTTAAAAACAATAAACTAAACATGCATAGAAGACATATACTCACATAAATGTATGAAAAATCCTAATCCATGGAAGAGAAGCATAACTACATTATCTATTTACTCTTACAAAGGAGAGATAAAGTTATGAATACTTACCTTGAAAATGAACCCATCAAGCTTAAATGTCTCCCTTGGCCAAGGTGCTTCATAAGAAATTGTTGTGGTATGTAAGGATGACAAAGACAAATCAGATCTAGGCTACACAACCTATCAAAGAATATAAAATACTTCTCCATAAGGCAAAACACATATATCTAAAGAAAGTATGAAACCCTAATCTTTACTTCTCAAGTAGAATGGTCAATAAGTAGATGTTCATTCATATTTACTTATTCATTTATTTCTTATCAAATGGTGGGAACTAAAGTTGTATACATAGGTGGATATTTCCCTAAAACCTTTTGAAAATGTCAACTAACAGGGTCAACTCAATTGACCTAGTATAATTATGGATAATAATTCACCAGGACCTAAGCTAGGTCAGCCAATGGTCAAAATAGCTAAGTGAAAATAACCTAAAATTGTACATGGTTTACCCTACTAAAAAAATGGGATTAAGGTTAGGAAAAGGAGGATAAAATGTATTAAAATTATATAATGGTTACAAAAAAGAAGAATAATCTTAGGTTAAATTGTTTTAGGAGACAAGTGTGTAGATAACATGTGGCAAAAGGGACAACAATCCTACAAAGCACCAATGGTATGCCCATCCCTTCTTAGTGTACCCCTTAATGTGTGCACCTAGAGAGATTGAGAATCGATGTTCTTTAAATATATAAAGTATCAGTAATAGATAAAAGTTTGAAAATATTATATGTATACATATTCCTCACTCAAAGCTCATCACGTATCATGTAAGTGCAACACAAGATGGTGCTTTGAGAAATAGAACATGATGACATATAATGTTGATGCTAAGTAAAGTATAGTAAAAATAAAATAAGATAAATGAAAGTATAAACCTAAAAAACACATACTTTTACTTACTTTAGTGCCGTAGATAAATAAATAGACTGCAATAGAAGTGAAGGTGTCCAATATGAAGAACACTAGGCAAACTTGTAGAAGTTAGTGCAAAAAATAGCCAAAAATCAAAAATTTTGGAAGATAGGAATATGATAGTGTAAAATATTATATAAATCATCATGAATCTATAACATTTTACGATTCAAAAAATGGATGAGTAAAAATAAAGATAGAGGAAAAACAAGGAATTTGCTAGAAAATAATTGAAAGATTTGAAGTTTGAAAAGTGTTTTTAAATAGGGTGAAATGAAATTAATTTATCATTTATAACTTGTGAAGGAGAGAAAAAGAGATTTGAGAGACCAAATGAGTTAGGATGGTGAGGAGATGATAGGTTAGGTGAGATGGACCTCCAGAGGCAGCAACGGGTGTAAGACAGGTATGCAACTTAGAATCTTAAGCTAGTTTTTGAATATTTTAGTTTTTTAAGTGTATTTTTAGATATTTATGATTTTAAGAATTTATAGATGTCAAAATGAAATTAAATTAGATTTTATGAGTAGTAAAAACCATTTATAGAAATGAGTTTGAAGGGTATTGGAAAATAACTGCTAGAAGGCACTTTTTCACAAAATGTAAGGG
The DNA here is from genome assembly GCA_037957365.1 of Torreya grandis. Lineage (NCBI taxonomy): Eukaryota > Viridiplantae > Streptophyta > Pinopsida > Cupressales > Taxaceae > Torreya > Torreya grandis. The sequence goes on along the minus strand of JARHVA010006682.1, from coordinate 770,302 downwards.
GTCAGTAGGAAAAACAACTGGGTCAACCCAATCAACCCAATAGGCTAAAATTTGGAAAAATCCACACTACCAACCTAGTAGGTATGTGCTAGCCCTATACATTTTGTAAACTACTAACCTTGTACAATTTTGCTAATTGATCTAAAAAGTCCAGAATGATAATGTAGTATTGGGGGGAAAGAAGAGGGTTACCTTAGATTTTGAAGTCAACTAAGTCAAAAATAAGGGAATTTTGGTCAAACTAGTTTGACGAAAGAACTAGAATAGTATGAAAATGCATGCAAGTGGCTAAAAGATTTTGGAATGACCTAGAATGACTAATTAAGGGGAAAAAAGGGTGAGTAGGCTAAAAATAGGTTTAAATGAGTAAATTATAGTGGTTTAGACTTGTTTTTTTGTTTTTTTAAAGAATGTATTTTGATTGTACTTTGTTATTTCTTGATTATAGGGATGCCCTAGATTTTGGTATTTGTTAGACACATCATGAATATGAATTTACTAGAGTATCTAATGATAGAGGATAGGGTGAGACTGATCTCTATCAGACTAGGGGCATACTAGAGATGTGTAGGATACCCCTAAGCTTGGATTTGTTAGTCATGTTCCTAAGATGCTGGGAATGATTAACTAACACCTTTAGGTGGAAGGTGGAGTAGCATACGATAAACGTAGATATCATCCTAGAGGATGTACATGTCATCCTAAGATTACCAATAGATGGGGAACTTATGATGATAGAGATACCAGATAGTAACAAGGAGAGGAGAGCCTTATCCATATGGGATATAGTCTTAGAGATGATATACTCAAGTTAGAGAGTGAGTATATTTAATATATATACTATATAGATTTTGGATATCCATAATGATATGATAGGACTTGTGGCAATATGAGTGTTGTGATACAAGTTAGAGGGTAAGGTACCACTGTTCATGATAGCCTTGAGCTAGATGATATTGGTGGAGAGAGTAATATGTGATTTAGGGTCTATCATTTAGGTCCATCTCATAAATGATATGTATGGACTGTTGGTTAGAGGGAATAAGTTTATTAGACTAATCATACTAATGATGGCATGGATATATGAGATGTTTCCCTTGTATTAGTTGACTAAGTTACCCTATGGTTGATGATAGATCAGCTTGAGTACTGAGCTAAAGATAGGACCTAGTAGCATGGGTTATGCCCCAAATTGCACGTATTATAGATAGTAAGATGAACATACATAGTATGGCATCCTTATGGGCACATAATGACTACATGACTGAGTTGGGACATAGTTACATCAAATTTAATGTGAATAAAGGTGATAAGACATTAAACCTAGTAGACTAAGCCACATCTAGTAGAATGAGTACTAGGGTAGATAGGCTTGCCTTACCCAATGGTGCCAATAGTGGTGCCTATGGTTTGGGCTTGACATGTTAGAGAGCCATGAGGGAGGGGAGGGTTAGGGCCACTAATGGTGAGGTTAATGCTTAGGCCACATCATGAGAGACCATGCATTAGCTGAGTATGATAAGTAATAGAGTGGAAGGATATAGATGTGGAGGTAAGAGCACCAGAGGTACCACCACCATATCCATAGTAGGAGGAGTAGTAACCACCAAGGAAATGAAATCAATGGAGGTAGTAGGGGATAACAGAGACCATCAATGTCTCAGATGACCTAATAAGAAGGTTAGAGTAGAGTTAGAATATATAGAGGCTACATAAGCATAGGTTGATATAGACTCAAACTATGACTATAAGATTTGATTTTAGGAGGTGACTGATAGAGGATGTTCTCATAGGCCTCATAGATGGGGAGATTGTGCTCAATGATTGTATGGATGGCAAGATAATAATGATTGATATATAGATAGGGAATAAAAGATGGCTAATTTATTGCTTAAGTTTTATTTGAAATAGACTAGAGATAGATTTTGAGATATATAAGTGATCTAATATCTATTTGGTTTGCTTTTTGTAGGTGTAATAGAGGAAGAGGATATTAGATTAGGGTCCCTCATGAGAGGGTCACGCCATGATGTCTTGGATGAGACACTGATCCATATGACCCTACTACATTGAAAGACCCTAGGGTACCATTTGCACTAGCTCAAGTGAGCTGGTTTAGACTAGTTAGAGATGTAGCAAGGTAGATACGAGTATAAAAAGAGGGGACACAATAACTAGTATGGATGGGTGTAGGTGAAACATAAGCATGATAGGCCTTGGTAGAGGAGAGAGATACACATTTGGATATAATGAGATAGATGACATAGGCACATGCTCAGGAGAGAGCGATACATGTAGTAGCCCTAACCCATATGACACAAGTACAATAGCAAGTTAGAGTGACACATGTAGTGGCATTGACCCATATGACATAAGTATAGGAGTAGGAGAGATATTCACATGTAGTAGCCCTGACCCATATTATTTATGTACAAGAGTAGGAGAAAGAAACACATCTAGTGACCCTAGCCTAGTTAGTACAGGTGTAAGCTCAAGTAGTGCATCTACAGAGGCAAGTGTCAGGACTAAGATCTTGGATAGCCTCATTACATCATTTTGTTCGAAGGGTTCAGCCTGAGGCATCTACAAGTAGCATGGCTAGGTCATGAGATAGGTAGGATGGGGCCCAACCATAGATCTATAACATTATATATGATTGTATTTATTATATCAAACTCATGAGATATATGGATTATTCTAGCATTTTGGATACTAGTTGTATATGTTCTCAGTATGGTTATGTTTATGGATGCTTTGGATATATTTATTTTTAGCACATATATTTATCTATTTGTTGTATATTATATAGGAAATATATGATTTGTCATTTCTTTTCTATCATTATTGAAAACACATGCATGGTTAAAAAAATGAAACATGCAAAAAAGACTTGGTAAAATATAATCAATCAATAATGTACTACACACTAGTTCAAGTTGGGAAATGTGTAATAACAAAAAATGACTAAGTACAAATAACCAAGGGGATGGTAAAACAAAAGGGTAAAAAGGAATTTGTTTTTAGATCAAATGAAAGATTGGAACCAAACTAAAACAAGTAAGATCATACTAAATTACTTTGAGAAGTATGCAAATAATATAATAAAATGAAAGGTATGAAAAAGGATAAAATAGTATAAAAAAAATTAAATTAAGTCAATCAATCATACTAAATCATGTTGGTAAGTATAAGAGAAATAAAATTGGCAAAAATTGGGTCTTAAATTTACCACACTAATTCAAGCTAGGAAGTATGAAAATTTTGAGAAAATGATTGGATTTTTACATGCACTCAAAAAATAAGATAAAATTAAAAACGAAATGAAGTAAGCATAAAATATATAATATTTAGTTGGGAAGCATGTCAATGACATATAACTTCATAATCAATCACATATTATCTCATATTTAACACATGTAATTTTGATTATGACTTGGATTATTGGAAAATTTTGTGACGATAACTAGGTCCTATCTGTGGTCTTATATTGTAACTCACAAAGGGAACACCACTAAGTTGGAATAAATGTAAAAATTGAATAATAAAGGATGTAGGTAATAGGAAGGTGAAATTATGGTAATTTATGAGGATGGTTAGGTCCTATCTATAGTCTTGCAATGCAACTCACAAATGGAATTCCAAGGGGAGTGATTATTGAACAAAATGATATTTCTCAAGAGGAAATATGAGGAATATAGGTAATGGAAAAGGGAATGTAAAAATAATAATTTAAGCATCTTATGAGAAGACCTTAGGAGATAGGAGGCATACTAAGGACATGAGAAGACACTGAGTGACTAGTAACCATCAATGTACAAAGGAAACCTATTTGCTATAGACAGTAAATTGTTTAGGAATATAAGTGTGATACTAAGATCAACTCATGAAGGTATATTGGTATAAAAAAATTAAAATGGACCTACCTTCCCATGATGTGTTACCCATTTCTAAAGACCCCTTATATATTTTTTGGTCTATTGTGAAGATTGGGTACTTACATGAGAAAGTATGTATCACTAAAATATTCTTTTAGTCTCCTTTTCTAATCTATTGGCCTACCACACCCAAAAATACCTTGGATTTATCATGAAGCGAAATGTGGAGTTTGATCTTTGACTAGAAAAAAGAGATGTGTTTTGAATCACATCTTTTAAAGTGATTGGTCTTTCATGAATTTTGAAATATTATTGCCTTCTATATCATTGCATTTTATTAAATGATCTATGATTTTGCATAGTTTTATGACTTTTATGATTCCTACTCTATATGTATTTATAATGACCAATCATGAGTGATAAAGTAATACACATGAATAAACTTTAGGCTTAGGCTAAAGGAAGTAAAGTAACCAAAGACAATACTGACTAGAAAACTTAGTCTTGATAATGAACCAACATGTGATCTCAAGTCTCAATCATGTATGATTATTTTTAGAAAAGGGTAAGAAAGGAAATAAGGAGATCCAAAGTGGAATAGTGAAAGGAAAGTATAATGAGATGAATTATTTTCTAGCTGATCACATGGTAATAGGAAATGACTAAAGGGAACTAGTTTGTATAAACAAGTCACAATGATAATTATCCATGAAAAATAGAGATAAGAAATCAAAAAATCATAAATACACAAGAAGGGAATTTATAAGTGGGAAAGAAAGAGAAAGAAATGATAAATAAATATATCCATAGACAAACATAAATGATAATATAAGCAATATAGAGTGTAAAAGTAAAATCACCATGTAAGATAAATAAGAAATTGACACAGTGTCAAATGATATAATAGATAGATAAAGATAAGATTGGAGCATATGTCCAATCCAAATGTAAATTTAAAATCACCATGCATGTGTTCATAAATACTGATAAATATGCCCACACACATTATCCAAAACATTAGAAAGATCTATATGAAGTTGGACATGAACTACTTCTAACATCTCATCTATCTTCAATGAAAATTGGGAAAATACTTCTCAGCTAATATCCTCCACAAAAAAAGTAAGAATGTTGGATGGATCATTATGATGAGGGAAATTATGCAAGGGATAATTGGGAGAATGAATGAGAGCGGTCTCTATGGTAGATGCAGGAATCACTGGTGGAGAAGGATCCACAGGTGGACTCATAGGTGGAAAATGATCCATAGATGGGGGAAGGTCTATGGGTGAAGGTTTCACAAGTAGAGGCATAAAAGGTGATGAAAGGACCATAAGAGGGGATGAAACCATAGGAGGTGGAACCACAGGAGAAGAAGGAGGAGCCTTCTTGTGGCAAAGACTTGTGGGAGGAATGGAAGAAGGTCTAGGAATAACTATAAGGTGATACTTAAGGTCTTGCTAAAAGATGCGATAATGATCAGTGTGATGGGTACTATATTGGTGTCATAGATAATATACATCACCATACTTAGGAATATATTTAAGAAGTACCTTTAAGGGAGGCATGGTCTTGTCTGAGGAATAAGTGGAAGAAGGATGTAAAGTATCAATACATTGTCATAGCTTATTTCAATGGGTGGATGAATGATTATCTATTCCATGAAAGCAATAGATATGTTTGTGAGTGGCCTTAGTAGAAGTAGTCATAGGAATAAGGTTTAATAGGAGTGGAAGGAGTTGAAGAAGACTCATTGACCCATTTAGTAGGAAATAGATCCATCTTAGGTAAAGGAAGTAAACCATCACCAAGAGAGGGTGGTGGTGGGGAAGGAACTAGACTAGGCTTAATGGAAGGAGCGATGGGATTAGAAGTAGGGATAAACTCAGTAATAATAGAAACAAGAACATGATCAACTATAGAGGGAGAAAGAATGGGAACAACTATAGCAAGAACAAGAATGAGTTCTAATGTGGGTTCCACTGATGTAGGGGAGGGAGCTATAGAAGGTTGAAAAAAGGTCACACACATCTTAGGGATAAACAAGCTATAGTGGCCAGGATACCTAACAAAGTGTTAAGGCCTAGTCATTTCATAATCCATAATCATACTACTATGAGGCTCTTAAAAAGTTAGAGGTATCAGTGCCATCTCTACCCTATGATAAAAAGGAAAAAATACTAAAATTAGGAACTATAAAAGAGGGAAAATAGAAAGATACACAAAAATACTCAAACAAAGAAGAATGATAACAGACAATCTCAGCATCATGGGCTTTGATAAGATAACCTAAGAATGGATCATCTAAGGAATAACCATCATCATAATCTGGTGTGTTAAGATCGATAATGCAATTAGGGATGACCTTGTCAGATGAGGAAGTATGATGGATAGAATGCCAAGTTTTAGTCAAGATAATAGGAATGTCATCTTGGGTTTGTGAGAATGAGGCTATAAATAAGTTGAAATATGTGAGATGAGATGAAGAAATAGATCAAAAGTTTTAATCTTTAGGTTAATCTCATCAGGCTCATCATCATCAAAATCTAAAAGGTTAGGAGGAATATTCCCAATGAGTTCGGGATGACCATTGTAACCTCTATCTAAATTAATGAGGAAATTGAGGCATTGAGACTCATAAAATGGAATACTAGATAAAGGTTCAAGAGTAGGAATCTTGAAGACACCATGGTCTTAGAATTATTCAAAATTCCAAGGGTTAGGAATGCCCTGAATCCTATAAATGACTCCATTATGAGGGAATTTAATGAATTGGCAGGCAAAAGAAGCAACTAATCTCATATAGTGAGTACATGACCTACTAATAAAGATGTTATAAGAGAGATGAAAGCTAAATATCATCACCTTTACATGAATGGTGATAGGTGGGATGATAATAAGAAGCCACAAGCAACCTAGAGGAGGCATTTTCCTTCTATCATATCCTTGGCATGTGTTGCATGTGGACTTGAGGTTGCATTCAAAATATCCAAGGGTCTTAATGAAATTGAGAGAGGTAACATAGGTGCCAAAACCCTCATCAATCAATGAATTTTAACTTTGATATCACCTATTTGGATAATAATAAACAAGAGAGGATCATCTTCACGAATCAAAATCTTGTTGAGAATCATAGAGGCTATAGGAAATTATAATGAAAGAGAAGTGTCCATTATTTTTTTAACATGGATGGACATCTCTTCACATTATTGTAATATACTATCCTTAGATCCAGATAAGATTACTTCATGTCCTGCTAGGGGAGGATGAGGGATGTTCATCTTGAATATGAGTTACATAAGACTATTTATATAATGTGGAGAGGTCCTTATAAGCTCAAGGAATGAAATTTGGGATGGGAGATTAGTGAGATAAATAATGGGAACTCACTCATCATAACCCATGAGAATTTTATTATAAATAGGTGCAAAATGATTAATAAGGTCCTCGAAAGGAGGAGCCAAAGTGCATTGAAATTGATGTTTATAAGAAAGAGAAGGTTTAAAACAAGGTTGTAAATTGTGTTGTAAAGATGAAATAGTTGGTTCAAGTTGGTTTTGAGATTTGGTAGAAGTATTAGTATAAGATTGATTATTATTAGTTTTGGAAGATGGACAGATGGTAGAAATATAATGAGAAGTGTTATCCAAGGGAGAATTGGGAATTAAATCATCAAAGGTTATAAGCTCATCTTGCCCCAACTCATTTTTATGAGTTCGAGAAGAATCATGGATAACACAATATGTTTGAGATGATGGAGTAGTGTAAGTAGGATGAGTGTTAATAAAATCAACCACCCTTTGCATATTAGTCATGTTAACTAAATTTTCTTCAGAAGTGTGGTTAACAAGACTTTCTACATTATTGGTGGAAGGGGTGGGATTATCTTGTGTGTCTTGATTAGGTTGATGATTCGGAAGAGGGTCTTTGTAGATAACTAAATGAGCATTATCTTGATTTAAGTCTTGAGTTTTAGTATGAGATTCATGAGCCTTAAAATCAATTTCATAATCTTATTGATGCTTTTAAATGATTGAATCAATATCAAAATTAGGACCAAGAATAAAATATATGGCTAAATTATGGAGCTACCTATAGGTCTCATTAGAGTGACCCCAACTAATGTGAAACCAACAAAATTTGTTAGGATCATACTAGGATTTCGTAGGATGAGTAGGGTCAAGTTCTCATAGAAGAGGCCTAGATAGACACTTGAGTAATTCATCCGAGGATTATGGTTTGTGAACATTAACGTTATTTATCAAAGATAAATGAGAATTGATATATTTTTGAGAAGAGGGAGCTAGTTCTAAAGAATCATTAGGAACAACAACTTGAATAGTGTGAATGGTGTCATAAGAGTCCATGACACTATCATTGGTAGCATTACAATTTTTGTTTTTAAGTAAGAGATGAGGACCTTCAGAAGGATGGGGTGACTTGAATGGATGCATAAGGAAATATTGAAATTTATCTTGGTAAATATCCTCCTCCAAAGTACATGGAGAGAAAGTGCAAACCCGATATTGTAACTTAGGAAAAAGATCATTAATGAAGAGATGGAAAAGGTTATCACTGGCCATGTTATGTTCACATTTGTTTGACAACGTTTTCCACCTCTTAACAAAATCATGAGAAATTTTATTTTCAATTTGTTTACAATTTATGAAGTGGGCCAAAGTATTTTTTGGAAGATCACTAGTTTGAAATTATTGAACTAAAGTATTCACTAAATTTTCCAAACTAGCAATTTAATGAGTTCTAATTTAGTTGTACCAATGTAAGGCATCACCTATTAGGGTTTTGGATAGGATCTTGGTAGCAACAAAGGTGTTTAATTTGACCCAATACTTATAAAGATTTCCAAATGTTTTAAGATGAAGGGTAGGATTAGTTAATCTATTAAAATAAATTAAAGGAGTGATACCTCCTATATCAATATTAGAAATTTGAGTGGTAAGAGGATCATTTTGAAGATGCTTAATGGTTTTGTTGACCAAAGGAGGTTGAGGGATGATATTTCCTTGGGGATCTCAAAGAGGAGGGGGAACATTTTGGTTATGCATGCCCTAAGTCATTGGTTGAGGATGAGTTCGAATATGGAGGTCATTTTGAATTCTCATCATTTGATTTGTGTTATGAGCTTAAAAGGAATTCATTTGATTAAGTGTTTGTAATAATAGTTGGTTTGTTTGATCATCATTATTTGAAGCATTAGAGTTACTATTGGAATTGGTATTAGTGGCTTGGATACCACTATTGTTGTTGATAGGAGTTTAAGAGGAACTATTAAAATGAGAGGCACTAGTGGTAAAATTCTCTTGTGAAGCAAAGGATGGAATAGTGATGGAATGAGATAAAGAAGAACTAGAATCATGATTACCTTTGGTAACAAATAATGCACTAGTGGAAGGATTAAAGATAGTGGATCTTGTTAAAGTTCCACTATATGTAGAACCTATGATATTAGTGGATATACTAGGAATGGAGGTAGAAGAAGTTAAAGAGGAAGAGGTCATAGTATGATAAGGGGTCATATTCGAGGGAAGAGGCTAAGAATAAAAGAAATTAGTACCCCCAATTCCATTTGAGAATGTGGGAATAGGTGAATGAGGCTCTTTGGATTGAACACTAATCATAAGATGGTAAATGGTAGAGGGATCCTTTCCTCAATGTTGAGTAAATTCAAAGATAAATAAGAGAATTTAAGGGGTATAATCTAATTCAAGTTGGTCTTATAAAGAAAAGAGAGGATTACGTTGTGAATAGGTATTATGATGGGTCCCATAGTTCATTATTTGAGAGGCTATGTGAATATTACTCTCATCTAAGAGAGAATCCATAATCTGCATATGGGAGACCCTATAAGGAATGGTAAAACTAATCATGTTTATTGAATTCAACTCAGTGTTGTCTTCAAACAGAAAATTCATGATGAAAGATAAGGACTAGAACTAGGTAAGAGAAATACAAAATCAAGGAAACAAGGAATGACATAAATAGTACAAAGTCAACTAGGTTGACCTAGCATAGAAAATGGGGCCTACAAATAGTATAGGATTGATTGGGTTGATATAATACAATAAATAAAGGATACAAAAGTATACAAGGTCGATTGGGTCGACCTAATACAACAAACATGGAAAATTAGAAGGTTTATAACAAACTATATCAACTAAAATGATTATGTACTAAAAATAAAATTTTAAGTACTTAGAAAATTAAGAACTAAAGGGAAACAAGAAATCAATAGGATCAATAAGGTTGATCTAATTGAGGCACACAACAAAAAACCTTGCATCAATGCTGGCTAATGTAGGTTTTTTCAATACAAAATACAATTAAGCAAAGATCAAGTAATCAAATTGGAAAGTAAAAGCTAACTAGCTAGTCAGCCTGAATGTTTGTTAGATTATTAGAATATTTTTTAATGTGATGGGAAGTTGGTTGTAAACAAGGAACTAGAAATCAATATAAATATAGTTTTAGGTTGTTTGGGTTGAAAAGGATCTGTATTGGTAATGGTACAAGCTTGGTATTAGGGCCTGCCCCTCACTTCACACACTGTAGTGATAAGGGTATCAAGTGGTTAGCCATAATATACCATTAACCAAGTGTTTATACTTAGCCAAAAAACCAAGTCAGGTTCTCCCTTGGTGATGAAATACAATCAGGTTGGCCTTGGGTAGACAATTGTTAAAGTTCTTGTTAAGATTTTGTGATTTGGTCATGTGTGCATAAAATAGAAAATAGTGAAATTAAATGGTAAGTTGAAAACCTTTTAATTAGACTATGTGTTCTATTCTAAGCATTCAAACAACAATAAATGAAAGTGTGAGACTAATTACTAGCATATAAAGGTTAATTCTAACTTTGAAACAAGGTACAGTGTTGATACTGTCGACAATATTTGCAAAGAGTAAAGAAAAGGGTTGACAGTGTCACCTTACTATGAAAGCAAGGTTTGATAATGAATAGGGTTGATAGAGTTAATCCATTTATCTAGAAAACACATAGAATATATAATTGGGTCAAAATGGTCGATCCAGTTGATTGTACAAGGGTAGTTTTAAAGACTATAAACTATGAAAAGAAAAGACTGTAAGGAAAGAGAGAAATGATAGAAAGGAACCTTGGTGATTTTGAATATGCAAAGAAGTTAGCATGTTATCAATGAATGTTGATAAATGCCTAAAAAATCTGCTAACAGGGTTAACTGGGTTGATCTATCTTTGTAGAAGCCTATATCTGAGTGTTTAAAATATACAAGGTCGGCTGGGTCGACCTAGGATGTTTAATAGGATGCTTGAAAATGTATAGGGTTGATTAGGTCAACCTAGTAATTTAAATTGGAAGTATGAAAATCCATAAAAATGTATTAGGTTGACTAAGTCGATCTAATAGTCTATACTTGAAAAAGAGCCTGGACAAAAAGAACACAGTCATATGAATGTGATTGTGTGTTAAAATTATGCACAAAAGTTAGAGCTGGGTTAATGTAATCAACCTAGTATGGGAAATATATGATAAAAATAATTATAAAATAAAGAAATAAGTGAAAAAGTCCTATAGGGATTAGTTCACATTGGGTTCACAAGAATGTATGCAATAAGAAATGCATCATCTCTATAAATTAATCCTAGCTCGGAGAAGATAGAGCATACCTATACTTTTGATTGGGAATAAATTTATAAATTTAGATCATGACCAATATAGGGATCTACTAGACCCGATTAGGGGATCACTTATAATAATACACTATGTTAAGGAGGGTTCCAAAGCCTCCAGTTTAAAAAAACCACACAATAACCCTAAAAGGGTCCTAGGTTTTGATATTTCACCTAATCTAATGACAATAAAAGTAAATCTAATCTAATTCTCACCAAATATTGTGGCACAAAGTGGGGGTTATAAATAATAGAACTAAACATGAATAGAATAAATATACTCATGTTAATGTATCCATAATCTGAATGCATGGAAAATAAGCACAACTACATTATCTATCTACTCTTATAAAGGAGAAATGAGGTTAGGAATACTTACCATGAAGATGAACCCACCGAGCCTCAATCTCTCTCTTGGCCAAGGCACTTCGCAAGAAATTATTGTGGTATGTAAGGATGACAAAGACAAATCAACTCTAGGATACACAACCTATCAAATCATCTAAAAGACTTCTCCAAAAGGCAAGATCCATATCTCCAAAGAAAGTATAGAACCCTAAGCTTTACTTCTCAGGTAGAATGGTCAATAAGTAGATGTTTGTTCATAGTTACTTCTTATTAACTTATTTATTATCAAATTTTGGGAAATGAACTTATATATATAGATGGTTATTTTCATAAAAAAATCTCAAAATGTCATCTAACAGGGTTGACCTAGTTAACCCAATATAATTCTAGACAATAATTCACTAGGTCCTGAGCTAGGTTGACCAAAGGTCAAAATAGATCATAAATGAAAAAAATCTAAAACTGTATAGGGTCACCCTAGTTGACCTTATATAGCTGACTAAAAATATGGGACGAAGTTTAGGAAAAGGAGGATAAAATGTATCAAAATTATAAAATGATTACAATAGAGAAGAATAAGCTTAGGGTAAATAGTTTTTAGGAGATAATTGGGTAGATAACATGTGGAAAAAGGGATAAAAATCCTATGAAACACAAATGATCTACCCACCCTTTTCTAGATGCATCCCTTAAAGTATACACTTAGAGAGATTGAGACATGACAGGTTATTTTAAGATACAAAGTGTTAGTAATCGATAGAAGTCTGAAAATATTATGTGTATACACATATTATCTCATCACATATTATTAACTAGGCTTAGTCAAATTTGTTCACTCCTTTACATAGCTTACCCTTCCATGATCTGTACCTTTCACACCCAATAGAAATTTGACATCAATGACCATTATTATTTTTCATGATGCAACCTTTTGACATCAATGATAATAGCATGCCAAAAAACTCCCCCTTTGTCATTGATGTCAAACACATTTATGGAAAATAAACTTCATAAATGAATTAACTTAAAAAATGATACTTTTCCCATCTATTCATTCTCCCCCTTTTGACATGAATGACAAAGGGTATTCTAAAAACTGCCATATGATCTTTAAACCTAAATTTCAATGAACAACATAGAGCTACAAATCTCACCCTAACACCATACTCTCCTCTTGAGTCATAATATGGAATCCGCTCTTAGAAACATCTCTAAACAAGCTACTTATCCCTTTCTTGGTAACATGATCATAGAGTTTATGAAACATTATAAAAACATGATCCCCCTTTTTACTCAAAACTTTTGCTCACTATATGAGTCATCAAGCCTCATAGGCCTTTATCAACATCCTTCAAGAATATCCTATATACCAATCAAATACATAGGCTTTCCTCACACTTCTAGCTCTATCAACAACATTCAACTTGTATCTATGGTCATATTGGTCTTGCAAACCAATCCATATTCCATATGTCTCTAGACACAATCCTATGCTCAAACTTACATTCCATACCATGACTGGTTATGAACTGATCTCTAGAATCAATGCCAAAACTCCTTTCACCTTGTCATATACATACAAGATATAAATAAGAAAGCTTATATCATATATCACATAATATGAAATCCTCTCAAGATGAGTCCTTTTTTGACTGCAACCTCATGCTTTTGCAAATATAAGAGTGTCTCCATGAGGCCTAATAGAGTCAGCCCTTTCCACAGGGCTCTCAAAACTCCATGACCTCAAGAGATTCCTAGATATCCAAACCACTTTCCTCAGATACCTTACAATCATGATATTAATAGTCCCTCCTTAGAATCCACTTAGGCTTGATTGAAGCATTTTAGTCATCCATTTTGTCATCCTTTTTCTTCTCTTTAACTACCTTGTCAATACATGCAAATAATAAGTGTTCATGACATTCCTTCACTTCTGATCCTTGCTCTATCTTAAAAAATAAACCATCTTGAACATTTGGATCAATATTATTAGTCTTGACTTTATTTGGATTCCATACCAATGTTTGACTCTTCTCATGCACTCTAAGAACACCATATACCTTGTTAAGTATTAACAACCTTCTAACTCAATTAGAACATAATTTTGTAATGTGTCCCAAATTATGAGAACTATAACAAACAACATCTTTATACATACCTCTTGATTAATCAATCCTTCTCCTATGGTCCCATGATAACTCATTAATTGAGTCCATTGTACAATCACTTTCTCTATGACCAAAGTTATGACAAGCAAAACAATAACCATTGAAAGAATTGAAATACCTCATTGCATTGGTCTACTTGATTGGTATCTTCATGTTGAATTTCATGTTGGTATTCTTGACTTGTTGATGATCACTATGAGTCTCATATTTGAGAGGTTCTGCATATGTCTTTAAGGTATGACTCTTCATGTTCTTATTTTGATCTTCTTTGAACTCAAGACCTATCATGTCATGTAGAGACCTTTGACTACTCAAAATATAACTAACAACTTTAGTACTCTTCTCAAATCTTTGATGTGTTTTCAACTTGACTTATGTCTAATATAGTTCTTCCATCAAGGACTCTATTTGTATTCCAAACTTGATGCATTCTTATTCTTTGGTTATAAGATTTGTATTTATTATTTCAATATGAGTTTCCAACTGTTTGATCATCTCCTCATGTTCATTGGTGTTGATGCTTAGTCCCTCTTTAAATAGATTGGTTTGATCCTCATAACTTTTAATCGATGATATTAGTTTCTAGTTCTTCCTTATTTGGAACTTCAACTCCTCTACACCACTCACCAATTATGCCTCAAGATTTACTTCAACCTCTTCTTCATCTAATTCTTCATTATTCATAAGTCCTCTCTTTTTTGGGCAACCTTCATTGTCTATTTCTATATCCATGAATAAGGTTTATTTATTTTCATGTTTATTACTATCATCATCACTGTCATATGTACTTGTGTCACTTACATCAAATGAGCTATTATCTGTTTTGGTATAGAAATTTCTCTTTTTCTTGAATGACCCTTTCTTTCCCTCATACTTCTTGAAATATTTATTACTTTTTTTAGGCTTATAGACCTTCTTATCATCACCATAATTTTCATCATGTTCTTTATCATGCCCAGTCCCATCCTTGTTAGGACACTTAGATGCAATGCGACCAATCTTACCACATTTGAAACATTTTAAAAGCAACTTAACCTTGTACTTACCAGATCCATGTTTGAGTACAACTATATACTGAGAGGGGTGTGAATCAGTAGATTGACAAAATTATTCATTTTTAAATCATTTTAAAAAAATTGAGAAAGGATATGCAGATTAAAACATATATATGTATATATATATATATATATATATATATATTACACTTAAAAAAATACATAACACCATATGTATATGTGGAAACCCCAATATGGGAAAACCACAATAAGATTAGATGCTAGAATTTACTATTCTAATCTATCCTCATAGTCAAAAACTCATTAGATACACATTTAATGGCACCAAACCTAAGGAGACACCAATCCATTGATTTAAGATCACTAACTATAATAATCACCCACTCCCTAACTAAGCACCAACTCAGCTTATTTGATGGCACCCACCAATCAAATCTATATAGAGCTATAATTATATATTAAAATATAGATTCATAAATGAATCTAATTGTTTGTTCTATGGTACAAGTCTGGTTTGTAACTACTCATGCTTTGTACTTCATCTCTCTTCTCTTCCCTTTTCATCTCTTCTTTACCTATCTATCTATGTGTCTTTGTATTTATCTATTTAACACAATTCAATTACTTCTAGAAGTAGCAGCAACAACATATGACTATATCTTAGATGATATATATATATAATCATTTGATTTAGGGTTTCATATATTCTCTATGTTCAAAATTGTTTGCTAATACATCTCACTCAGTTATTTTGTACTCTATTTCCTATCTTTAACTTTAATTTTACCACATCTTGAACTCATGCTCCACTACCATGCTTCTTGGTTTCATTACTATTTTTAATAGATATTGGGCTCTAGTTTTGATGCACATGTCATAATACATAAATTTGATCAATTACAATAATCAAATTCATTATTGTGTCATAATTTATGGCTTAACTACAAATTCTTGCATGTTCTAATGCTTGACTATTGAGATGAACATATATTTAAATATTAAGCATTGATCTTAAGATTTTTGCCAAGTTTTGATGATCCTCATTCAATATGATCAACTTAAAAATGCATCCATTAGATTAATCTCTGACAGGTTCATGTGTTTCATTACATCTTTATATGCTTCTAGGATTTAATGATTCAACTTTAAAATGCATCTATTAGATCCTTTGATTTGAGATCTCATGTGTCGTTAGATATTCAAACTAGAATGAACTTTACTTTTATCTTATTGTTAAACATTGAGCTCTTTATCTCATATTATTGCTTCCCGAGTCTTTGAAACATATACAATTCATTAATCTCATCAAACTAGCTCGATCTTTAACTTGACTTTGTTTCATTAAATATCGAGCACTTGATCTCATTGAGTCCATTCACTCCTTTAGATATTCATTACATGATATCACACTCATAGTTGGATCTTCTGATAAGATAAATATTTATATTTACTTAGCTCTCAAGAAAGTGACATTTGGCATTAGTGTGTACTTTCTAAACATTTATATCAATTATCACTATTGAGACACTTCACATCCTTGCATTGATCATTGATTATTTGACTTTGAACTACATCATAGATTTATTATTCAAGCTCCATGATTGTGACACTTGTCACTAACATGTTCACTTGCAGGTGCCTTTGACATATTAGCTTCACTGTGCATCATTATATATTCAATGTATGATTAAGCACTCACCATTAGATCTTCTAACAAGCTAAAACTTTACCTTGTGCAGATTTGACTATGGCAACCATCTCAATATGCTTGGAAGGCTAACTTTGCACCTTCATATATTTTGCTTTGTTCATCTGCCTAATTTGAAATTTGAACCATATAAACTAGGCATGATAATGAACAAACCCTTATGCTCATCTCTTCCTAAATCCTTTGTGTATGTTATATATAATTCCATTAAGTTTTTCACTCATATTTTTCTACCATAGAGCTAACTATGCTTAGACCTACCTGAAAGGCCAAATTTATTCTTGCATAACTTTTGATGTACTTCATCACATGACATGTAATTTAGCACATAATATACTCTCACATAAAGGATTCCATCCATAAATCCATCTTCTCTAGAAACCTTCATACATATAAGATATGACATCATAAAAATTCTAACTCACCTTTTTCTTATCATTTGCAAATTTGACTATAAAAAAACACTGTGAAAATGCCTAGGAGCCCAACTTTGATCATGCATATCTTTTGTCATGCTACATTGCATGACCTAAGATTCAACACATAGAAATTAGGCACAAAAATGAACAAACAAATATGATCATTTTATTGTGACACCTCCATGTGTGTGAATCTTTACCTCATTAACATGCTTACTTAGCTCTTCTTGAACCCTTTTGCAAATTTGGCTAATTATAAAATTTTAGTGGACTTTGGTTAAGTAGCCAACTTTGCATCCCCATAACTTCAAATTCACTTCATTGCATGGTTTTAAATTTGGTTCATAACAACTAGGGACTAATGTGATCATAAATATATAACCAACTCTAATAGACTTATCCACATATAGAAATGGTGACATCAACAAATTGCCTATTCAAATTTTCCTATATAGACCCAAAATGTCTAGATGATCAATATAAAGAATTGGATGAGTTACACTCATGCACACAAGAATTCAGATCATCTTTGACCTCTGATAGGATTCCTTACACATCTTGAAATCAACATACTCATCCTTAAACATCAATGACATCCATATTTACAATAATATCCCTTTTGACATCAATGACAATCATATTGCCAACAATCTCCCCCTTTATCATTGATGACAAACTAAATGCTCTGAATTTGTAATATTCTTCTCCTTCTCTAGCATTGTTTACATTAGCTTTTGATGAGTATAAATTGAATCTGTTCATACTCAAATTGATCCCCCTTAGGAAATGGATCATTTGACAAAACACAACTCAAAAACATGCTCTGATCTTATTTAGCATTTGC
The DNA here is from genome assembly GCA_037957365.1 of Torreya grandis. Lineage (NCBI taxonomy): Eukaryota > Viridiplantae > Streptophyta > Pinopsida > Cupressales > Taxaceae > Torreya > Torreya grandis. Next base: position 752,257 of record JARHVA010006682.1, on the reverse strand, counting down.
ACTTTTTCTCCAAATAAATGCAAAGTGCATTTACACTTTTTCTTCCCCTTTGACATCAATGGCAAAAGGAATCTTTCTCACTATTTGTCCAAATTTTTCTCCCCCTTTATTAGATAAAGGAGTTTATCCAAGAATCTAAAACCATTAACTCATTATAAATTTTTAATATTATGCATACCTGAGTTTTCTTTTCTCTCTTCTTTCAGGGATTAACAAAGCTTCTATGATTCTCCCTTGGACTCATGCCCCATCACTAGGATATAGTGATGTGATGTAGGATCCACCACTCCCAAATTTTGTCTTAGATACTCAAATTGTTCCTTGGGAAGAGGTTTGGTGAATATGTCTACAATTTGATTTTGAGTTGGCACATACTCTATTGTGACCTCTTGATCTGCAACCTTTTCTAATAAGAAGTGATGATTGATATGTGCTTGGTTCTAGAATGCACACTAGATTATTTGATATGTTAATAACACTTAAATTATCACAAAGAATAAAAATGGGTGATTTTTAATCTACCTTTATGTATTTTAGTGTTTGGTTCATCCATAAGACTTGAGTGCAACATGTCACTGTTTCCACATAATCTGATTCTACTATAGAAAGAGTAACTAACTCTTACTTTTTGCTCAACCATGAAACAAGTCTATTTATAAATAAAAATGCACCATTAGTGTTTTTTCTATCATCCACACTTCTTATCCAATCAACATATGTATATGTTGTCAAAGTGAAAATTTCACTTTTAGGATACCACACGCCATAATCAATTGTGCTCTTGATATATCTAAAGATCCTTTTCACTGCATTGACATGTGACTCTTTAAGAGTAGCTTGAAACTATACAACCATGCACACTACTTTCATGATATTAGGTCTTGATTCCATTATGTATAATAAGCTACCTATCATCGATATATACATAGTGTGATTTGCATCAAGAGACTCATATTCTTTGCCCAACTTGCATCTAGTTATCATGGGAGTACTAACTAGTTTACTATTTCCATTCCAAAATTCTTAATCATTTCCTTTGCGTACTTGGTTTGGGATATAAAAATCCCTTCATCATTTTGTGTTATTTTTAGACCAAGGAAAAAAAAAATTCTCCAAGCATAGACATCTCAAACTCATTTTGTATTTGTGTATCAAATTCTTGGCATATTTTGTTGTTACTACCACCAAAGATGATGCCATCTACATAAATAACAACAATCAACATATGCTCACTTTTTGATTTGAAGTATAGATTGTTGTTTTCACATCCTTTGTTGAATCCTCATTGTTGAAGGTACTAGTATAATATTGAATACCATGCTCTAGGTGTTTGTTTTAGAACATACAGAGCTTTATTTAGTCTGCACACATAATCTTCCTGTTCTAATAGCTGAAAACTATCAATTTGTTTTATGTAGACTTCTTATAGGTTCCCATTCAAGAAAGAAGGCTTAACATCCATTTGATAGACTTTGAACTTCTTATAAATAGATAATGCTATAAACACTCTTATGGCTTCTAATCTAGCAACTAGAGCAAATATTTCCTCAAAATCTATGCCTTTAACTTGTGTATATCCTTTGCACACCAATCTTACCTTATTTATTATGACAATTTCATCCTCATTGAACTTGTTTCTAGAGACCCACTTTGTACCTATTACATTCTTGTTTGAAGGTCTTGGAACTAATTTCCAAGTATTTTTTTAATTTGGCTGATTTTTTCTTCTATGGATTTTAGCCAATTCTCATCCTTGTTGACTTCAACATAACTCTGAGGCTTAATTTCATACATTAGAGAAAAACTTATTTGATCCTTATTTTATGCAACTCTTATCCTTGTCTGAACTCATTCATTCTCATTACCAATGATCTGATCTATAGGATAATCCTTTTGAACAAATCTTGTAGGTGCCTTTTCATTCATTTACTTAGTCTCTACATTAGTCACTTCATCTTCAAAATCTGATTCTTTAATACAGATTTTTTTGTCAGGTTTAACATGTTTCAAGCCTTATTCAACCTTGACATTGATGATCTCTACAATTTTGTGTATCCTTTTGTTGTAACATATGTAATCTTTGCTTTGGGTTGAATAACCAAGAAATATTCCTTCATCACATACTAATTCAAAGCTTCCTAATTTATCTGCTTTTCTCCTAATGTAGAATTTGCTACCAAACACTCTAAAATACTTAACAGAGGTAGGTTTTCCATACCATAGTTCACAAAGAGTTTTATCACTATTTACCCTTAGTTGAACTTTGTCAAAGATATCTACTACTATTTAGACTGCTTCTCTCCAATATCCATTAGGTAACTTGGCCTACTTTAACATTGTTTTGGCCATCTCCTTTATTGTCATATTATTTATTTCAACAACTCCATTTTGTTGTGGAGTCCTTGCTACAAAGTAATGTATTTTGATTCCATGATTCTCGTAGTACTCTATGAACTCATTTGAGGTAAATTCTCCACCTTTATTAGATCTTAAGAATTTTATTTTTTTTCCAATCTAATTCTCCATCATGGCCCTAAAGATCTTGAAACTCTCAAATGCCTATAATTATCCTTCAAAAAGGTTACACATGCCATTATTGAGTAATCATCTACAAATAACATGAAGTATCTCTCTCATTTATATCCTCTTGTATTAATAGGACCACAAAGATCAATATGAAATAATTTTAGAGGATTTGTAGTTGCATACTCCTTTGTTTGAAATTTGACCCTTGTTTGCTTGCCTAGTTAACATTCCCTACAAGTAGTGTCTATAGGTTTGGTTATCTTAGGCATGTATTTAACACACTTATTTGAGCTCACTATGAATAGGTTATCAAAGTTGAAATGACACATTATTCTATGTCATAACCAACTCTCATCCATCTTTCTTATTAGGCAACTATTACCATTCACTTCAACAAGATTAATGATATTACTTTCAATTCTTTTCCCTTCTACAACTAGTCTTCTAGATCTATTTAACTTGTAGCCTTCTGCATTAAATGTGATCTTATATCCATTGTCACACATTTGGATGACACTTAGCATATTATGCTTCAATCCTTCAACATAAAGGACATCATGTATCGGCAATTATCCATCTATGTTCAAGGTTCATTTACCTATGATCTTTACTGTAGTGTTATCTCCCAATCTGACATATCTTTTCTTAAATTTTCTCAATTTGATGAACTTAATCTTGTCATTAGTCATATTTTTTGAGCAACCACTATCTATTACCCATAAATTCTACTCCTTGACATGGAATACAGTTTGATCAATCATAGATTGATATTTCACTTTCCACACATCCTTAGGTTTCTTTTTCTCCTTTTTAGAGACTTGTGAACCTTTGTTCACACTGGAAGGCATGCCTTTGTTCTTAATTTATGTTTTTTGTCTTAAAAGGTTTGTTCTACATTGTTTAGCTATGTGACCAAAATTATTGTAATTATAGCATATTATATTTGTATATAATAAGGGAGAAAATGAATTTATGCTTACAAAATTTGTTATTATTTTAGGTACAATTCTACAATCAATAGCCATATAGCCAAATTGATTACAAGTATAACAATAACCATAGAAAGATGACGAATACCTAGTCATAGCATTTCTTGGTGCACTATGAGAAGCTCTTCTAAACTTTGGCTTCATCAAGTCTCTTACTTTGTGTATCCATCTGAATCAATTACCTTTGTCTTCTTTTCTTTAGGCTTCTTTTTAGTTTTCTTAATATTAGTTTTGCTTGTGTCTTTCTTTATATCTTTGAAAATTTTCTCTTTCTTTGCTCCTGATTCTCCTGCTTTGAAGTTATCATATAGGCTAGTAGATATACTAGTTATGGATTTTTTTTTCATAACCAAGACCATATCTCTCTTTTGAAGGCTTTTAAGAGTTGATCAAATCATCAAGAATGTCTAATCCTCCTTTTAGCTCTAGACCTTTTTCTATTTGATCTTTATCTTTCTTAAGCTCTCTTTTCAAAGTTACTATCTCTCATTTTAACTTCATGCACTCATCGAAATTAGATTATAGTTCAAGTTTAACTACATCTTCTATTCTTTTATCCTTTTTAACTTGTGTCTTTAGGCTAAACACCATCTGATCATATTTTTCAAGACTTTAAAAAAAAATTCTCAATGTCTTTTTGTCCAAACTTCTTCTATTTTAAGCTCTATTTTTTCAAATTGTCAATTTACTCTAAAGCACATATGAGTTCACACTCTATATATACTTCTCCTTCTTCTTCTTCTTCATATGACTCTTTAAATTATTCTTGATCAATAGAATCTTATCCTATCTTCATGAATATGAATTCCTTTTCCTTAGCCACAAAATAATAGTCATGATCATCATTAGAACAATCATAGTCCTTTCTTGTTTTTGAAGAGGTTTTTCTTCTTGGAATACTAAGGATTCACTTTTTTACTATTCTCTTCTTGATCAGAGTTATCCTTCTTTTTATAAGGGCATTTTGTAGCAAAATGTCCTACTTTACCACAATTAAAGCATTTAAAGGGTAACTTACCTTTGTAATTTCCAAAAACTCTTCTCAATCTTCTAACAAAATTGGCTTCTTTTTCATCAGTCTCCTCAGATCCACATGTAGGTGCTTCTACCTTCACTGGTTTGGATTCTTTGAATGCAACTTATCTCTTGAAAGTATATGTTTCTCCCATTCTCATCTCAAACGTTGTGAATGTTCCATGAAACTCATCTATAGTGAGTTTATCGATATCTCTTGCTTCCTACATTATAGAGATTTTTGAGTCATATCTTAATGGCAAAGATATTAAGACCTTTTGATATTGACTAAATCTTTCATCTCTTTTCCAAGGTTTGTGATTGCATTGACTATTTCATCTACTCTAAGGAGGTAGTCTACAATTTTTTATTCTTCATTCATTTTAAAGTTTCAAAACATGCCTTTGAATGTTTGTAGTTTGGCCTAATTTACCTTGTCATCACCTTCATAGATGCTCTTTAATTTTTTCATGATATCTTGTGTATTTTGATAATGCATCACTTTGACAAACTTTGAATTTTACAATCCACAAAGGATATAATTCTTTACCTTATCATTTCTCTCATATTCCTTCTTGGCATCATGATCAGTAGGAGTTTTAGCAGGGGTTGTATATCTATTTAAAACAAACATCCATACATCAAACGTTAATGAAGGTAAATATGCTTCCATTTTAATGATCCAAAATGCATAGTTTGATCCATCAAAGAGAGGTGATTTATTTGAGGAAGAGATTTATTGATTAGCTATTTGTGTTTACCATTCAAGATCTACTTGAGCTAATTAAGATTATTCTAACGAAATAGGGATCTGATACCAATTGTTCGAACATAATTATCTATTAAGATGTGTTGAATTGGTAGATTGAATAAATTAGTCCTTTTAAAATACCTTTTAAAAAAATGAGAAAGGATATGAAGATTAAAACATATATACAGAGATTACACACCAAAAAACACATAACACCATATATATATGTGGAAAACCCAATATAGGAAAAACCATGATGATAATATTTACTACAATCTACTATTCTAATCTAGTTTTATAATCAAAACCTCACTGATTACACATTTAAGGGCACCAACCCTAAGGAGACACCAATCCCCTAATTTAAGAGTACCAACTCTAAGGAAACACTAACTCCATAATTGAACACCAACTCAGCTTATCTGATGTCACCTACCAATCAAATCTATATAGAGCTACAAATCAAGATTAAAATATAGATTCATATATGATTCTAATTCTCTGTTCTCTATTACAAGTCTAGTATGTAACTTCTCATGCTCTACACTTCATCTCTCTTCTCTTCCCTTATATTCTCTTCTCTATCTTTGTGTCTCTATATTTCTCTATTTGACATAATTCAATTACTTCTTGCAGTAGCAACAATAACATATGATTGTATCCTAAATAACATATATAGGTTTTTGATCTAGGGTTTCGTATATTCTCTATGTTCACACTTGTTTGCTAACACATCTCATTTAGTTCTATTGGACTTTAGTTCTTATCTTTAACTACAATTTTCCCACACTTTAAACTCATGCTCCACTACCATGATTCTTGGTCTCATTACCAGTTTTATCATATATTGGGCTTTAGTTGTGATGCACATACCATATTACACAAATTTAATTGATTACAATAATCAAATTCATTGTTTATGTTGTAATTTATGGATTAACTACAATTTCATGTATGTTCCAATGTTTGACCATTAGGATGAACATATATTTAAATATTTACCATTGATCTTAAGCTTCATGCCAAGATCTAATGATCATCATTCAATCTGCTGAACTTTAAAATGTGTCTATTAAATCAATCTCTGACAAGTTTACATGCTCCATTGGATATTTTTATGCTTCTTAGCTTTAATGATTCAAATTTAAAATTCATCTATTATATCCTTTAATATGAGCTCCCTCATGCCATTAAATATTCAAACTAGCATGAACTTTACTTTTTTCTTGTCATTAAACATCAAGATCTTTATCTCATCTTGTTACTTCCTAAGTTTTTGGAACATATACACTCCATCAACCTCATCAAACTAGCTTAATCTTTAACTCACCTCTGTCTCATTAAATATCAAGCACTGATCCCATTGAGTCTAATCACTCTATTATATCTTCATTGCATGATCAAATGCTCATTACTGGATCTTCTGACAAGCTTGATCTTTATCTCTGCTTAGCTCTCAAGAAAGTGACACTTAACATTAGTGTATAGCTTTTGCACATTGTTATTAGTTACTACTATTGAGAAACTTAGAATCCTCACATTGATCATTTATTATTTAACTTTGACCTGCACCATCAATTTACTATTCAAGCTCTATGATTGTGACACTTGTCACTAACATGTTCACTCATAGGTGCCTTTGACATATTGACTTCACTGCACATCATTAGATCTTTAACATATGATTAAGAGATCACCATTAGATCTTATAACAAGCTCAAACTTTACCTTGTGAAAATTTGACTAAGTATGGGGACCATCTCAATATGCCTGGAAGGTTAAGTTTGCACCTTCATATCTTTTACTTCACTCATCTACCTATTCTAAAATTTGGACCATATAAAATAGGCATGATAATGAACAAATCCATATAATCATATATTATTGAATCCTTTGTAAATTATAGATATAATGTTATTAATATACTCACTTAGATTCTTCTGCCATATAACTAACTATGTTTAAAACTGCCTGCAAGGACAACTTTGTTCTTGTATAAAATTTGATGCACTTCATAGCATGACCTATAATTTAGTGCATAAGATCCTATCACATAGGGGATTATATCCATATATTCATTTGCTCTAGAAACCTTCATACATGTAAGATATGACATCATAAAAATGCCTGCTCATCTTTTTCTTACCATCTATAAATTTGACTGTGGGAAAAGACTATTAAAATACCTAGGAGCCCAACTTTGCTCATGCATATATTTTATCACACTAGATCATGTGACTTGAGATTCAACACATAGAAACTAGGCACAAAAATAAACAAACCCATAAAATCATTTTTTACTAACAACTCCATGTGTGTGAATGTTGACCTCACTGACATGCTTACTTGGCTCTGCTTAAACCCTTTTATAAATTTGTCTAAGTATAAAAAATTAGTGGATTCTATTTGTGTAGCCAACTTTGCATCCCTATATCTTCAACTACACTTCATCATATGGATTCAAATCTAGTGAATAATAACTAGGGACTAATTTGATATCAACCATATGACCAACTCCCCTAGACTCATCCACACATGGCAATGGTGACATTAGCAAACTACTTATTCATATTTTTTTCTATACACCCAAAATGTCTAGATGATCAATATGAAGAACCAAATGAATTTAAATCATGCACATAAGCAATCCAATCACCTTTGACCTTTGATGTGATTCCTTGTACATCCTCAAATCACCATACTCATCCCTAAACATTAGCGACATCCATAATGCCAATAATCTCCCTTTTGACATCAATTACAATCATATTGCCAATAATCCAAACCTCAACTTCTTAGCGAACATGGATATCAACTCATCATCATCAATATCTAAACATACCTCATCCTTGACATTATTATATTTTGAATTATTATCTTTGAATGTTGATTCTTTCTTTAGAGGTCTTCCTTCATTTGTTCTCATCTCATAGGTAGTCAAGACGCCGTGAAACCCATCAATCTAAAGTGTGTCTAGATCTTACATTTATTTTATTGTAGACACATTTGAATCAAATTAAGATGTTAGGGATATCATAACAATTTTTATGACTATAAACTCTTTTAATTCTTCTTCAAGACCTCTAATGATTTTGAAAACTTCATCAACCCTTAATATGTGGGATGTAATGTTTTCATCCTCTTTCATTCTTAGACTTTAAAACTACCTATAGTGAGTTTGAAACTTTACTAACTTAAATTTAGCGTCTCCTTCATAAATGGTATAAAACTTTTCCCAAATCCCTTGGTTATATCATAATACATGAACTTAATAAATTCTTCTTTTGATAGATCACACAGGATGCCATTCATTGCCTTAGAGTTGTTCTCATTTACCTTATTATTTATTGCATCAGTTGGTGGTGTAGAAGGTGGAGTAATACCATCATAAAAAATAACATATATTATAACCCAAGGAAATTAGATAGGTCTTAATTCTAGTGATCCTAAATACATAGTCCCATTGAAGAGAGGATCCTTATTAGTTAAGAAATCTCCTTGTGCATTTTGACTACATGTGCTTGTACTTTAACGATCTCCTTCAAGCTATTAGGCCTAATTCAAAGGAATAAGATATGATACCAATTATTATAAGCACAATTAGTGAGAGGGGGCAATGAATCAATCTTAAAAAACCTTTCTTTCAATTATACTTAAGCAATCATGAATCATTCAAACAAACATATAGATCTAGCAAACATAATCAAGTATCCACATAAGCATGAAACACAAGAAAACATTAAATATGTGGAAACCCTCAAGGAGAATAAAACCCAAAATTATATTAAAATTTACTATAGTCCTATAAGACAAAAACCAAATTTAGTGAAGCACCAACTCCACATCGAGCACCAACCCCAACTAGCTAAGACCCACTTGTAAGGAGGAACCAACCCCCTAGATGAATCAGATCCAACTGAGCCACCTTATTTCTTTGATCACATTTATAACATCTTATTATTCACATAATATATAATTATGACCTTCTTTATCTCTTCACACTCTTATCCCTCTCAAACTATCTTCTAGGCTTCTTTGCTCAATTAGGTCTCTTCAAGATTGATTAGGTCATATGAACTTGATTTTCATATGTATACAATTAATTAGATATTAATTAAATATCCTCTATAATATTATTATAGTATACAAGATATCCTTCTACTCAACAATGTACTATTTCATTCGCTTACACTTAGCTTACTCAAATAGGCCTAAAACTGCCTTGTATATACCATTCCTTATTCATATACCACTTGGTCAGCCACACACCCTTAACCTCTTAGGTCAGCCATAGAATAGGTCTTGGGACATCTTGTGGACATGAATAAAATGATATTTTAGTTAATTTTGGCTTGTCAAGACTCAATTAGGTCTTATTTCTCTTTTAGGTCTCATGGAGACCTAATTACATTAGGTCTATCTCTTAATGCCAAAACTTGATTCTCTTGGGCCCCAATGGCTTTATAAAATACTTTAAAACCATTAAAACACTTATTAAAGAAACTCTTCTAACCTTCTCCTTTATTTATTAGATATGCATCCTTTCTTCATACCTTGAAACCTTCTTTAGGACACATTACCTTATTAGGCTCGTGTTTCTAGAAAAAACCTATCTTGAAAGAATAAACCTCAAACATATATAATATAATTAAATATGATAAACTAAGTATATATAAATATTATAAATTACCTTAGGGTCATTACCAAATGCATTAGACACTTCCACTCAGAAGATAAGGCTTTAAAAACACCCCTGCAACTTACTCAGAATTGCCAAATTACCTCAAAACACAATTATAGTGACTTATACCTCCAACACTTGTAAATATATTTTAAATGAATTAAAATTAATGTATATTATCCTATGAGATCTTTATACCATCATTAAATATAAATTTCATATGGTCTATTGGAAAAGATTAGTCTTTCAAACCAATCTCATGACTTTATATTTCATTGTCTTATATGAACTAGATAGGCAAACTTGTGAAGAACTTTTTCAACATATTCATTGAACTCCAAAACTTATTGTAAGCATAGAAATGACTTAAAATTCTTGACAAACATCACCATGTACTTGGTTTCATCATTGTATCATGAAAACAAATTCTAATTTGTCTTCTCACTCCTACTTGGGTTTTTCACTATTTGGACCATTAGGCTTGTTAGTGACTGACTAACTTAAATGACTAGTTTAAAAAAATTTAGAATAAAATGTATCCATAAAAATTTATGGACATGAAAAATGAGTCTCTACTTTCTTCCTCTATTTATTTTATTACTATGTTCAATGAAACTTTTGACTTCTACATCAACTTCTTTAGAAATAAGCATGTAACACAACATTTTATCTCTACTCTCTCTAACCAATACAATCTCTAATATCTTATCTAAGCATACCAATCCATTCTAGGCATTATTTATCAACATCTTCAACATTGGGTCCTTATTAGGGTTCTAAGAGGGTTTAAACTTGTTTCCACTCTTAACGATTGTTCATAAAGCATAGCCCCTCAATCCAAAAAATAATACCTAAAATTTTGAGCTAGGACACTTCTCCATCCACCATGAACTACTTATATTCCCATTCAAAGTTTTGATGAGCTAATGAGCACAAAAAAATCCTTCTAGGGTTGAGAACCCTTCATTCTGACAACTTGAAAGACCTCCAAACAACTTTTCATGCCTTGTCCTTCAAAATAGAACCTCAAACTTCATGTGTATGCCTAAAATAACTTGAATCACCTTTATAAATGATTACATACTCACACATGCCTTGGAAACTAATCATGATACCCCATTAGTCTACACTCTCTCTTTATACCACAATCTTCATACCTTATTTGGCCTTGATCTAACCTTTATGTCTCTTTCCATGCTATCAACACCTCACTATCATAATTAACATCTCACTCTCATGCCATACAACTTATCTTATGTTTAACCACTACTATACATCCTTCACATGTCTTGACAACAGATCATGATATCTCATTAGGCTAGGTAGGGTTTAAGAGAGGTCTAGATGCAGACCTAGACTGAAGGTCCTACCCCTGTAGGCTCACCCTAAAACTCTCATAAGTGTTCCAATGCCTCGCATACATGATCAAATAACCTCATACATCCATTCATGTGTGTGTGCACTCATCTCACCAAGCCATCATGCTCATACCTTCTCATAAGGTCTCTTTATGTCATGACTAGGCTTAGGCTACTTAAGCACTTGATGCCTTGACCTATTCCTTCCATGTCATGACCTCAACAAAACATCAACCAAGCAGATATAAGACATTACACCTTACTCATATCACTACACCATTCTCTTTCTGATGATAACAATATTCCACAACCTCATACATACCTAAAACCACATGACCAAGCTTCATATGACTTGGCATCTCTCTTCTATGCACCTGAACACCTTTAACATCATCCTTGACATAAACCTTAACTTTCATGCAACCATAATACATTACTTGCCTTCAAATTCTCTCTTGACCACACTCTTCTCAATGCATCTTATCTCATCACATACTATCAACTAGGCTTGGTCACCTTTGTTCATTCATTTCACTATGCTTCCTTTACATGGCTTACCCTTCCATGATCCATAGCTTCCATGCTCAATAAAACTTTGACATGATTGATCACTATTATGATGCACCCTTTTTAATTAAATAAATTTAAAAGGGAAGATTGTTTGACATGTTTGATCATATTAAATAATATTAATTACCAAGATTTATCAAAATAATCTTTATTGGATTATACAATTTAATTAGTTAATTTATGTCCATTGAACAAAAACATAATTCAACTACTCATTTGGCTATTTCCTATCTATTGGGCTATACAAAAATAATTTCCCATAGAGAGTAAGGTGAGGATGGGTATGAAGCTGGACCCAATTTAACTGTAAGCATTACACTCATTCCGTTAACCTAGATTTTTCACATGGTCATTGTGGTGTAGAAAATATTATTGACATTTCCTAATGTGTTACCTAAACATAATCTATTGATATTTATAATTTTTTTTAAAATATATATTTTTGAAGATTAATTTGACTGTATATGGTTTGGTTATGTTTGAGTGTTAGGTATAGAAAAGTGAAAGCATTTGTTATAGTATTATCATTAAATTACAAAAATCTATGTTATAAACACAATATTAAACAATAAGTGTTTGCCCAATTCATAAATTATATCAATTAGAATTAGTATTTTATTTTCGATGTTGTATATTGTTGAGGGGCTTAACAATGATCAATATAGTCTAACTATTCTATAATATAATAAAAGCCAAAAATAAATTTTATTTTCCTTATTTTTCTATATGGTATTGCTACCAAATTAAGACAAGAATAATATTTTATATTTTTCTGGTGATAAGAAGAAATGCGATAATTTTAAGGTGAGGTTTTTTAAAACCAAAACTAAGTAAGCTTAGTTGTAAAAAAAATATTGATCACTTTATAATTTTTCTAAATATCTATACGTTCCAAACATTGTTCTAGATACTACCCTTTATATGACATTATTTTTCTGAATTTTTAAATGTTTATTTTCAATATTAAATCTTAACAAGTGTCATGCAAAATTGTGATATTTAATATTAATCTCTAAACCTTGGATATCCTCCAATTTATTTAATTTTTGAAATAATAAATTAAATTAATTATTATTTTATATATACATTTAACCTAAAGTATTTGTAGTGCAATTAAAGTGTAATTTTTAAAAGGGTATCTTTACATTGAACGAAGAAAGAATGTACGTCGTCTTGCAACCAATAACAACCAGATTGCCAGCACCACAACTTATTTATATAGCTCAATCCAAATTATCCAACAACAAAATTATGAGAACTAAAACAATAACTTGTATAAGAACAAAATATGTGGGCCTCTTTGAGCAGACGTCCAGCTCGGAAAGCCAAATTGGCTTCCGGAAATGCATGATTAGGTGACGAAAACATCCAAAAGCATCCCGAAATCAACCCACAATACATCGGCACACTGACTTTTGGATAATTACTTCGTGAAGAGTCAAAGCTGATCTCATGGAGCTTCGCTGCTCAACATACAGATAGACTCATCATGAACCATTATTACAGTTTATTTAAATAAGGTAGTGCCAAGGTATCACTACGCGTCAAAGCCAATGTAACTAGCACACCAAATATGCGAATTAGAACGGGTAATAATATGAGGGGAGGATGAGGCAGAGAAGAAAGAAACAATGGAAGAAATAATTATAAGACAGCGAGGCAAAAGAGTGCAAACATTGATACAATACGCGAGTAAGCAACACCATATGCACGCTTATTTTTCCTTCCTTCTTCTTGACACTTCGGGCATCTCCGCACGTGTACTATTGCAACGACTGTTCAGTATGTTTCACAAACAAGAGTCTAAAACAGAAATCGATAATAATTTCTTCACCTGCTGAAATTCCTACTCCAGGTCAGCAATTCTTTCCGGAGCATTTAGAACGGACAAAATTTGTTCATTAAAATATCAAAATTATACTCAAACGTTCAGCCAGATGGAAATTCAAACCCCTAAAGCATCTTGGGGAGCAAAAGATTGCATGTAAAATTTAGAAAAGGAAACCTTTAAAACATATCTAAAGCCCAGAAGAGTACGCACAAGAAAAGCGATGCAAAAACCCGGTAACCAAATTCTAGAGACGAGCAATGATCAAATCAAATTTGAAGGGTTGGGCTTAATTTTAAGTTAAAGGTTATTTATTTATCCAATCTTTTTATGATGAAAGGTTGTAATAAATAGTTATATTTCTATTGACGAGTAAATTAAATATATATGGTACTATTATAAAACTCTAGGTATATAGAACTCTACAGTTGTAAAACTCTAGAGCTGTAAGAGTTTGGAGCTGTTTTATATTGTATTATGTGGGCATATTTTATAATATCAAGTCATATCAAGTCTATTCCAATATAGTATTGTTAGTATGTGTATTTATGTTTGCATTCTACATAGTAGTTATGGCATACACACAAATCCAGCTTTGACAACCTTATAAGCAACTAATATAATGTTTAAATAGGATGTTTTGGAATTTCATTTGAAGGAATTAATGGAAAAAGCAATGTGGGGTGAGTGGAGAGGCAAGGGTCAAAATAAACTCCAATAAAGAGAGAAACAAAGCATGGAAGAGCAAAGAAGATGGATCATGGGTCAAATAGTGAAAAATGAAAGATTGCAAGTACTCTAAAAGTATAATTGAATGACAAATAGAAGTAAAAGATGAAAAACTAGTAGTAGTTTGAGTGGCCGAAGCAAAACACAACACAAAGTTAAGTGTTGAGGAGACTACATAGACAATGCTAGAATAATTAAGGGCTACAAAGGGAGGTCCCAATCAATTTGAAGAGGATCACAAAAGTCCCCTTATCCATGTTTTCTCAACATATCATCCTTAATATAGTTACATATAGCATGTTACATTATTCCAATTATGTTGTTAAATAAATAATATGCTATACATAAAAATGCTTAGGGTAATATGCAATGAGCATGCTAAATAAGTTGATGGTTTGAGTAGATAAGCTAAAGTTGAAATAAATGTAGATTGCCAAAATATTGGAGAAATAATAATTCTATATGATCAAGCATTATCTGGAATGTTTCATATGTCTTATGAGGTTTACATGGCTTGTTGGTTATTGGCTTCATGTAAACTTAGAATTTCAAACTTTTTATTATTTTTATCCATATCTAGTTTATGGAAGCTCCAAAGTGGATTTTGGCCTTTCAAGTTCATTTATCTCTTGTTTATACTAATTTGGCTCAACCTATGCCCTTGTTTATTTAGTTGTTTGAAGAGGGACATTTTGGCAATGGATTTTAGACCCATTGATACTTTTCAATGATAATGTAGCAACATAAATATTTGTGCTCTTACTTGTTGATATAAATGAAACTATTTTGACCTTATCAAAATAAATGCATTGTAAACAACTTAAACACACACAAACTTACTTTCACTAGAAGGCAAGTTAAAAGGATGTGCAATAAGGCATGATTTTTTAGCAGTGATTGCAGCAAAAGCAAATGGAGAGGCAAATGGTATTGTAAAGGTCCTGCAACAACAAAAGGATTGTTCATCACTTCATTTTAATCCCTATACATACTAGTGAGGGGTGTATAATAATATATAAAAATAAATACCTAAAGAAATAGGGAGTGTTGAGGATGCATTGGCATTGGCTTTAGCAGTGGGTAAAAATATTATCCTGTAGTGGTACAGACATAATATATTGCATGCCAAGAAAGCATTGATATATCCTAGCCTTTTCATAGACCAAATCTATCCTCCATTCTTTTAAACTTAAGTTTAAACATGATAATATATTAGCAATACAGTAAAGTTTAAAGCCTTTTTTTTCCATAAATGTTCTTTTACCCTGATATAGTGGTATAACTAAATTGATACCATGACTCTTGAAAATGATATCTCTAATCTTATTTCACATAAATTTATTTAATATATCCGTATTGGGATTTTGAATTAGTTTTTAATTTTCCATAAATCCTAACACTAAATAAATTTTTGCACATGGGGGTTGTCTTATAAATGTAAATATGCCCTATAGCAAAGCTTGAAATTTTTTCCAATTGAAATAATTATAACTATAATGCCGATGATTAATAAGATGGCATATTTAATAAAAAAAGATAAAAAAAACAATAACAACAACAATAAACGATACCTACAAACAATGAATATCACTCTAATAATTAGCAATTAAACATTGTTGAAGGAATGACATATTTAAACTTCCCCCAAAAATAAGATCCTCGATAACTTAAGAATGGTGAAGTGACAGTGCATACCATCTCTACAAAAATTTAGAAATAATTCCTATAAGCCATTTATAATTTATCAAGGGCAGGGGTAAGGTTGTAACTATAATGGTGTTTGGTAACATTTTCTTCCCTTAAATTCCTTTGCCTTTGCCACTTAAACTATAGTTACCTTCTCACTCCCTAAAACTAATTTCTTATACACCATTTTTAATGCCCAACATCCACAATCTGTAGAGCAAAAAGAGTCCCCCAATTAATTTAATAGTGTTAAAGGGAAGGTCTAAAATCAAATCAAATTTTGAATTTTTATTTTATAGCTACAAACTTTAATTGGCACCAACCACATTACATATTTTCATTATAAGTGAGTTTTAAATGAGGAGTGGAGTGAGAACCTCCCCCATCATTCAAAACTCTCGTTGGGTTCAAACTTCAAAAGCATATGACTAAAATCCTAATTAAATCCAATATAGTCCATGAATACCCAATACCTTGCCAATAAAAAAAACTATTTGATGGTTATGTAATGAAATATCCCTTATTTTAACATTTATGAAAAAATTAGTACTTCGAATATGACATTTAAATTTTGATTTTTGCTTTTTTTTTTATAGTCAATTTTTGAACTTCACTTCTAAGACATGGACCCATTGGGCAAGCTCTGATGGGTTTAATTTTGATTTCTAAAGATGATATGCCTTTGGTTCCAATTCTCACATAAACACCTTTTGAAAAATGGGCCATAAATCATTGTGGGACCTATATCCCTAGCTCTATGTAGGACCGATGTGCACTACATCATCATTGTAATTAACTATTTCACTAGATCACTAGGTGGGTCAAAGTATGCTGACCAAAGACTATATTGACAAGTGATTTAATAAGTCCACACATATTTAAATAGTGTTTGGGATGGATATTGTACTACAAATGGATTTTTTGGTTCCATCTTTATTTATTTCTTGAGTTGGTTACCTTCACCATAATAAGTATTTGGATCCAAATTTGGAAACCTTGATGAATCTAGACAAATGATGTGCCATTGCTCAATGGATTTAGACTATCGAGAAGGCATGACAAAAGACTTGACATGACAGACATATAAAGAGTAAAATATTAGTAAATGGTGCACCTATTCTTCTCTATGAATATATGTATTTGAGGCATTCAGGGAGGCTTCAAATTTATTGGTTGGGTCCCTTCATCATTTATAACATTTGAGAAACCAAAGCGTTTAAGTTTCATGTGTTAGATGGTGAAATGCTCCCTAGGTATTTTAGTGAAATTTAATTCAATCCATATCATGATTAACATGCTTGAGAAATGTTATAATAAGGCTTATACTAATTATAATTTGTAGTGTGTTTGGTATGTTAGAGTACTATAACTTAACTTGTCCATGGAATAATTTTGCACCATCATTGTAATAATACATGCATGCTTTAAAATAATAGTCAAGTGAGTTGAGAGAACACTTTCATTAGGAATCCTTATGCCAGACATCTAAGTTTTTGGTTGAGTGTTGTAGTGCATTTTTCATAAACTTCTCCTAGTTGAACAACAACATTTTAAAATATAGATAGCTTAAAGAGTGCACAATATTTGGAATATTAAATGTTTATTTTTATCTTGATGACCATTATAATGGTAGATCTAAATAGCTTGATGAGTTTGATGTTTTTTTCTCACACTTTAATCATAAAAATTCTTCGCCCTTCAAAAATACTTGGGTAACTTGACAAAAAGAGACTTATTGCACTGGAGGACCAAGCATAGGATTTATTATGGGGTGGAGGTAGTCCTAAGTGTTGTAAAATTTTAAAAAATAAAATGATAGTTATAGATGAACATGACATGGGATGTGAAGAGTGAATGAAGAGGAAAAAAATTGAGATTGACTTGATAAAAATTAATTTCAAAGCAAGAAAATGAGTTGAGTGGAGAACCATGCCCAAGAACACATGAAAGAACTAGAGGGAAATAAATTCTGCAAGAGGATGGGAAATGCATTTCCCAATACTGTAGAAGGGAAGAGTACACATAAAAAGGATACTTCCATAAAGGGGGAACCATGTAAACTGATGTCACCACAAAAAAAAAATATGGGTAACAATAGGGAAACACTAAAAGCTAACACAAAGATGAGAAAATTAATTCCTCAAAATTATAAGGCCTAAAAATCATTGCATGTATGTCAAACATATTAGAGTTAGGTGTTTTAAAAATAAAACCATAGGAATCAAGGGAGTAAGGCATATGATTTGCATCACTTCACATTTAAGATCATTAGGAAACCCCAAGGGCCCAAGCAAATGAGAATGATGAGAAACCATGAATTTGAGTCAAGAGAAATAATTTTTTTTCCATTCAAATGACAAAATCAAGATTGTTATGTTATTGAGACTCAATTATACTAAATTTGAAGGCAATTTAGTGTGTGGAAAGGACTAATAGACTGAGCTTCATGTTTCACAAGCTAATTGACCACCATTGAAGATTTGTAAATCTCAAAGATAAGGACCACAACATGATATCGAGTGTAAGTGATCGACAAAAAAATTTCAAGGATTTAACCAAGTGTTAAAGATTAAGTTAAACAAGATGGGTTTCTATCAATTTATGCAACCAAAGTCTAAGGTCTCAAATATTAGAAGCTTCATTCTTTACCCAAGTGCACATTTTAAAATGCATGTCATTGAATAAGTAAAAGAAGAATCAGGGAGTGTCCAATTTGAGGGGCCATAAAATGTCATTCGAGAAAAAGTAGCATAATTAGTGGTAGAATCATCAATCATGCAAATAAATAAGCCTATACCATTTAAAAATGCAAAGTAGGCATAATTAATGAAGAGTACTCCTAATTCTAGAGAAAAAAAAGTACATGCTAGTCACACCACAAACAAGAAGTAGGTCAGGGACAATAAGGATGAGTCTTGTAGAGACGTATTACTCTAAAAGTGTAGTACATGATCAATTATGGGAGTTGATGTTGTAATAGTGTAAGGTCAAGGACTATAACCACCTAAAATTAAGTAACGAGGTTGACCTCAAAAATGATGACATGCTCATTACAGGTAGTAACATTGCATATGTAAAGGAAATATATGACAACTCCATCTAATAGTGGTTAGGAAGATTTAAGGTTCTCCAACTCTATGAATTTCCCTATTCCAATAATGTCAAGGAATTGGTATGATTATTAATTTTTATCATGCTTTAAAATATATTCTATCACACCCACTCAAATCTACAAGTTGACCAAACTAATCTATCTAGGAAGAGACAATAGGGAGGTGCTAGCCGACACCAAGGACTTAGAGCTTATGGATAAGGAGCTAGAATATAGGAATCCAAGTACAACTTCCCAAATTCAAATATCAAGGATAAGGAATCGATAGTTACAAAATACTTGGTGAGTACTAAGTTGTATGGATCATGTTAGGGAGAGGTAGAAAAGAACTTTATCTACATTTCACATGAGATGGCAAAGGGAACATTGTTCAACATCTCCAAATTACTAGTAGATGTAATTATTGAAGGTGTGAATAAGGTGAACAAGACTAGAGATAAATTTAAATATGGTGTATTCTCAATATTGTTGCTTGTTGATGAGATTTACATACCTGAGGGTGCCCAAAAAGGGGCAATGGACATATCTTTTTCACGACAAGTCCTTGATGTTAAAGCAACATATGTATAGTTATCAAGGGGTGGTTTCCCCCATATATAATGATGGAGTATATTGGTGGTTTAAACAACTAAAGAATGGAATTTGGGATTAATGGCACATAACAAGGCTTCTCCCTAAAATATTTAAGGACCAACACATATTATTGGTGATGCAACACTACTCTTTAACAAATATAAAATTTACTGACAACAAGATGACAAGGTTTTTAAAGATACCATGTGGATTCATGGTGTAGAATTATGTCTATGTAGTGAATGGCATCAAGAATGTGTATAATCTAATAGTCCATGCATAAGTAATAAACATAGACATTCATATCCTCCATGTTAAATATGTATGCCTAGATGAGGTGATACATGAATAATAAGATGAGGTGAATGCAATTAAATGTATTATGAACATGACTCTAATATTTAATATCAAAGGTTGAAAATAGAACCTCTTCTATATGATCCAACTAAATAATAAGATCATTGGCACTAGAGAGTAAGGGTTGGATAATTTTTAGTTTCCATCCAAAAGATTCTAAGCACTTCACAAGCCCCTTTCCCTTCACACAAGTAATAAATATGGACATCCATACCCTCCATACAAAATATGTATGCTTAGATAAGGTGACACATTAATAAAAGGATGATGTGGATGCAATGAAATGCATAATCAACATGACTCTAATAATTAATATCAAAGGTCAAAACTATCCCTATGCCATCAAAAAATAGAAATAAGTATAAAAGGTAGGTCATACAGAACCTGCATCAAAAATTGAATACTTCGAGGTAATGATGTAATAAGGAGTGGATGCATCTATGCATCATGTAAAGGACATGGAATCCATCATAGATCCTTGAGATGAGAAACCCATTGGAGAAGGGTTAAAAAATTCAAAGCCTAAATTTGAAGAATGATGAAGAGCAAAAGAAAAAGCATAGATAATCTTGATCAAAGATATACCCACTCATGAAGGAGAAGACAAAGAAGAAGTATAGGAATCCATCCATGAGAGAATCCATAGGGGGTTAAAATAATAAGGGCTATATTTATAGGAAATCATGAAGCTCAATCATACAACCATAGTTATGCAAAATTAAGTACCCTTATCTATGGAATATGATATTAAGGATCCATTTTTGAAGTCCCTACATCCATAAAGATGTACCCTTATAAATATTTCCATGAGGGTAGAGAAGGGATTCTTGTAAACCCTATGAATATGAGTAGCACATAGTCGGTAAACATATTGATGAATATAGCTTCAAAAGTGACTATAACAATGTGTTAAATATTAGAACCTTTAGGAAATAGAGGCACACCATGAATTAAATTTCATAGGATCTTGAGGAAGTTAATAAGAATTGATATAAATAAAAAACATGATGGTGAAGGAGAAAGAATAATATCAATCAGTGGATAAAAATGAGGTGGTCATGGAGCTTAAATGTCTCAAGTTGTGTGAACAAATCATAAGGGCATAACTGATCCTAACTAATAGAGTAAATATCTATTAAGACATGTTGATGGTGAATTTAGAGATAATGTTTGACAGATTATTGAAGAGAGGAATAGGCGTTAGAGATGTGCAAGAGGAGATTAAAAAATCCTTGTTTAATTTCTCTGAGTAATTCAAAAACTAATTAAATGCATTGAAGAATATCTATAAGAGTGTATTTTAAGTGGAGATTTTTTTTGAAATTATTCAATAAAATAGACATAATAGGTGTGTGCCTCTATAAATACAAGAAATATTAAAAATCATTGGCTACCCAAGTATACACCTAGAAGAATAAAGAGGAGCACATGAAGCTCCTACATGCATGGAGGAAATGGTAAAAGTTAATAAGAAATAAAATGAGATCGATAAATGCTTCTTGGACCTCAAGATTAATACACTAAACTAAGACAACTTCCATGAAAATATAGTAAATGAAGTTATTGATAAGATGGACAAGGTACCGCAACAAACTATTCTACTCTTGGAATGTTAGAAAAGGTTATTGTAAAAACTCATTAGAACATGGAAAATATTTTATTATGCAAGTTTTAGTTATATATGAAAATAAATGGGAATAGGGAAATGAGATTATTTATTTTCATTCATTCAAACTTTGTTAATATTCATCCTAGCACAATTATTTTGAATAGAACATACATATTCTAATAGAACAAAGGAATGAATAGGTGGATAAAAGTACATAATTTTTTTTCAATGGAACCATAAAATGATCTCTATTATCTCACAATATTGTAAATATTTTCATTTACCACTTTATAATATTTATTGAGCTTCACGACTACTTTATCACTTCACATTCCTAACCTTTTTCTATCCAAAGAGGTATTTCCATCTTCTTTCATACTTTTGATATACAATCATGATTTGAATACATAAAAAATGGCATACATTATAAAAACTAATTCACATATCACCACCCTTTGCACTATTTCAATAGATTAGCATAACCATGAGGCCACCCATATGGGTTTTAAACCTTCCTTTCCCCATTACTAAATCTTATGTCCTTACATAATTATACATTCTTAAAAATTACAAAATTGAGGACTCATAGTACTTGTTGAGATGGTGGAGGCATTAACTATGTAGTTTGAGTTGATTTAGGATGAGAACAAGGTGTTACTTCTAGATTCATTTCATAAGATGGTGTTACTAAAGAATATGGTGTGACTGAAGCCATTTTTAATTATGATGAAAATGAAAAGTTAGATTTTGAGGTTTCTATTTCATTTGAAGTGTTGATTGAATTGTTTTTGCTACTTTATTGGTTTGTATCTCTTATGCAAACTAGATTGGAAAAATAAATTATTATTTATCAATGATTGTTACAATGAATCTATATAAATATGATAAATATTACTTAAACAACCTAAAACCCACTAGGTCATTCCATACCATACTAATTAATGTATACAAAAGAGCTTGTATTTGCATAATAGTCTACATGTCTTAACCCTTTTGTAGTAACAATAATGGCTCTATGCTGAGAGACCCTACATTGAATGTCTTATGACATATCTTCCATCCTATCTACAAATCTAACAACCATATGTGACTACTAGGCATAACAAATCTCAAGTGAAATCTAAAAATACAAATACAAAAATAACATTTTATGCTAATCTCACACAAAAAATGCATGTATTCTATGCTAATCTCTCACAATTGATTTTTTCATCTAAAAATACAATATATACATACTAAATAAATCTAGAACAAGCAGTTTCAACTCAACTAAACCATGCAAGTATATATATGAAATAAGATTGTATTGGTGTGGCATCGCTAGAATAATTTACTACATAATAAAGTTGAAGTGGAAGATAATTTGGATGGAACTAGAGTTACAACTGAAACAGGTATTACATTTAATTATGAATCTGAAGAGGTTGATGGAAGTAGGACATAAGTTGGCTTAGTTTGAGTGTGCACCAATGTGTACTTGAGAAGTTGAGTACTTTGAGGAGGGGTTAGAATAATGGCTTCTAAAAACTTGGTAATATAGTAATAGCCTGAGGCTATAATATTTGACTTAAAGAATACAAAAAATACAAAAAATCTATCACACTACTTGCAACTGTATAAATTGAGAAAGTCATCAAAGAATGTGAACTCAGACAACTTATAACATGTTAGAGAATTTAATGACTAAGTGGTGATTATTTAATATTTATTTTATATTAGGTGATTTATTAAATAATAGTAATATATTATTTATTAACATGAGGTGGAAACCTCATGAAAATAAATAACATTATTATAATTATTTAATAGTTACCAATAGTTTATTAAAATTACTCTTTGGGAAGGTTGGATCCGTTATTCACAATGGTCACCTCTCTTTAAAATCTATTATAAATAGGGTTTACCCCTATTGGTTATAATCATTCTAATTCATAGGATTATTTTTGAGAATTTACTCAAGTGTTTTGTGAAGGTTATTTTGGAGAGAAGTGAGAAGAGAAGTTGTATTGGGGTAATTTGTTTCTTGATATATGAAAATCACTTTTGACAAATTTTTACCTCATAGAGATTTTACCATGATAATTTTTTGTGTTGTTTATAATTGACCTATGTGCTTTGGTTTATCAATTTACTCTAGATCTACTGTGCTTATTTTTTAAATTGTTCCTTTTCGTGTATTTTTATGACACTTATGAAAATCTATTTTATCACAATCTTTCACATATTTCTTACATTATCTAGCATTAAATTTAACAATCATTGTGTGTTTACACTTTCAAATTTGTTTTACTATCACATTAATTTAAAATTCACAATAAAAAGTTTCTTCTTAATTATTTCTTTTCTTTTCTATTTAAAGGGAAGCTATGGCTTTGCCTCATTTTTCTTTAGAAAAATATCAAATTATTAATGTAAATAACTATAATATATGGAAAAATCACGATAAATCCAAATTTATGGTTTAAAAGTTATGAAATGTTGTCATTGGGACTGAAAAATTCCCTTCTAAATGACATGTGACTCTTGAGCTTACTAATGCATTTAAAGAAAAATCATAAGAAGCTATGTCCATTATCTTTCTGAGTGTTAAGAATGAATTTCTTCTCCAAATTGGTAATTAGGAGTCTCCTAATGTTTATTTTAAACTCCTTCAATCCATGCACAAGGGCACTCATCTCTCAAAAATTATTAAGTTAATCCTTGAATAGCTAACTACACCTATGAAAGGTAATCAGAAAGTTATGAATTTTCTTGCTAAAATTAAAAACATTAAAGCTCAACTAGATGTATGTAATTTTATTTTGATTCATGATCAATTAATTTATTTTATCATTTATTTAGATATTCATAAAAAGTTTAGAAATTTTATTTCAATTTTGAATTCTAAGTATCGAATTGAGCAATATATCCCTATTCTTACCACTTTGTCTTCTCTCCTAATTCAAGAAGAACAAGTTATGACCAATTTGTCACTCAGGAACTTCTCACTTTGAATAATATTTTTTATAACACTAAAAAAAAGAAATCTAACATTAATTTTGCTAATGATAAATATGAGAATAAAAAATCTAGTAATCAAAATCATACACCTATGTTTAATTAAAATTGTAATTTATGTGATAAATTTGGTCATAGAAGGAAAAAATGCTATAAAAATAAGGATACA
Source organism: Torreya grandis (assembly GCA_037957365.1). Classification (NCBI taxonomy): domain Eukaryota; kingdom Viridiplantae; phylum Streptophyta; class Pinopsida; order Cupressales; family Taxaceae; genus Torreya; species Torreya grandis. The sequence goes on along the minus strand of JARHVA010006682.1, from coordinate 727,308 downwards.
ATTAAAAATAATTCTTCTAAAAATAACAAAGGGAACAAATCTAATCAAAATAAGCAAAAGAATCAAAACCTTAATCAAAATAATAATCAACATTCAAATGTTATTGTTTTGTATGTTATTTTATTTGCTTAAAATTAAAATGAGTGGATTTTATATAGTAGTTAATCACACCATATAACTTAATTATCTAATATTATATGTTATTTTAGAGAAAAATATAAAATAATTTATTTAAGAGATAATTCTTTTTTAGAAGCAACTATGGAAAAGAAATGTTTTCAAATGTTATTATAAATGATATTTTTTATGTACCTAAATTCAAAAAGAATTTGCTAACTTATTCTAAACTTACAAATGATAATTTCATTATAACATTAATTAAATATAACTGGTCTGTTATAAATCAATCTGGTTCTTTGATTGTTGAATGTGTTCAAAAGAATTATATATATATATATATATATATATATATATATATATATATATATATATATATATATATATATATATATATTCTCTTTCTTCTATATGTTTTATTTTATCACATAGTAAGAATGAATCTCAATTATGACATAAAAAATTAGGACATATTAATTTTAGAATTTTACATGATATGTCTACAAATAATATTTTTGTTGGACTTCCTTTTATCCCCTCTCATCATGAAACTTGTGAAGGTTTCTAACATGGTAAGCAACATACTATCCCCTTTCACAAGAATTATGATGTGAATTCCTCACATACTTTAACATTAATTTATAGTAATGTTATAGGACCACTTAAAGTTGTATATAATAATGGTTCTTGGTATACTATTACTTTTATTGATGATTATACTAAAATTATTTGGTCTTATTTCATTAAAAATAAATATAATATTTTTTTCTAAGTTTAAAGGATTTAAAGCTTATATTTAAAATGCATTTGATTTTTCTATTAATATATTAAGAACTAATAATAGTGGTGAATATGTTAGTAAATAGTTTGATTCCTTTTGAATTATTTATAGTGTTCAAAGGTAATTAACAACTCCCTATTCCTCTCAAAAAATTGGTATTGCTGAAAGGAAAGATTGCACCATCATAGAAATAGCTAGAATAATGTTGAAAATTGAAAATATTTCTAAGTTTTTATGGGCTAAAGCCATGAACACTATTGTTCATATTCTTAATAGAATCCCTAAAAAAGTCTTGCATCTTTCTAACCTTTTAGAAATGTGGACTAAAAAGAAACCTTGTGTGGCTCATCTCAAGATCTTTGGTAGTCCTACTTCTATCTTTATTCCTAGACTTAAAATAAAGAAGCTCGATCCCACTTTCTATTTTTACATTTTTGTAGGTTATGGAGGTAAGATAAAAGCTTTAAGAGTGGATGATCCTTCTAAATGTTAGATCATTGATAATATGAATTTTCTTTTCTTGAAAAATATTTTTGTGATCCCTTTATTTAACTTCTTCAGTGTTTTTCTATTGATGAACATGACTCTAATGTTTCTTCTAGTGATGAAATAGATGCCCTTGAGGAATTTGATCCAGTTTTGGATAACTTAGAGTCTGAGGAACCCCATGAGTTTTATATTCAATCTAAAAGACATAAATAGAAAAAATCTTTAATTAAATCTTTTAATGTTGATAACCTAAATAAATTAACTAAAATTCAATGTTATTATCATGTCTTAATGACTATATATGAATGTGAACCTCATTCATTTTGTATTATACAAGCTGAATCTAATGCCTTAATGAAAAATCAAACTTGAGATCTTGTCCTTTCTGCATCTAAAATACATATTGTCAGTTGTAAGGGAATTTATAAGATCAAATTAAATTCAGTTGGTAAAATTAACAAGTTTAAAGCTAGATTAGTTGCTCATGGGTTTACTCAAAAACCTAGGATTGACTATGTTGAAACCTTTGCTCTTGTAGCAAAAATGAGTATTGATATACTTCTTATTACTCTTTTGTCCCAAAATGGTTGGGCCATCCACCAAATGAATGCCAAGAATGCATTTACAAATGGTGATTTAGAAGAAGAAATCTATATATGACTCAGCCTAAAAGTTTTTACTAATCCTAATAGAGAACATTATGTATGTAAGTCAAAAAATATATTTATATGGTTTAAAACAAGATCTTAAAGCTTGGTATTTTAAAATTACTTATTTTTTTAAAGAATTAAGTTTCAATAACTACTTTTCAAATAATGATATCTTTAAAGTTCAAAATGATCATTTGATTCTAATTATATTATATGTTAATGATTTGTTGATTACTAGTGATCTAACTATTTTAATTCATAAATTTAAGGATAAACTAGGTCAAATATTTGAAATGATTGATTTAGGTAGTCTACATCATTTTCTAAGAATTTTTATATTTAAAGATAAAAATTCAATTGTTGTATCACAATCTCAATATGCACATAATCTTTTTATTAAGTTAAGCATGCTTGATTGTAAATATACCACTAACCCTATTGAATATGGTATTAAACATGATCTTAAACTTGCATGTAAAAAATTTAACCCTACTTTGTGTAGACAACTTATTGGAAGTTTGATTTACCTAACCATTACTAGCATAAATATTTCATATGTCATTAGTGTTGCTTCTAGATTTATGTAGGATCCTTATTTTGATCATTAGAAATTAGCTAAATGTATTCTTAGTTATATTAAAGTAATAATTAATTTTGATTTAATTTATTATTCTATTTATAATGCTAAATTATAGGGTTATTGTGATGTTGACCATGTTGATGATACTTTAGATTGAAAATCTACTTTTAGATATGTGTTTAAATTTAGTGAAGGTTCTATCACTAGGAGTAGCAAGAAGATACCTATTGTCTCTGTCTGATCTACAGAAGTAGAGTACAAAAGTGTTATGGAAGCTATTAAATAAACCATGTGGATGTGAAGGTTGTTGAGATAAATTAATTTAGATGTGTCTCAGAATAGCATCCTTTATTATGATAATCAAAGTTGTATAGCTTAGGAGAAAAATCTATTACAACACCAAATAACTAAACATATTGAATTTTATGTGCATTTTATTTGAGAGAAAGTCTTCAATGGTGTTATTAATTTGCATTTCTATCCTATAGATAAAAAAGTGGTAGATATCTTCACAAAATCACTTGGCGTTATAAAGTTTTATCAGTTTCATGCAATGTTGAGCCTCTTAGAGTTGTTATTGAGAGGGAGTGTGCATGACAATGCCACTTTCTAATGGCTATATATTACATTTTCATCTCTATACTTCTCATTGTAAAGCATTGTAAAAGCTTTGTATGAAAGATATGTGATTTAAGGAAGCTTTGTGTGGAAGTTTTACTTTTATACTCCAATACATTAAAAATCATAATTTGTTATGGAGGTCCTTACGTTATAAAATGCTCCAAATATGCTTAGTGATTTTCATGAGAAACAATGAGATGTAATCTCATAATCATGCTAGCTTAAATTTACTTTTGAGTAGTTTAAAGATTATAATTCCTTTTTTTTCAAAACATAACTTTTAACGTGATGAAGGTTTTAAAATCCTTGAATTTTGCACTTAGTATAATTTCATTATGATGATTATAGATTTTATCCCTAATTAGCATTAGGGGGAAGTATTTGAGAATTTAATGACTAAATGGTAATTATTTAACCCTTAGTCTATATTAGGTGATTTATTAAATAATAATAATAATAATAATAATAATAATAATAATAATAATAATAATAATAATAATAATATTATTTATGAACACAAGGTGGAAACCTCATGAAAATAAATAACATTATTTTAATTATTTAATAGTTATCATTAGTTTATTAAAATGACTCATCAAGATGGTTAGACTCGTTATTCACCATGGTCACATCCCTTAAAAATATATTATAGATAGGGTTTACCCCTATTAGTTATAATCACTTGAATTCATGGGATTATTCATGCGAATTTACTCAAGAGTTTTGTGAAGGTTATTTTGTAGAGGATAAGTGAGAAGAGAAGTTGTATTGGGATACATTAATTCTTGATATATGAAAATCACTTTTGATAGGTTTTTTTATCGCGTATAGATTTTCCCATGGTAGTTATTATGTTGTGTATAATTGACCTATGTGCTTTGCTTTATCATTTTAATCTAGATCTACTATGTTCATATGTTTATATGAAATTCATCACAGCCAAAAGAGGAATATATGGAGTGATAGCTTTTGTGATTGACATTATTGTGATCTAAAGGTGGAGATCTTAGAGATGTGGATAGGGATGACCCATATAATGTAGATTATGGTTATGACTCTAATTATCTAATTACATCCCATTATCTATCTTAAAAAATTATAGTAGCTATTGAGCTATCATCCTTTTGGTTGTCCTCTTTAGATCCTTTTATCAAATTTGTTCCCCCTGATTGGTCACTTTCCTTAGATAGCCATTCATCCTCTTGGTCTCATTTAATTGTCTCACTAATAGACCATGATTATTTAGTGTTAAAACCTAATGCCCATTCATCCTTAGTATTCCATATCTTATCCTTTATCACTATTGTATGTTATAACATGGTTTTATCTTTGTGTTCCTCTTGTTTTATCTTCCCTCTCTTTAGGGACTTCTACTATTTCTTTCTTCACTTCCAGCTTCTGAGGATAAATAAGTGGGATCTTGGGATCCCTTATATATATGAGTATTGTTTTGGTATAGGTAAAGGTTGACCTAGATGAATGTGGAATCAAAGATGGAGGGAGTGTAGTGGTGTCAGATAGTGATGGAATAGGAATGGAAGTCACTACTAGAATAATGATGGATAGTGAAGTTGTCTATCTAGTAGTTTTGGGGTGATGTTTCTAGTGGTGATAATGAAGAAGGATAAATATGAAATTGAGACAAAAAATAAGGTAGAGTTACATTTTTTCAAATAATCAATGGAGTTAAAGGAAATATATAAAATATACCAGCTACTCCACTTGGACTTGCATGCCATTCTTCTACAAAGCTGTGTTATAGGGAGGTAGCAGCAACTGTATGTGGAAGAAAAGTTAGACGACTCTCCACTCCATCTTCGGCATGAGATACCTTATATGGGAAAACTTATTCTTATGTTCCTATTTCTTCTTGAGGAGGGGGTCCATGAATGGGTTTGGAAACCCATTTCTTTTTCTCAATAATTTTGGTGTCTTCTTTGGTGATATTAGGATCATATTTGACCATTTATGCCACAATCATGGATATATTATCCCTGCACATCCTAATAGCTACTTAGAGTCATCTTTAGCATTCATAAAAATGATTTCATGGTCATAGGATTAGTTCCTATAGTTGATACTAATTTTTATTTCATATTTCTTAAGGTGGGATCTTACATTCCCTCTAAGGTCCAATTATTTTTAGGGTGCCCATGTGAAGTAATAATGTGTCACAATATTCCAAAAAATGTTTAGGTGATCCCACCTTATGTATTACATTCCACAAATACTAAGAGGGTGAGATCAACAACTAACTACTTTGAAGGACTATTTTAGATAATATGGACTCATCAACAGTCTAAATTTTTAAAAACTATCATAAATAAATTAGACTATATCAAGATTAAATTGGAATGTATCAAGAATAAGTTAGATTTATTACAAATAAATCACATCTTTCTAATGTATTTGTGATAAGTCCAAATCATTTAAAATGATCATAAATAAATAGTAGTTGAAAACTATCATAAATAAATTGGACTTCATCAAAAATTACTTGGATTTATTACAAATAAATGACATCTATATTATATATTTTTAATAAGTCCAAATTATGCGATCATTCAAATTGGTTCATAAATCATGCATTTATAGATAATCAAACTTGGTGGTTTATTTCTTAAGGAAAAATAATCCATGCATCAATCGGGCACTCAGGCAATATGTGATTTAAAACACTTGGGATGATTGGGATGCCACATATCATTAGTTGATTGGATCATGAACTATCTATTTAATCTAATTTAGTTGACATCCTTATAACCATTAAAGTTTATCTCATATTTATGTGCATGCCATATGTCAATAATGAGTGTTATATTATTATATATGAATATAATCTCCCATATAGTCAAGTTACCAAGATTGTGATGCGTGTTGCAATCTCAAGTGCTCACATTATTTGATACTTTTATTTGGACTGGTCATTCTTCCTCACAACTAAGTCATCGAGATTGTTCCATGTGGCACAATCTCAGGTGCTTGTACTAAGTGTAATTTAAAAATCTAAAAATACAAATAACAAATTTTGTCGATATGTAAAATTAATGAAGAACAAATATTGATGCACAAGTGGGACATTCTAAGGCATAAACCCCAAAGACCTTTTCACATACATGGGAATACCAAAGTGTATTTTTCAAAACACAAAAGCTAAAGTTTAAATTCTCACATGTGAAGTTTGAATTGCCAAAGACCATTTTGAAGGATGCAAAATGCAAATTTTAATTTAAAAAACTAAAAAACCCAAGAGGTTTTATTGATTCATAAAATTCGATCTAGCTATTTGGAATACGTAAAAACTAAAGACCATTTTGAATTTAAAAAAATGTGAAGTGGACATTAAAACATTCAAATGTTATTAAATAGATGCACAGTTATCAAAATACTAAATTATCCTAGTAGAAAACATAAAACTCAAATGCCGAAGTGTATTTTCCAAGAACCAAAATGCAAAATACCACTAGAAATAAATATAAATAAATAAAATAATAAAAAAATATAAATTCTCAACAAATGGTCTAAATTTTTAAAAAACACATTGATATTTCTCATTCTAACATTAAGAAAACACCATTTCAAATTTCTTAATATTTTTATCACTATTTTTGTTAGTGCCTAGTGGGACGATGCATTCAAATAATCTTTTACAATGCCTTTCAAAAAATTAGTGAGAACAAGTGTATGACCTCTCCAATTTTAATTTGGTTTCCAAGTGTAGATGATAGTATCTATGAGTATGGATGGTAAAAATGTGTCAGTTGGGTTTGGCTTCCATTTCTTTCCCAAGTAACATGAATAAATTTATGCTTCTTCTACATATTTTTTCCCTATATGAACTGAGATAAACCAAGATACATTGTACCTTCATTATATATCCCCATTTGTTTGTAGTATCTTAATATTTATTTTATCTCTATCAACCTATACTGTGTAGTCCACTCCTGTAGAATCGTTAGGTCTAACAAATAACATATCTTCAATTTTCACATCTTGAATTGGATTAAATGAAAAAAATTATTTTGCTTCTTGGACCAACATATGTATCTATAGATACCACTCCAAAATCAAGGGTCCTATCATGAACCATTTTGTGAAAATGTCTATGCACAAAAAATATCTTGTGCACTCAACTTCATAAGGGAACATGTCTTCTTTCATTATGTCATAGATGTTTTGGAAGTAATATGCTAGATCCTTCCACTTACTATTTCCATTCAAAACAAATTCATTGAATTGTTGTACATATTTATGCAAGTTATATTTAATTTCTTTTTCGCTTTTTTTCCTACTTGTATCTGAGTCTTTTGAAATAATGGAATCTTGAGACATTTCTCTATTTTTCAAGTCTTTGAAATAATTTTTTGTTGGATTACCTTATGGAACATTTATCTTAATATTCTCTTTTGTTCCCCATAATGTAATCGGGGTGACCAATTTCTCTCTTATAGAGTTTTTTAAATGCATACTAGGCCTACCTTTATCCATGTGTAGAAAAAAGTATTGACCTTTTATCAAGCCTACAATTTCATTTCTTCCCTTCTGCTAGTAAATATTAACATACTCTTTAAAATCCACTACCTTTTTAATCAAATATGGCATGAAGTTTTTTGTATTTTCACACATTCTATAAGTGTCCATCATCTCTACCACACTCCATACATATTTCCTCTTTGTAAATTCAAATAGGTTTCCAAATGTGTCATCGATGTTCTCATGGGTATGTCCTCTAGGGAGAAATACAACCTCAACGTTGAGGAAAACACCTTTATAGACAAGGAGAGATAAATATTGCAACACATACCTATACAAAAAAAACATGATTTTGTGAATTTGTAAATGTAACATTAGTTCCATATAAGGTTTTACATTTTTAAAATATAATTATGATAGAGTTACCTATTCTTATTGTCCCCACAATAGTTGTCTAGTTGAAGGTATAACCTAGAAGGAATTTTCTGGAAGGTACCAATTAATTCTGCTTCTTCTCTTTATTTCTTACATTCGAGGTAGAAGTTGTTAGATAAAAGTGCATCATACAATGGATATTTTGATGATCTAGGTTTATCTATTAAATATCCATAAGTATTTGGCATTATTGTTTCCATATTCCTAAAGCTCTTGTTTAATGAGGTGATAGTAAATTTAGACCCTCTAAGAACGTACAATAAAAATGCCCATATCTGCCTACACCATGACCATGTGTTATAATCCCTACCATTGATAACTCTAATATTATGTTGGTAACTAATTTTATTTTTGTCACTACCCTCAACACAAATGTTTTTTGATGTTCAGCCTTGTCATGAATGATACTGAGGCATTCTTCAGGGTATTTCTCTAACATTTATTTATGTGTGTAATACATTTGTCTTGTAGAAAGTTTTTGATTTGAGTGCATCATGAATTCTTAATCGATACACTCTTCTTGAGCTCTAGAGAGGGACCCAGAGCATTTTTACTGAGTCAACAAGATGCATGTATTGCACCTAGTGAAGTCATAAGACATGACAATGGTCACATCATGAAAATTTAGTTCTCCACATGTTATTGAGTTTTGGTTGGGGTATAGGCTCATATCACATATTTTATAGTTGTGAATTGATGTGGCACCTCATAAATTATTGAGTGAAACATACTATAATATGTCTACAACATTTTATCATGAGTTGTCTATATCTACTTGACATGTTAGTCATGGAGAAACATCTACAAAATCATCCATCTTTTAGTCCAACAAATCTTTAGCTGCCATTGTCTTATGTTGTGGATTTTGTCAAAATCTCCCTACATGAAATGCATTTTGTTCCCCATTTCTATGACACTTTTGAAAGTAAAAAAATCTACTTCTCTGCAATTCATATATTTTAAGCCAAGCTTCTAAACAAATTTCTGTACCCTGAAAATCAACGCTAGTTTTGTTTTTATTTTTCTTAAACAAACCAACAAAAAGGGTATCCAAGACATGATGACTCCTATCTATTATGGTGGAATCAAACAAATTCATCTTTGAAAATTTTAGAATCTCAAATGAAAATCCTAATTGAAAACATTTTTTGGTGAAACATTCATTCGAATACATTGTTGAAATCTCACTATCTATGCTTTCATCAAACTCCACTTGGTGGAGTGAATTGTTTGGCTGATTTATTTTTCAGCCCATGTATTTTTAAGCACGAGTTAATTATTTTAGATGATTTTATGCTAAGAATGTTAGGAAAGGAGTGAATTCATTATTCACTACGTCCTAAATGTTTCTAATTTCTTTCTCATTTTGTGTCATGTATGGTAAGTTGATTTATTTACAAGTCTCAATGTCCACCATTTTGTTGGAAGTCCATATAATGATAGATGTTTTAGTTACCTCTATACTGCAATTCTCACAATGTTGTATAACTATCCTTATGTAAATTCCCAATTCATTTTCTAATAATGGGATAGGAATTCAACCAAAAATGTCCCCTAGTTTTACAAATTCAACATAACTAAAAGCAATTTTTTCATCATTTGCAAGAGCTGTACATTTGTGAAACAAATGTACCCTTTTTCAAAGAATTTTTTTTCTTAGGATTATAAATGTGGTAGGATCATTGATATATCAAATAAATAAATCCAAGCAAGGGTTTTCTTATTGCAATATTTGTATATGCAGAACTAAACTCAAATTATTTTGTCTTTATTCCATGTCATTATCTATAGAAAACTTTTTTATGATGTGTTGCATCATTCTTATTCTCCATATAGTCAAGAACATGTGGCATGCACCTACAAACTCATGACATTTCAACACAAAACCCCTAACAAAATTCTTTTGCCTTACGTTTTGGACTTATATTTTCATGGACTATCTTTGCCATCCTCTTGGGACTTATTATTTGAGAATTATTATCTTTTCAGAATTATTGTTTTAGAGCTCATCCTATCAGTATTTGTCATGCTTTTTTCCACATATTAATTCTTTCAAACTTGTCCTTATCAGGATAACTATTGTAGATATTTTGTTCGAAATAATTCCCCCAATAGAATTGGTCTGTGGGATATTTTTTTATATGCATTTTGCTTGATGTAATTGACATCACCTTTCCCCCCCCTTTGAACCTTACCCTTCAACCCTTTCTGAGATATCCTTTGTATTTTTTGAATTAGATCCTTCAGGACTTTTATCATGGATAGAGGCCCTACGGATTAGACCCTTCCCCTCTGACTTATCCTTTGGAAGTTTTGTCAAGGGCATATTCCCTTTGCATTTGTTAAACTTACCCTTTGGCTCTTTGAAAATTCCCTTCAGGACTTTTGTAATGGCCCTCCTACCCTTTAGCTATTTTTTTCAAACATTTTTTCTAAGATAAGTGACCCTTTAGGAGAATTGTTATAGACATTTTTTTTAAACAATTTCCCAAAAGGACACATGCCCTTCAGACTCCCTAAACCTACCCCTCAGGTATTTTGGAAGTGACCTTTCAGACATTTTGAAGTGGCCACTTACCCTTTGGAATTTTATCTCAGACCCTTTACCCTATGTGACCTATACTTCTAAAATTTCTCCTTACCCCTTTGCCCTATGAATCTTGCCCTTTAGGATATTCATCTTTGTCACTTTGCCTTAAAAAAAGTACCCTTTGACCTCTTGGTAATGAACACTTTTACAAGGAAATACCCTTCAATATTTTATCTTCCTAGGTCTTCATCCCCTTTTAAAATTACTACTTACCCTTTAGGTTAATTATCATATCCCTTTCCCCCACTAAAAATACCCTATAGAGTAGACCCTTTAGGCATTTTGCCATAAAGTAGACCCTTTGGATCTAAAGGCACATACCCTTTGGACTTTGTCTAATGGGACTTTTGGAATGACCCTTAGTCATGCAAAAGTGCCCTTTAGGAAATTGAAATTTCCCTTTGGGATAACTATCTCAAAACTTTTGATTGGTGATTATATCTTTTTTTGACTGTGTATGTGCAATTGTTTCTATCAACATGCATAAATAACACTTGTCTTTTTATAAAGTAGCTAGGGGAGTAGTTCCTAAAAATTATATAATATTTCATTTTTTCCTTACCCTAACCTCCCTTTTTGAGTTTGTTTTAAAGATCTACCCACTTTAGATTAGAAACCAACCACCCAGCCAACTCACGTAGAGATTCACTACCCCTATCTAAACCATACCTCCATCTAGAAAACCTTGTCAAAAACCTAAATGTCCTACCCACTATTCCATTAATAGGTTGAAATAAACTGCATACCTACAACTCATGCCCTATAGTGTAGTTTACCTCCATTGAGATCTTAAAATGTTAGAGGCTACCTCGTTATGAGTGTAGTGTGCATAAAATACACATCAATAGGTATCTCCTATGAGATGCCTCAAAGGGACTTTGAATACCTTCCATATTTATTTCAAATTTACTTTCAAGGGATTTGATATAACCATGACACCTTTTTATTTGACAAGAACCCTTATGCACATGATTGGAATTTTCCTTCGAGGTATCTCGTAGGAGATACCTTGAACATGAACATGATTGGAATTTTATTTCAAGGTATTTCATAGGAGATAACTCAAAAGGCCTTGGAATACCTTCCATTTCTATTACAAATTTCCTTACAAAGGATTTAATATAACCATGATAAATTTTTATTTGGAAAGAACACTAATGCACCTAAACATAAAAATAAGGTGATATGTCGAGAGATTTAAAATGATTAAACTATAATTTCATAAAATAGATCAAACCCTTAAACACTATAGACCATAAAGGATCATAAAACATGAATTAAGATCTATAATGAAAGCAAATATTGATACTATAGAAGTAGAGTAAAAAAGATGATAGACACAGACAATTTCCCATACAAATTGACACAAAATATCACATCCTCTTCAATGGTAGATGGATAAACAAATATAAAAGGCCTTGAGGGCACATACAAAATGCCCAACCACACCTCTAAGGGGAACCTATCAAGGTCAAAAAATGGAAAAATGCTAACTGTTATTACTCCTATTCTATTACAAATGGTGGTATACAAAATATATAAAATAAGTAAAAATGATAACCATACCTTTTTAAGAGGAGAGCACCTAAAATATATAGGTGAGATAGCCTCTCAAGAGGATGACACCTAAAAATCCTAACACTCATACCAATGATGATGCCATTGAATGGCTCATCTCTTCTTCATTGTAACAACATGGTAGGTCCCCTTTTATTTTCTTTGACCAATGATGTGGGTTAAAAGTATGATAGAAGAAAACTACTCATGGATAAGTGAAGGGCATCATGTGTTGAGCACCCACTTTTTTGGGAAGACTTAATAACTCCTTTGGTAAAGCTATGTATAAGGACACCACGTGTCAGGCAGTCACTCTTTCAAGTAAATCTAGGAATCCCTTGATAAGATTGAGTGAGATGGTTCTACATGTTAAGACAACACTCCACTGGAGTGTCATGATAGATTCATCAAGCTAGGTGAGTTTTAGATTGCCACGTGGTCAAAGTAGATGAGGTAGGGACTTAGGCAAAATTTCAAGAATGGGCCCTGAGAAAAGAATAATCCAAAGAGGGGAACCACTAAAGGATGTCAAGGAACTGACAACTGTTGAGAGTGCCTAAAGCTAAAGATGAACTACTCTAAAATAAAAAACATGGATTTCAATCCATAATTCCTAGTGAATCACATGGGCATTCACCTATGGATGAGAGAACCCAAAATTATGGTACCTTGACCAATCAAAGCAAAATTGCAAAAATGGGAGGAAGGTGTAGAAACCTATTATTTTTGAATGGCCACCTATAAGGGTTCCCATTCTTCCTCCATATGCAAGGTCTTCTTATTGAGAGCCTCAAAGGATCTATCCAGATCTATCATCTCCTTGTGTTTCACTAAAATTTGAATCTATTTGATGTTTAAGGAGAAACAAAGATGAAGGGTAGGGATTAGAGATTAGAGAAAACCTAGATTGGTTGCATTTCATATCTAGATGATGTTGAGTACTCCTCTTTGGCTAGGGAGGACTACCTACGAATAAAAAATCACTACCACCAAAATATTTATTAGTAGATATATAAGTGGGCTACTAAGCTATGCAATTGTTCCTAGAAGTGTCAAACTTCCTCAGGGATGATAGTCCACTTTTTGAAACAAAATGGCAATGAATAACAAGATGAAAGAGAAAGTAAGATAGTGATGTTCATATCATTCTTGCAATCTAAGTGCATTAGAGAGTGACACAATGCAGGTAATGTGAGTTATTAGTTTTTTTAGAGGTTATTTGAGTAGGTTCAGTGAGGTTAGTGGAAATACATAATCACTAATATCAGTTAGGCTACTGATGTCGGTAAGGAGATATGATCGATGTTGGTTACGTGACTGATGTTGATAGGGGTAGTAGGTTCTCAGGAGTTTGCAAGAGACTTTTTTGAGCTGGGAGGTGGATGTTGGTCATGTTTTATGAGGTTGGGAAGAGTTGTAAGGGAGTTGGTAAGACTTAAATGGGTCTAGATAGAGAGTTGATATGTTTGAAGTAGAGTAAAATAGGTGAAGGATTTTTACAAATCCTCCATAAAGAGAATCAAGATGCTCTTAAAATGATAAATAGTATAGTGTAAAGTAATTATAAAATCATTATTTTAAGGAATTACAAAACAGAAAGATATACTTAGATGGTGAAAATAGATTAACCATGAGTGTCAAATAGATGGCTTTAGGGTGGCATGTTGAAGTAATACATGAATAGAAAGATAAGCATGTGTTATCGGTTTAGAATAATTTAAGCTATATGCAGTATATCAATTCTTAATCTAGATTGATTTGTGTAGAGTAATGGTAAGCCTGGATGTAGAAAGTTGAATGCTAAAGCCTATATGAAAATAACTGAGTTTTACTAATTTTTGTGAACCTGAACATTAGGTTGAAATTTGTCTTAAGTAACTGACATAGATGATCCCACTGACATCGGCCATGGGTTGACTGACATTAGTAGCATGAGAATAGGTAAAAGGGCTATTTTTAGCTTGTTTTATGTTCTTTCTCATTCCAAGTGTGGTATCCATTATGAAATGGTAGAAATGTGAGGTTAAGAAGGATGTAGTTAGTTAGGAATTTATGTTTGGGGTGAGAACAAGTCATGGGTAGTTAAGATTAGGGGACTAAGTCTTGAGGTGACTCAGAGGGTAAGAATTAGTCTTAAGATGAGGTAGCTAGGTAAGGTGACATAAGTAGTTTTTAATTAACTTAATTAAATATTTTAAATTAATTAAATGTGTAATGGGTAAAAACATGGGTTAGGAAGGTTAATTATTAAAGGGGCTCAAGGGGACTTCAACACAGGGAGTTATGCATGTGTGTGATGTAATTTTGGTGTCTACATTTTTCCCTTTTTGTCTTTTATTTTGTACTGATAAGTTGCAAGCCAAAAATATAATTTGGATGCTCCAGGTATTGGATGAGGTATCCCCGCTTAAAATAGGAATTGATAGAGTAAAATATGGAATCAAGTACCTATTTGATAAAAATTTAATTGGGTGGGTGGATGTTGAGTGAGAGCATGGTATCACTACTTGTGGGTATACTATGACAAGTTAAAGTTGACACAATCAATAATAGGTAAAGGCGAGGAGGACTTGGATAGAAATAACTAAATAATAACTTGTAAGTGATAGATAATAAGGTTAAAATAATCAAAGTTGTATCTATAATGGTTTATGTTCTAGGTATCCAAGGTAGGAAGTTTTCCTGGTAAACACAAAAGGTTGTAGGTGACAAGACTAGCTTGGTCACGATCTAAAACACTTGATATACATATGTATGTATAATAGCCAACTATAGCAAGGTAGCATAAGTGATCAAGACAAGTGATGCAAGGTTGGTTCAAAAGGGTCAATGGTTAAGGAGATATTCATGATCTTCGATCAAAGTTATCGTGGGTAGAGATTTAAGTGATCTTCAAGGTTGGTTGTCATGGTGGGGGAGATATATGTGATCTCCAAGTTGCCCTAGATTGAGGGTGTGGTCCAAGGGGTGGTGGTTGGGGTTAAAAACTCTATTTTAAGGGTGTCAAAATTAGTTATGTCACGAATATCAATATGAATTATTGCTAATATCAGCATCTTAGGTCAAGACTATCTACGTCAATGGGAAACCAAACCTGGTGAAAATGGGTTTGGTGGCCCACTAAAACTCATTTACAACATTTGATTGGAGAGAAAAAGAGCTCTAAGTGTTGGTGAAATGACAAAGCTATGAGGGGACTCAACTAGAGGTGTGCCACCACAAGTGCTAGTTATTCTAGCTTAGAGGAGATATAGAGATGAGGTAAGATCCTCTTCGAGTGGAATTTGAATTTTAAGTTTGTTAATTTGTTATTTTAGGCTAAATTTGAAATTTTTTTTGGGGGGGGATGCTATTAGAGGGGTAAGAAATAGGGTGAGGGTAGGTTTAGGTGAATTTAGGATGGGTTTGTGGGTAGTTTTAGGGAAAAACTCAAATTTGGGAGATGGGTTATTTGGTCCTAAGGCCAAACTAGTCATCGATGTCAATTGGGTTCATCAACATTGGCTAATAGGCATTGATGTTGACTAATACCAAGCATTGATATCAACATAGAAGATCGATGTCAGTTACCTTACAAAATCCAAAATAGGAGAAAAGACATTGTGGATCCCCAATTGAGTTAGTCAACTAGCCTAATGGTTGAGCTAGCCTCACAAGACCCCATGTTGACTAAGTGATACCTACATAAACTAGTTGAGGGCCTCAGGCTAATGTAGTTCTCCCAGTGCGTATGGAAAAATATTTGAGGTACGATTAAAATTTTATTAAGGGAAGTAGTTAGGAAGAGGTAGGTTGAGATAGGTCATGGGACCTAGGGATTAAAATATAGGTTATAGGGTCAAGGGTGTGAGATATAGGCTAAGGGTCCTAGAGTTTAGAGATAGGTAGTTGAGCCTAGGTTTGAGGGATATGTAGTTGAGCCTAAGGTTTAGGTGGGTTAATAGGTTAGATAGTTAGGTGGATATATGGCTGAGCTAACCTCAGAATACCCCATGTCAATTAAGTGATGCCTACATATCCCAGTTGAGGGCCTCAATCCAATGTAGTTCTAGAAAGAAGGGAAAAAAGGATAGAGGTTTATATTGGAAAGTATATGACTTAAAGTTTGTGTATGTGGATGCAGGCTAGGCAAGAGTTGACATTATCCGATAAAATACTTATGCTACTGATGTAGATGAGGAAGGATGTCACCATAGATGAGTGGGAGAACATGGCAGCCATAGGGTTAGGAGGAGTGTGACAATATTTTTGGGTTGTATGTGATGTTAGTTTAATGATAGCATTGATAGAGAGGTGGGATCACACCACCAACACCTTCCATTTGCCTATAGAAGAGTTGACAGTGACATAAGAGGACGTATACAAGATTTTATGATTGCCAATCTCGGGTGAGGATCTTATCTCTTATTTGAGAGAGGAGTATGATATTCACATGGTTACATTTTTTGAAGAGCACGATAGTGAGGTGACCTATCAGTCAGTGAGATTTGCATATGAGCCGCTATACACTACTAATGAGGAGCAACATTGGTTGAGCATCCTAATGATGATAGGGATTACAGTATATATAATACCAGACATAAATGGTAGGATATTTCCTATTGCATTGATAGGTGTATTGGCACAAATGGTTGAGAAGTAGACTATGTATGCATGGGGACCAAATTTTTTGTCATAATTATATAGAGAGTTGCGAAGTTTAAGACTGCGATGATAGTATAGTTTGTGTCAAGCATTTACTCCATTTTTGGGCATATAATCACATCATGGTGACATGACCATTGGGGTTACCCACCATGATTACAACTAGTTTCAGGGTTGGGTTCAGATGGTGGAGAGATGGTATGGACTAGACATGAGTAGATGGCATAGTATAGGACATTGATTATTATAAGAATATGATAGAGGGATTGATTCCCATAGATATTGTTTGGAGGCCCTACCTAACATACCCTACATTAATATGATAGGCAAAGTAGCTTGTTAATTTATAGAGTACGTTATGGGTGAGAGGG
>JARHVA010006682.1:510000-707500 GCA_037957365.1 Torreya grandis | reverse complement strand
GTCTAAGCTTTTGTTTTTTATTTTTAATAGCTATCCTTCAAGGGAGAAGTCTATTGATAGTATCAAAGAGAAGTTGTCTAGCTATCCTTCAAGGGAAAAGTATACATTGAGATTCATGACCTGAGAGATTATAACTTGTCTATGTATCCTATTTTTATTTTTATTTTTAACTTTAGTCATGGACAAGACTATAGAGGGTTAGGGATTTTCTAATTTTGAGGGAAAAACCATAACACTTCATAGGTTAACTAAGTGTGTAGGTATAAGGGTTAAGAGGAAAGGAGATGAATTTAATAGTGTTGCTCAAGGGACGAGCTCAATTTAAACATGAGGTGAAGTGTCACTTGATTAACAAAAGAATGGTCATAGGTGAAAAGCATTTAAAGGCTCGAGTTCTAGCCTTCCTTAAAGAGAATACAAGTGATAATTTCCTAAGCCATATTTATGAGTTATGATGTAGGATCTAAGCCAATTAGGAGAAAACTTACCATGTTTGATTTTCTCCATGTTCTTCACATGTTGATTTTCCTTTAAGATGAGATCTTTGATATTGAAATCTCACTCCTTGAGATTTTTCTTGTAAGTGAGTTTGATACGCTCTTGATTGATTTGGAGGTAGTTGAGGGCTATGAGATGGCATTCATCAAGAAACTCAAGCTGAGCCAAATGTTCTTCGTGAAATTCATCATTCGTAAGTATGTCTTGTAGAGAAATTAGAAGAGAAGGAATCTAGACCTCAAGAGGCAAAATAACCTCTATCCCATAGACTAAGAAAAAAGGTGTTGTACCTATAGGGGTTCAAATTCTAGTGTAGTAAGCCCATAAAGTAAAAGGAATGTGCATGTGTTAATCCTTGCTAGTATCATTGACTACCTTCACGAGGATTTTGGTTAATGTTTTTTTAAAAGCTTCTGCCTGTCCATTGCTTGTGGATAGTATGGCAATGAGAAGCTTAATTTGAATCCAAAGGTGTCACAAATATTTTGGATAGTCTTGTTTTTGAAAGATTTACCATTATCTATTATAATTTTATGGGGGACACCAAAATGATAGATGATGTGATAGTTGATAAATTCAATGATTTTGTTAGCTTTAATGGAGATGAGAGGAATGACCTCGACCCACTTGGTAAATTATTCAGTAGCAGTAATGATAGAATGGTGATGAAGAGATGAATGAGGGTTAATCTCATTGATTAAATCCAAACCCCATTGGGAGAAGGGCTAGAAGTCTTTGGAAAATTATAATCCATGTCTTATGGCTTGAAAGAGGTTAGCATGTTGTTGGCATTTGACACAATGCTAAATGAAATCACTATAGTCTTGATGGAGTGTTGGCCAATAATAGTTGAGTCAAAGGATATGCTTGGTAACTGTGTGACCATTGAAATGTCCACCATAAATCTTATTATGAATTCCTTAATGATGAAGTGGTTCTCAGTACTAGTGAGGCATCTAAGGAGGAAACCATCAAAACCTCACTTGTAGAGAAGTTCCTCTAGCATAGTGTAATGAGCGGCATGTTTCATGAAGGCACATCTCCCATTATTGGAGAGTTCGGAAGGGATAATAGAAAAGGAGAGGTAATCCATGAGTTATTTATACCATACGTCATGTGGGTTTTGTGTCACATTGCCTATAAAAAGGATGTTAGTTGATACATAAGAGGGTAATGTTAAGTGATGTATAGTGACATAGATATTTGAGGAAGAGGGTGAAGAGGGTATGTGTGAAGCAAGAGAATCCATTGTGTCAGCAAACTTATTTGTAGATCAAGGAAAAGTTTTCAAGAGGTAGGATTCAAATTATTCTAATAGTGTATCTACATGATGTTTGTATTATTGCAAAATTTCATTTTTACATAGGTAGGAACCATTAACCTGATTAACCACTAGTTAGGAGTCACTAAAAATGGTTATTGATTTGACACTCAAGAAAATAGCCATGTGAAGCCCTAAGATAAAAGCATCATATTTAGCCATATTGTTAATACATTCAAAATGTAGTTTAAATGACAAAAGCATAGGCTCACCATCAAGAGGAATGAGGATGACCCTTGTACCCCCACCGTGTTGACATTTAGATCCATCAAAGAACATCATCATTTGATAGGAGATGTCATCAATGGAGATCATTGTGATAGATTCATCAAGGAATTCAAGGTTTGAAGGTTGGTTGTCAGGTAAAGGGGTGGTAGCTAATTGGTCAATGATTGTTTTCCCCTTGATAGACTTTTGTTGAATAAATTCCATGTCAAATTTAGAAAAGAGCATAAGCCACTGAGATACACGTTGGCTGTGATATGGCTTGGAATGAATGTATTTTAGGGGATCAGTATGGGTGATGACATAGGTTTTGTGATGTAAGAGGTAATGATGGAGCTTTGAATCTACAAATACCAATGCAAGACAAAGCTTTTAAGTATGGGTATATCAAGCTTCATAATCAATAAGTGTGTGACTTATGTAGTAAACTAATTGTTCTCGATGGTGATCATCCTAATGTGTTATCATAGCACCTAGAGAATGGTTTATTATGGAGATGTAAAGGTAGAAAGGCTGATTTTCCTTAGGTGGAATAAGAATTGGTGTGGAAAGGAAATACTATTTGAGTATATCAAAGGCTTCATGGTAATCTGTATTCCAATGGAAAGAGACCTCTTTTTTGAGGAGATGGTGAAAGGGTTGGAAAAAATCCAACAATTGGGAGATGAAGTGGTGGATTGACTAAAGCTTGATTTATAGGCTATTGAGTTGTTTAATATTAGTAGGTGGAGGCATGTCCAATATTGCTTGAACTTTAGTAGGGTCAACTTCAATACCATGGAGAGAAACATTATACTGGAGGAGATGAGTGAATATGATTTTGAGAATTGTCAAGTGATCTTGGTGAAGTTTAGACTTTCTGAGTAAGTCATCCATGTAGTCTTCCATAATTTTGTGTAGGATATCATGGAAGACGTAAGTCATGGTGCATTGGTAGGTGGCACTAGTGTTCTTAAGACCAAAAGGCATGACCTGATAACAAAAATTCCCCTATGGGGTAATGATTTTTTTTGTTGATCTTCAGGATCAACCAGGATTTGATTATAACCTAAGAACCCATCCATAAGTGATAGCATCTCATGGCCAATTGTTAGATCAACAAGTTGGTCAATAATTGGCAAAGGAAAGTCATCCTTTGGACAGACGAGGTTTAGGTTATGATAGTTGTTACAAATGTAAATTCCCCCTATCATTTTTTTGATAGGAACAATATTGTAAATACATTATAGGTAGTTGATGGGTTCAATAAAGTTAACATAAAGGAGGAATTAGAGCTCTTCTTTGACAAGGAGAGGAATACAAGGATGCATTTTGTGAAGCTTTTGATTAACAAATTTAACATCTCAGTTACTGACAATATTGTGGGTGACGATGAGGGCTCGATACCAAGCATGTCATTATAAACCAAGCAAAGGCTTTGCTATGGTCATTAAGAAATGTGGCATAATTTGCTTGCTTAGAGGAGTCTAAAGACTAGCCAATTTTAAGGACATGGGGGTTATCATGAGAGGGCAAATTTAAATCAATGGTTGATTCATTTAACATAGCCTGGGTTTTGTATGGGAGAAATCATTGGATATAGGAATCATCTACACCCATGTATGTGAGAATAACATAATCATCTTGACATTAGATAGTGTTGATAGTGGGAGAGTCTTTTTCAACCATTTCAAGATGAATGAGAGGAAGGGACCTTGTTTCCTTACCATGGTGATAGGTGAGGGGGCCTAAATGGATGGCATTTATTGAAAAAAAAGGAGGTATAGATACCTCTGATTTGGTGGGTAATTATGGAGGAGAGGATGGAGAAGGAGAGATTGGCTCTTCAATAATTGGTACATGAGAAGTTTTGGTGAGTTTATTTGGTTTACCATAACCCACTCCATACTACTTTTTGGCATTTTTAATGGTTTTATTAGTGGGATATTCAATGGGCATGTGAACACCCTACTCATAATGACCCAAACCAAATCCTTTCTTGGTACACCTATAAATATAGGTGTGAGCAAAGCTAGTCTTGCTCAGGGAAGAGAAGTCATAGGTAAATGGTTGTGGTGAATAGGATGGATTATCGACAATGGGATCTTGATCAATTGCCCTATATGTGAAATTAGTTCAAAGGTTAGGGGGACCATACAAGATGACCATCCCAATATAGGGATCATAATTATGGTGCATATGAATCTTTCCATACTCTTTTAGAGTA
Source organism: Torreya grandis (assembly GCA_037957365.1). Classification (NCBI taxonomy): domain Eukaryota; kingdom Viridiplantae; phylum Streptophyta; class Pinopsida; order Cupressales; family Taxaceae; genus Torreya; species Torreya grandis. The sequence continues at coordinate 703,250 of JARHVA010006682.1, read as the reverse complement.
TAGAACATGTTGAGTGTCAACAAATGATATTCTTCAAGTGGCAAACACTTGAAATTTTCCTCTATGGGGTCTTTGTCAGGAATTTGTATCACTGGTATCTGTGTAATTAGGGTAGTGGATATTATGGAAGCTTCAGAAGTATCATGAAAATAAGATGTAATATTTAATGGAATGAAAACATCATTAGGGCTATAATTCATATTGCATATTTTGAAAGGAGGTGGGTCAGTGGGAATAACATGCACTTGCCCATTGTGCTCAAAATTGACACAATGGTGCAAAGTCGAGGGCATACATGCCATAGCATATATCCAAGGCCATCCAAGAAATATGTTGTATTGGAACTCTCCTTCTACAACAAAAATTATCTCAAGAATTATGTGGGAACCCACATGGATATGTAAGAGAATAATACCCACCATAGTAGTTGTGGTATCGCTAAAGGAGTGGAACACCAGTCAGTTTGAGATATGCAAATATCAAGAAGGGTTAGCTATTTGTAGGCATGGGTGGAGATAATATTAATAATATCTCCCCCATTTATTATGACTCTTTTGACATGATTTTGATCAATGTATGTGATGATAAAAAAGGTAAAATCTTTATCTTCAGGGTATTGAAGTGGTATTTTTGAATCACTAAAGGAAATAAGGTAGATGGTGTTAAGAGAGCTGAACAAAGCTACAAGAGGTTTGGGATCATTAGGTTGTACCTCAACCACTTGTAAAGCACTAATCAAAGCTTAATGATGTTGGGGTGAGTTTTGGATTAACTCATATAAGGACATCTTTAGAGGGGTTTGGTGAAGTTATTTCACCATCAAGTTTTGAATAACTTTTGAAGATGTTGGCTTTTGAATAACCAAGATGGAAATCTTAGGATTCAAAGGAGGAGTGTCTTTTGAGAAATAATGAGCCCAATGGGTAGTGACCTTTTCCTTACCTTTATCCTTTCTATTTTATGATTGCATGACCACATTAATCATGTTGATTTGAAACATAGGTGAATGAGGTGGTAAAGGGGGTACAATAACATCTTTGAGTTTGAATTCAGGTGGAACAGTATGAGGGATTGTGGATGCTATAGGTGGAATAGTAGGAAGGTTAATGGAAGTATCAACAAATAGAGTGTCAACATCAAAGTGTTATCGAATGATTATTGTGAGAGCTTTACAACTCTCAGTATTATGTCTAGGTGAATGATGATATAAACATACTTATGTATCATCAAACCAAGATGGATTCACTTTAAGAGGCATATAAGGCTTAATATAAGGAAGATTTATTAGGAAGATTTTAACAATTGGAATAGGAAAAATATTTAAGAGCCTACGAGTGGGCTAGCACTTATTATTATAATAAGAGTGGATGCCTTTTTAATTTAGGAGTCATGGGAGTGATTTTGTGTGGCACCTTTTTAGGTGGTGGTGGAGCCACATGTTTTTCTAACACTTTCTTGGTGTTAGGTATCATGGTTTCAAATGTGAAAGTCCTACTTGGTGGAAGAGGTAGTAGTGGAGATAAATTAGCCTTTTATTTCACTTAGATCAATGATACTCCAACTAAATTAGAGGGATGTGGTCCCAGAATTGAAGGAAAAGTTGAGGGTGGAAGAGGGAAGGATTGATGAGATTTAGGAAGCTTAACATTCTTCATTAGTTTAGGTTTTAGAACTCTAATTTGTGGTTGGAGAGTTAGATCTAATTTCACCTATGGATGAATTAGATTAGAGACCAGATGTATGCCTAAAGACTTGATCTACTTTAATGTGGCAAATGCCTATGAAGGTGAGGGATCTCACATAGAAGGATGAGATTTTGGTGAAGAATCTTTGACTTTGTCAAAGACCTTGGGGTAAAGGGTAGTGAGAGGGTTGAAGGTAAAGGTTGACACTCATTGTATAGGATAAGGAGTTTTAAGTCAGTCCTAAAATTCCATGTGATATAACTTTGTGGAGTCAATAAATTCTAGACTTTTTACTAACCACAAGAAGGGTTAGATGAAGTTGATGTAGGCCTTACAGTTACTTCTTTATAAGGTTTAGGTGATTGAGAAAGAGGGAAATTTTTTGCCTCTGCTACCTCGAGCAAAAGATGAGAAAGAGTTGTAATAGGGTCTTCTTCGATAGAGAGAGGAGAAGAGGTATGGCCTTCCATGGGTGGAGGAGAGGTAGGAAAAGAAGGCTCCTTAAGGGGGTAGAGCATAGGTATAATTACTTCCTCAACATGTGGGCAAGGAATAGGTAAAGTGTGATCTTCCATAGGTAAAGGAAGTGGTAAAATTGGTTGAATTAGAGTAGGCAAAACAGGTCTCTCGTATAATGTAGGAGTAGATAACATTGGATCTTCTACATGTGAAGGAGGAGTGTATGGGGTACTACTTTTTATCAGTGGAGGAGAGGCAGGCAAAGAGGGTTCCTTAAGAGGGTATAACATAGGAATGATGTTCCCCTCAACATTTGGTTAAAGAACAAGCAAGGTGTGGTCTTCAAGTGGTAAGAGGATAGGTAACATTGGTGCAAAAGTAATTGGCAATACAAGCTCCTCTTATGGTAAAAAGAGAGGTAAAGGAGGCTCTTCCTCACCTGGGAGTGGAACGGGTGAAGTAGATTCCACTGATTGTGGGGGAAGAGTAGGTAAAATGGGTGCCTCCTGTTGTGGTAGAGGTTAGACTGGAGGTAAAGGAAAGACCATATTAACTACATGGATATTATGATCACATGAGTTATTATTTATGGTATGAACAATATTTTGATTGGGTTAATGGTTAGGAAAAGGCTATTTGAATACATCTATATTTTGATTAGCAGGCATGTTACGGTTATCTAAGATGAGATCACCCTTGTCAAGCATGTCTTGAATAATATTCTTGAATGTTTTACAGTTATGATAATTATGGCCTTTGACTTGATGGTAGATGCAAAATTCATCCTTCTTGTACCAAGTTGGAATAGGATAGGAGGGATCAAACTGCATAGGAGGCTTGATTTGAGGAAGGGTTATGGATCCTTATTATAATAGTTTTTCCAAAAGATATGTATATGACTCCCTAATAGGAGTGTATTGTCTTTGTTCATACCATTTTTGGAATTGCTTGGTTGTATTTTGGGAAGTCGAGGAATTAGGTTGGTTTATGGTTGTGGAAGAAACTGATTTAACAATCACTGAATTGGAAGAGCCTTTAGATTTTTGGTTAGAAGGAGAAGTTTTAGAAGAAGAGGAGTCATTTGATTTGGAATTGGTGTTCTTATTGCAAAACTTGACTCTTTTTTTATCTATAGCCCGAATCTCAAGTTTCCATGCCATTGTAAAGGCTTCATCAAATGTGTGGAAAGTTTATACTCAGAATGTGGATGAAATGTGCTTAGCACATGCCCTTGAGAAGAGCTCAATAAGCTCAGGTTGGGGTAAAGAGAATGAGAGTTTATTGATTAATCCTCTCTAGCAAGTGACAAAATATGTGATAGACTCATCATCAAATTGTCCAATAGAATAAAGGTCCATAATAGAAACCTTTTTAGAAATGTTAATAGAGAAATGGTCTAGGAATATTTGTGGGAGTTGGGTAAATGAGAAAAGGGAGTTTTGATTTATAGAGTTATACCAATTTCGGGAAGCACTCAAAAGAGACATAGGGAAGGTGCAAAGTAGTAATGCATCATCATGTCCTATTAAATAACAAGCATATCTAAATGCTTAAAAATGTTATTACAGATGCTCTTTACTATAGAAATGAGAAAATTGGGGGAGTTATCATTGGCTTGGATAAGGATGGATAGGCATAAAAGGATGGATGGGCTCATTACATATCTAATCATAAGATAACACATTCTTTGAACTTGACATGGATGTCTCTAGAGTCGACATCTTGTCCATTAGCATCTTAATGAGGTCTAGAGGAGGATTGGTTTAGGAGATACCCCCTAAGTTATAGAGAACTTGATAGAAAGTAGAGGGAGTGCATGACATAGCTTGCTATAATTATATTGATGCAACATAGGGGTAGTGAGTCATAGGCTTGGGGTAGAAATGAAAGGGGCTTGTCCTTCTAGGTTAGAGATAATGTTTTGGTTGAGTGTTGTTATTGTAGGTTGGGTTGTTGGAATGGTTATACTTGGTGAAGGGTGAGTCATAACTCATGTAATTATAGATGTGAGAGTAGACAAGATGGGTACCACCAAATTCTGAAATAGGGTTAGACTTGACTAAACTGCTTGTGGTTGTGAAGGCAGGGAAGTCATCCCAAGGTTTAGGTGGGACTAGGAAGTTGGTGATGTTAAACTTTGGACATTTTTTATGGTTGGGTTACTTATTGAAGTGGTGGTTTGAGTAACCATAAGGAACATAGTGGAGGTAGTTAAAACTGAAGTTATCTCCTTTAGAGAAGTTATCATACCATATAGTGGGTCACCTAAAGAATTACAGGTTTGGCTCATGACAAGGTAATGCTAAAGGGATACCACATTGCGATCAAGAAATTTAGCAAAATCTTGATCTCCTTCAAGCATAATGGGAATTTGGTTGGGGTTGGGAGTATGCTATATATCTAAAGTATGCTCCATGATAGAATCACAACAACAAGAGGGGAAGGTGGAAGTGGTTTTTGGCTTACGTAATCGACAATAATTTTGGCTTGGTTTCACATTAATACCATACAAGAAGAAGTATAAACAATCTTATTACTCTGTATTAGTGACAGAATAAGTAAAATCTAGGTTTGGGTGTAAGTAAGTAGGTTGTTTTAGCTTGTTATTTTGAGCAAACTAAAATTACACAGTCACCGACATCGGTCACTTGACCAATATTGGTAGGTTAAAGTCTATCGACATTGATGGGTTTAAATTATGTCGGTCACTGTGATATCTTGGGAGATGAAAAATCTAATGTTTTAGAAACCCAGAGGCAAAATATAGGTCAAATAGAGGATGTAAGAGGTTTGTATAAGGATATAAACACTCAAAAAACTTGATATAATAGGTTATACAACTTGAGGATTATAAATGGTGTTGATTTTGTAAATCAATAGAAAAATATCCTTACCAATGCCAAAATATAAAAGGAAATAGAAAAGTATAAAAATAACATACAACCACTAATTATTAACTCCTAGAGATTAATTTTAGTCTCGTGTCAGATTATGCTTTAATCAGATAGTGCGAAGAGAATTTGGTTATCAAAGGTACTAAAAATCAATCTAGAGCTGGTTTCAAGTTAGTTTTGGTGCTCAAGAGGAAATTTGTGTTAGACTAGGTACATGGCTTGTTATAGGAGCTTGCTCATTGCATTGCATAGAACTAAAGCCAAGCTAGGCCACCTAGTCCAAATATACCTTTTTCCCAGAGTTTATACTCTACCAGAGCATGGAGTGGGTTCTCCCCTTGGTGGTGAAATCCAAGTAGGATAGTCGGGTGGGGTAAGGTGATCCACCAGGTGATGAAATCTTGATGGGCCTTGTCTTAGGTGAGTTTAGATTTTTTTTGTGAGTGTGAACTAGTTTTATAACATGGGTGTACTACATTTTATTCATTATGCTTGTAATTGACTAGGTGAGTTAATATGTAGTAAGCAAATAATGAAGTGCAGTAAGTTTTAAACCCAAAGCTGAAATGTTTTGATTTGAATGAAAACAATGATGAAATAGGAGAAGAGAATGAATTTCACTATCCTAATGTGCATACAATAAAGAGATAAAGAAGATATTCTTTTAACTTTCAATATAAATGATAAGTTTATTTTAATTATAAAAGAAAGAGAAGAGTGACAAGGAAGAATAAATTTCAATTTATTGCCTTTAAATAGAAAATAAAATGTTGAATATTTCATTTTGAGGAAAAATAGTTTTGAAGAAATGAAAGGAATGAAATCTTCACTATAATGCACCTATATGAACGCTTAAAAAAATCAATGAACCCAAGGAAAACTCTAGGGTACCACCAGGTGTGCCAAAAATGATTCACTAAAATTTAATTCTATTTGATGTTTAAGGAGAAATAGAGATGAAAGGTATGGATTAGAGATTATAGAGAACCCATATTGGTTGTGTGCCATATCTAGATGATGTTGAGAATTCCTCTTTGGTTAGGGAGGACTACCTATGAATAAGAAATCATTACCACCAAAATATTTGTTAGTAGATAAATGAGTGGGCTACCAAGCTACACGCTTGTTCCTGGAAGTGTCAAACTTCCTTAGGGATGACAGTCCACTTTTTGAAACAAAATGGTAATGAATAACAAAATGAAAGAGAGAGTAAGAGAGTGATGTTTGTATCATTCTTGTAATTTGAATGTAGCAGAGAGTGATATAATGTAGGTAATGTGAGTTATTGGTGTTTTTGGAGGTTGTTTGAGTAGGTTTAGTGAGTTTAGTGAAAATATGTAGTCATCAATGTTAATTAGGTTGTTGATGTCTGTAAGGAGATATGACCAACATCAGTTATGTGATTGATGTCGATAGGGTCAATAGGTTCTTAGAAGGTTGTAGGAGACTTTCTTGAGCTAGGAGGTGGATGTTGGTTAGGTTTTATGAGCTTGGGAAGAGTTGTAAGGGATTTGGTAAGACTTAGGTGGGTCTAAACAGAGAGTTGATATGTTTGAAGTAGATTAAAATAGGTGAAGTATTTTTGTAACTCCTCCACAAGGAGAGTCAAGATGCTTGTAAAATTATAAATAATATAGTGTAAAGTAATTATAAAATGACTATTTAAAGGAATTACAAAACATTAAAATATACTTAGCTAGTGAAAATAGATGAACTATGAGTGCAAGATAGATGGCTATAGGGAGACATGTTGAAGCAATACATTAACATAAATATAAGTGTGTGCTCCTAATTCAAAAGAATCCAAGCTCTATGTAGTATATCAATTCCTAATCTCAACTGATTTGTGTAGAGTAACAGTAAGCCTAGATGCAGAAAGTTGAATGATAAATCCTATACGCGAATAACTAATTTTTTCTAATTTTTTTGACCTAAACATTAGGCTGGAATTTGGCTTAAGTAACCAATGTTGGTGATCCCAATGACATCAACCATGGGTTGACTAATGTTGGTGGCATGAGAATAGGTAAAAGGGATATTTTTAGCCTATTTTCTATTCTTTCTCATGTCAAGTGTGGTATCCATTAGGAAATGGTGGAAATGCAAGGTTAAGAAGGGTGTAGTTAGTTAGAAATTTATGTTTGGGGTGAAACAAGTCATGGGTAGTTAGGATTAGGGGACTAAGTCTTGAGGTGACTTAGAGGGTAAGAATTAGTCTTAGGATGAGGTGGCCAGGTAAGGTGGCATAAGTATTCTTTAATTAACTTAATTAAATATTTTAAATTAATTAAATGTGTGAGGGGTAAAATCATTGGTTAGGAAGGCTAATTATTAAAAGGGGCTCAAGGGGGTTTTGACATAGGGAGTTATGCATGTGTGTGACAAAATTTTGGTGTCTACACCTTAAAGGACATGTTTCCCATGCCTTGAACAGTCTCCAACATTTGGAAATCTAGCTGGGCAAATGGTTAAAAAATATTTTTCACCTTGGAGATATTAGGTGACTAATCGAGAGCCATGAATATGGTTTTCTCATTCAGATTCTACTCTAAAAGCACCTTGATTTGGTCTTGTGGAAGGATGTTATTATTTTCTAAGAAAGGGGAAGGGAGTCTTAACTAGACTAATTGCTTGATGTGTCCTTATCTATTTCAAAGCACCTATTCCAAGTCATTAAATAATTTCTTAAATTTATTTATTGCCTTATTGTAGATGAGAAACTCATTGACCTTGGACACCACCTACCTTTGATCGCCCACTTGTGCTACTTATAACATTTCCTTCAAAGCACTGTAGAGCTTCTAGATGAGGCTTTATGAATGTGGGACCTTGGGAGATATGAAAGAGATCACCAAATCAATAGATTCACTCACCTAGGAGCTTAATCTCTATGATTCTATGATGAAAGTGAGCACTAGATTCAAATTATCATCTATACCCTTGATCCTTTCCTAGTAAGATTTGTACATTTGATGAATCATGGGAAGGATTTTAGATGCCTGTGGGTGAATGGCATGGTCATTATTTTTATCTTTTCAATATATTGGTCCTTCTCTAAGGATTCTTGCTACATTTTCTATTACAACTATTGAAATGACTAATAGGAATCATAGATCTTCTGGCAAAATTGGGCTAACTCGGTCTTCTTTTTTTGATGTTGGGTTTTAGTATTCATCCATCGGTTAGATTTTGCTTGGAATCTTTCATTCAAGATGCATCTCTCTAGATTGATATTTGAATTATTGAGATCCACATATTTGACCTTAGCCTTAGCACTAAGGTGGTTGGCCTTAGTCTTCACCTTTACAAGCTCTGACATGGATTTTTCTAACTGTTAGGTTGCCTTAAGATAGTCCATGGTCATAGACTTTTGCATCTCTTCCATAAGCTTGACCTTATCATTGGGTTTGGCCTAACTATGGTTGAGGCTGATAGATTGTATGGTGTATTCCCCTAGTTACATTTGTCTATGGGGCTTGACTACTTGGGGGGTAAAATGAGCAATCATGAGGGATTATTGTGTGGGGTCATAAAATGACCACATGTAAATCTTAATATAGGCTTTGTCTTGCTTACCTCTCTTTATTTTCATTCAGACCTCTCGAGCCACTCTTTATACATCCATTTATTACTTATATTAATCTAGTGATTGAATGATTTACACTACAAAGGGGATTACCTATGGTAGTGTGAATGAAATGGTGATTTGATACCATAAGGCAACAGATCTTGCTCCTAAGGAGGTGATTGAATTCATAGTGAGGGTGTAAGGGGAAAACGGTGGGATCCCATGGGGTGGGGTGAATTATGGTTACGTTACATGGAGGATAAGGTGGATGATAGGTTGGGGTGTGAGGGAAGTCATACAGGAGGAGATTAGCATCATGGAAGAAAACAAGGAGAGGTCAGTGGTGGATTGGGTAGAGGAGGAAGAAGGTGGGGTTATGCTAGTACTTTTTTGGGTAGTCAAAAGTATCACAACTAGGTCTGAGACTGAAGAGGGAGATGGAGAAGTGGAGAAGGAGGTAGTGGTGGAGATAAGAGGATCCACAAAGTGGATTTTCTTCTATGGTGGTACCATCAAAGGGCTAAAAATGAGTGTTTCAGTCTGCTTGAGTTGAGTGACCTAGCCATGAGGTGCCTAGAAGGATATTACTACTAATTTGGGGCCATGGGGGATGGATATATGGGTAATGGCCATGTGGAAGGCTTTTGGACCTCCACTATTGCTTCTTTTTATTGAGGAATGTCTCATGTCTCCTCTTCAGGAGTATCTTCTTCTTAATCTCTTATCATAATTTGAGTGGATTCTTTTTTCTTTGCCCTTTATTGTTGATGAAACTCATCCTAGAGCTTCTCAAAGGTTTCATATTTATATTCATCATAAAAAATAGAGTGTGTCTTGTTGATTTTGTACCTATATTTTGTGAAGGCTGTTATTTTCTCCTTGCTCTAATCCAACTAGGTGAGTTTATTCTTCATCCCTTTTGACAATTTCTTGGTCGGGTCATATGCTAGGACCTTGTCATAGAAAGATTCCCATGGCTTGATGGCATCTAGTGAGATTTGAGCTAGGGTCACATAATTTTGAGGAAATTCCTCCATGGGAAACCTCCTCTACTCTAGGTAAAGTTAGGTTTGGTGCATGGGGGTGTTGGCCATATTTAAGGAAGCTATGTATCCAATTTGATCAAAATTCCATCTATTATTTATCAAATCAAGGTTAAAATCTACTATATTTACTATGAGTAAGCATCCTTAGTGCCTTTTTAACATTATTATTTCATTTCTTGTGAAAGGGACATCATAAACACCTTTACTGTTCTTCCTAACCCCATAGGTGGAGTCCACCACATCGAATTGGTGAGCCAATTCTAGGGCTAGGGTCTTATCTTTCACCAAACAAGGGAGTTGAAAGGCTTTATTTGAAACCCATGTATTTTTATGAATGAAAAATGGGCTTCCCATAACCAATTGGTTGGGACCTTACTACCCACAAGCCAAGCCTATTGTTATTCCATCATCCTAGAGGTAATGGCCAATCGGTTGAGGTTAATGAGAACTAGAGTCATAAAGATATCCAAGAAATCATAGTAGTCCCTAGTGATGGATGGGACATGAGTCCATACGGTGACTTGGGTAACCATGTTTTGGAAGACCTCTATGTCAGAGGTGCTGAGATTTAGGAATGAAGAGAAATACTGAGAATGCTAGTATAAAATGAGATGTAGGAGGAAAGATGGGTATCAAAAGGTTCCCATCATTGAAAACTTTTCTAGTTCACCCTTCATGGTGGTGGTGATGGCCCCCACAAAATCCATTTTGAACACCTACCCCTTCTCCACTAAGGTCATGAGGAAGAGTACCCACAACTAAAATTCCTTGACTATTTCATTAGCATCCATACCTAAAATGAAGACTAGCATGGATATAATGTCCTTTAAGTGTTATCTAGGGATGTTCATTAGGGGTAAGGGTATAGGAGGCATTTTTTTGACGTCACTCTTGAGGATAATGCCAAAGAAGTGTGCCTTCTCCTGGATTTGAGAATCCTAAACTTTTTAGAGGCTTTCTATGTTATAAGTGATATCCCTAGGGTCATTTCGAAGCTTGAGCATCTCCCTAATGTTGTCTACACTAATTTTTATCCTTAAATGGGTGTTTCCAACAATCACATCTATGTTAGCATCATATCTTTCTATGCATAGGGAGATTAATCTTGGGCATGGGTACACATAGGGCACCATATATTATGTCAATATGGACTCCCATATCCTACACTTGAATGAGTTATATTCCTATTTGCTAAACCTATTGAGCATTTAGGTGTGGGCACCCTACCTTAAACTCTTGGGGTTTTTGGCTAATTTTTTATCAGAGATTTGGTTCACAAAGTTAGTCACCAATGCTTGGGGTTTATAGGATCCCCTAGGTACCCTCTTAGTATTTGGAACTTTCTCCCTCACTTGAGTAGGGGTTGAAGTGTAGGCCTTGCTATTTTCATGTATGGGGGGAAGGTCTCCCCCACTATTCAACCTATAGGCTCTCTGTCTTGAAGGGTGATTTTCACTTCCTGGTGAATATGTAGAAGCCTCCATCATGAGAATTTTTTCTCCACAAACACTTTCTATTTTTGTTAAAAGTCTAGATTGACAATTCTCTACTTCACTACTTATAACTACAGTCTCAACTCTTCTTTTTCCTTAATTTTTCAAAGCTCTCAAAAATATCAAAGCATCAAGTGTTTGGCTTGAGTGAGGTGAGGATATTTATAAATGGATGCCACTAAGCACACTCATCATGGAAAATTTGAAAACAATCTCCCTCCATAAAGGATAAGGGTGGCATACATGCTTGAGGATCCACTCTTAAGATATTTGTGAGGAAAATTATGGGGAGTCATGCATAATGGAGCATCTAACATTAATGATAGGTGAGGTAGGTAGATAACCATATTTTAGAGAATGTTTTAAAATATTTTGGGAGGATGGGGGAATTTTTTTGGGAGGTGATTAGACCAGTCACTTATGCTAATGGAACTTATTTCAAAAAGGAAAAATCAAAGGAAAGGAAACAAAGCAAAGGGAAAACAACATCAAGGAAAAGAAACAAAGTAAAGGGAAAAGTGAAACTAGCTAATTATGTACAAAAAGGAGAGGTGGGTAAGTTAGTTATAATGCTTTAGGTCAATCCCATTGATAGGGATCCCAAATGCATTACCTTATTCATCCTCCATCTTGTAATCATTTCCCTACCTATCACTGATGATGTGAAGAGGTCCTCTCGAAAGAGAATCAAACTTCACATGTTGTCCTGGATTTGTGGCCAACTGATTATATTTGAGAAATAAATATCTAGGCTTAAATCCTATTCCAACACTGGTCACAAATGGATATTAATAGCCACCAACTAATTCACCTAATGGACTAAAGTAATCCCACTAAGAGAATCAATAAAAATTGTGATTCCTTTTATTTGGCAAGAACACTAATGCACATTATTAGAATTTTCTTTTGAGATATCCCCTAGGAGATACCTTGAACATGTACATGATTGGAATTTTATTTCAATGTATATATTAAGAGATAGCTTAAAGGTCCTTGGAATGCATTCCATGTTTATTTTAAAGGTCCATAAAAGGGATTAGATATAACCATGAATTTTTTTTATTTGGCAAGAACACTAATGCACACTATTGGAATTTTCTTTCAAGATATCTCCTACGAGATACCTTGAACATGCACATGAATTTAACTTTATTTCAAGGTATCTCCTATGAAATACCTCAAACAGCCATGGAATACCTTCCATGTTGATTTCAAATTTCCTTTTAAGGAATTATATATAACCATGAATTTTTTTTATTTGGAAAGAACACTGATGCACACTATTTGAATTTTCTTTCGAGATATCTCCTAGGAGATACTTGAACATGCATATAATTAGAATTTTATTTAAAGGTATCTCATAATAGATACCTAAAACTTCCTTGTAATACATTCCATTTTGATTTCAAATGTCCTTTCAAGGGATTATATATAACCATGACAACTTTTTATTTGTCAAGAACATTGATGCACACTATTGGAATTTTCTTTCCTTGGAGATACCTTGAACATGAGAACAATTGGAATTTTCATTCAAAATATCTCCTAGGAGATACCTAAAATGGCCTTATAATACCTCAAAGGGCCTTATAATACCTTACACATTGATTAAAAAGGTTGTTGTAATGGATTAGATATAACCATGACAACTTTTTATTTGGCAAGAACATTGATGCACACTATTGGAATTTTCTTTTGAGATATCTCCTAAGAGATACCTTAAACATGCACATGATTTGAATTTTATTTTAATATATCTCATTGGACATACCTTAAATGTCCTTGGAATACATTCCATGTTTATTTCAAAGGTCCTTGAAAGGGATTAGATATAACCATGACAATGTTTTATTTGGAAAGAAAACTCATGCACACTTTTGGAATTTTCTTTTGAGATATCTCCTAGGAGATACCTTGAAGGGCCTTGGATTACCTTCCATTTTAATTGAAAAGTTTCTTGTAGGGGATTATATATAACCATGACAACTTTTTATTTATCAATGACACTCATGCACACTATTATAATTTTCTTTCAAGATATCTCCTAGGAGATACCTTGAACATACGCACGATTGAAATTCTCATTCAAGGTATCTCCAAGAAGATACCTCTAAGGGACTTGGAATACCTTCCATGTTGATTGAAAATGTACTAATAAGGGACTATATATAACCATGACAACTTTTTATTTGGCAAGAACACTATTGCACACTATTAAAATTTTCTTTCCCAAGAGATACCTTGAACATGCACATGATTAGAATTTTATTTCAAGGTATCTCCTAGGAGATACCTCAAGGGGCCTTGGAATACCTTCCATGTTTATTGAAAAGGTCCTTGAAATGTATTTGATATAATTATGGCACCTTTTTATTTTGAAATAACCCTAATGCTAACTTTAATTGCCTGCGAGAATGATGCATGGCACTCCCACAACCAACCAAAATTAGAGGGCCCTATCCAAGAGCTCAACATGACTATAAAGATGCCACATGGCACAATATAAAAAAATCTTCACACTAAGCTACATTTTGGGAGCCCCCAAGAATAATCAGAAGGTGCCACATGTCAAAAGGTGGAAAAATTTAGCTTTAAAGCTAAAATTGATAGTGAATCAAAGGTAAACCAGAATTAAATTTGAATTCTAATGTAATTGAATGCTAAAAGAAATAAATAAAGGCATCTCATAGCCTTAGATCATTCAAATGTTAGTCCAGATATGAATTAGATCTAAGTATTTTGATTTTGACTATGTGTTGTCTTGGTTGCTAATAGAAATCAAAGGAGATATGTTGGTCTTTGTTGTTGCAAGAAAACTTTATTTTCTACCCTACCTTACTCCCTCCTTTTCAAAATTTTAAACATGAATCACTTTATATTAATGATCATTGTGTATATCCATTTATTTGTTTAATATTTTGGGCATATATTAGCAAATACAAAGAAATTTACATCATAACAAATTCAAGTAGATTGTGTCACTTCCATATTCCTATTGTCCCTACAATAGGGTTCGCTTACAAACTAGAAGGTGGTAAGTTGTAACCACATAATCTCTCCAACAAAACTGAGTGAAGCCCCAAGGTTTCACTACCATATTCATGTTATCCCTATAATTTGAGAAATGTTATTTTGTTTTTTGTATTACATCCTTGACACAAACACACATCAATAATCTAGAAGGACCTATGGATGAATATGAATATTCACAACCTACTGTTTCCTATCATGCACTTTTAGGTATTAGTACTCCAAATATTAAGGTGTTCAATTTACTTGAAAAATAGAAGTCAACTATATTTATTTACTCTAGGAGTATACACAAATTCATCAACAATAAGTTTGCTACTCAATTAAACTATTTCATTTACCCAGCGCCAGAATTTCAAATCCTAATTATAGGTGGGAGTATAGTCAATTATTCTAGTAAATTCCATATTATAAAGCTATGAGAGGCTAAATATTATATTATATTATGTTTTATATTATCATGATTGGGGCTAACATTTTATTTGGATTGTAATGGCTCAACACTTTATGCACAATTGAAATGAATTTTGAGTAACTATTCATGTTCATTTATTTAGAAGGAATGACAATTGAACTACATATTTTATTGGCTAATTATATGTAATTGGTTAGTTTTCACTAGATGATTAATAAGATGATCATAAAATGTGCAAAGTAATTATTGTGTGACTCTTTTCCATAGAATTTAAACCAAACAAGGAGTCTACCCATATTGAATTACAACTTGTGAAGTCTACCCTTTTTTTCTATTTCACCCACTTGACTTTTTTGACCTCTTTTCATTTTGGAAGTTCAACTAAATCCCAAGTCTAATTTCTCTCTATGGTATAAAAAACACAATGTGCAGGCCTAGACAAGTAGTAACCAACAAGACTAAGTAAAACAAAATATTGAGAATATGGGGATAGTTTAGACCAAACAACAGTGATGTAAATGCTCTAAATAAACATGCAAGAGGAGATGAAATATGGAAGAGAAGATTTATATAAATACAACATAAATTTTTCATATATTAAATTCACCTAAAATACTATTACAACTTATTTACAATGCATAAACTTGTATAGCTACAGTTATTCAAAAAACTCATAATAGAAAACTTGTATAGCTATAGCTATTTACAAGACTCACAATAGTAGAATTTCCATTTTCCATATCAGGATCAAATTTTCCATGCTATGCTTCAAAATCTGATTTTCACCATCAAAATTTTTAGCGTCTAATTTTACAATAGCATAATCTCTTGATCCAAAATGATGTCATGAATGCTATCATAATTTCCTTAAAATTAAGACTCTTTCGTATGTGAAAAAATATACTTCCTGAAAGAGTACTTACTAAATATTAAATACAATCCCTCAAAAGAATAAACTCACCATTAATCCCATGGAGTGAAGGTTCATTTCATCCAAAATAACCCTACCATTATGGTAGGTTGATATTCATGTGTATTTTGATATCAATCCCTGAATAAACCAAATTTATTTCAACCTTGATTATCATTTTATTTGATAATTTTGTGTTTACAATCGGATAATAAAACTAATTTCAAAACATGTTAAACAATTTATAGTCTATTTATATGTAAAAAAATAGGTCACTCTCAAGAATGAACCCTTTATTAAATTCTAAAACGTACCATCATTGACACATTTGCATAATATGAATCATTGGAATGTCACCATTTTAATCTCTATCACATTAATTTAACATGATCTTGACATTGACCTAGGCATAAGTTTAATTACTCAAATAACACCATATTAATCTCAAATTAATTTCACATACTTGGAGAGTACTTAAACAAGGATTTTTTTCTTATGATGTGAATACTGGATATTTTTTCCACCAATGAGGCACTCAAATAGGATTTTAACATCCAAAAATAACATAAAATATATTAATTATCCTAAAGTGTTAATTTTGAGATAACATTGGTAGATAGAGAGGAGAATATTGGAGCTCTGCAATGGGGAGATGAAGAGTCAGCCTTCATTAATGATGCTTCAATCTTCCTCCTTATAGCTTGCCTTGGTCACCTTTATCTCCTTGGTTCTTATTATTTTTATCTTATTTTGTGCTAGAGGTGGTCTTTAATTTTTGCCTTCATGTTTTTTTTTGTATTTTTTCATTTTTTTTGTGTTGTGTTTGCTTCATGAGTGTCTCTATTATTTGAGTTAGGGTGCACAATTGCCACACACACATTCCCAGGTCATCATTCCTGATACTTTTAAAGAGTGAAAAGGGGCATGCATTAATTGAGGTGATTTATAGAAACCCTTAGATTTGATGGGTTTGAGTGTGTAGAGAATGGGAAGCATGGTCATTTAAATGAATCAATTGATGATGCATGGGGTGATAAGGGATGCACTAATAAGATCAATTGCATTGAATTGACTCATGTGAAAGTTGAAGCAATTAGAGCTCTAAAAAGACCATTCAATGAGATTTTATGATAGGAAGAAGTGGAAAAACAATCAAAAGGAACAAAGTTTATGGCCTACAAGAAAGACTATGGTAAACAATAGTATAGGGAAGACCAAATTGGTAAGCTCTCTATCCCTTATAAGACCTTGATAATTATTCTAAATATTTCTATGGAATCTAGATTATAGTG
The DNA here is from genome assembly GCA_037957365.1 of Torreya grandis. Lineage (NCBI taxonomy): Eukaryota > Viridiplantae > Streptophyta > Pinopsida > Cupressales > Taxaceae > Torreya > Torreya grandis. The sequence goes on along the minus strand of JARHVA010006682.1, from coordinate 686,458 downwards.
GGAGGAAACCATGATTAAAAAAGTAGGGATTTTCTTTTTTGGCTTAAACAATAATGCACTCCCCTCTAGGAATTTATTTGATAATTGGTTAAATTCTATTTTGGGTAAAATATTGGGTTTATATATTAATTTTTTTCAGGATGATACCGACATAAGTTTTCATGATTTTGTTTAAAAAATCTAATATGTAATTTACACTAAGGGGTTGATGATATTTAATGGTCTCTAATCCCATGTGGGATGGTTTTCTTGGTCAAAGATCAAAGATAGATTTTAGTTCCATGATTATTAGTGAAGAATGTTCACCTTGATCCAAACAAATCTTAAGGGGAAAAATAACATGGCATTCATGGAAGACAAGGGTGAGTTCTGGGGTAGTGTGAAGTGGAAAAAATGCCTACCTCTACTTGACTATATGTCTTAGATGATTTACAATAAACTTTCATTCTCCAATACCCTTACCTCACCCTGAATCATATTTGGTCTATGCTTGATCCTTTGCATGCTTGGTCTTTTAGGTTTGATGTGATCTGGGCCTCTTGTCTTGAACCCAAGAAGTCTTATTTTTATTGGTTACTAATGTATAAGAAGCTAGTTGTTTGTGTTATTTTAAACAATTTTGGTCTTGTTAATCCTTTATTCTTTTTGTAGTGATGTTGAATCTATTAAACATGTTTTCTTTTCCTATTCGTATGTCGCTAAGTTATGTCACTATTGTCTTAACCCTTGAATGTTATATTTAGTTGTGATATTGTCTAGTTAAACACTATATTTGGCTATGATTGTATTAAGTTTAGAGTCCACCCTTTTTTCACAAATTTTGGCTTGTTTTCTCTACTAAAATTATATGGTTTTTATGTAAAGAACTTAGAGGTGTTCCAAGGTAAGGCTAGAGTGTTTAATTACTTTATAATTAAGGTCATCCTTCATTTTTTTATCATTTTAGATAATCCTCTAGTTGAAAATTCCATAGGACTAGGTCAAGAAGTTCCTCAAGATAGGTCTCCTTAAGCTTACATTAGACTACTTGCTTGATTCAGAAGGATACCCTAGACTGATCTTGCATCTTGATGGGGCCATGTATCACCTAACAATAGCATAAGTTAAGATTTTTGAGTTTGAATGGGACTATACTAAATATGTGTATTTTGATTAGGCTAATAATCCAATGCAAGAATGGATTACCCTGTCTAAATATGACCATAATGAACTTGGTGATTGGTTGGTAGTGAATGAGACTATGTTATAATATTTTCATAATGAGGAACATATCATTTGTATTATCATGGAAGCCAAAGAAAATTTTACTCGGTTCAACTTAAATCTCTTTCCATCAGTGGGGGATGAGAATGCAATAACAGGGACTTCATCTTAGGTACCTATTCTAGGTATGTATACCCAGGGCATGCAAGAAGAGGTATGGAAGTAGATAGATGATAACATCAACACTTTTACTGGTAAGATGGAGAGGCTAATCAAAGGTGGAGGCTCGATGGACATCAAATATGTCCTTAACTATGTGAAGTAGAATAACATGAAAGGACTTTTGGATAAAGTTGACCACTACCCTGCTAAGCTAGCCTTAGGATAAAATCAGTTAGGACTTGTTAGTGATAAAATCTCTTCAAAGGGACCTAACTCGATTGACTCAAATGGTGTATGTGGTGATGAAGGTGCTACTTTTAGTAGAGCACTAGACCTGTATGTTTGAATCCCACCACCTTTGGGGTGGCTTGTGTTTTATGGATGGTGTTTAAATCTATTTTACTATTGATACATTTGTTTTTTGTTTCTTGGGCTACTTGTTTAGAGCCATTTTTGTTGATACTATTTGTATTTATTTTTTGGTCTACCTATTTGAAGTTTTTTTTATATTGAAACATCGATTATTATGTCTACTAAAGGGGGATGCCCCATAGCTAATTTTTGTCTTTACTAGATACATTTTATATTTTTGGCATCTTCAATCCATATATTAGTAATAAATCTTTAATATAAAAAAAAGTATTAATTTCTATTAACATGTAAATCATGTCAAGCGAATCTTACCATATCCAATTTAATCTCACACATTAACATATATATTTAATTACTAATCAATGTTATAATTACTCTATTTAAATTATCTGATCATTAACCTCACCATTTTCCAAGTGGAAAGCGTATTTAGTCATCAATGGGTCCTTGTCAGGTTATAAGTTGGTCCTTTTGGTTTGGTCTGGGTGATTATCTATAATTTTTTAAATTTGAAACTATTAAATATATTAGTTATTAAGAATATTTGATTATAATTATTTAAAAATGCCAACTTGAATCATCTTAACATTCATCATTTGGGTCCCTATTAGTTTTCCATAGACAATAAGTAATAAATAAATAATAATCAAGAGCAGTAATAACTAAATAATCCTAGTAATCTCCATCATTTCATTATTTCAACCATCATTTTATATTATCTTATGTTTTATATTATCATGGATGGGGCTAACATTTTTTTTGGATTGTAATGGCTCACCTCTTTATTCACAATTGAGATAAATTTTGAGTAACTATTCATGCTCATTCATTTAGAAGGAAGGACATTTGAACTACATAGTTTATTGGCTAACTTACGTAATTGGTTAGTTTTCACCAGACGATGACGATGATCAAAAAAGGTGTAAAGTAATTATTTTGCCATTATTTTCCATAGAATTTAAACCAAACAAGGAGTCTACCCATATTGAACTACAACTAGACTTTGAGTCTACCCATTTTTATCTTATATACCCACTTGACTCTTTTGACATCTTTTCCTTTTATACTAGGCTTTAGAACATGGCTCACTACTGTTGAGGCCAACATAGGGCCTCCTTGAGCTTGACACACATTCTTAAAAATTGTACTATTTTTATTAAAAATTGATTGAAATATATAGAGGTAGAGTATTTGGAATTATATTTATTATATTGTTTCATTAAATTTTAGTGTTATAATTTAAAAACCTTATTTGCCTGAACAATAGTCATGTGTGTGCTCCTTTAGCAGAAGGCTCGATGACATCATAGCTAGGCACACTTGAACACCACCAAAAGTATAAAAATAATTCAAATCTTAGATATTTAATAACATAAAGTGCTAAATAATGAATAAAAGGGCCAACTCAACATAGATAAATCACACATTTTAGATAGAGTAAAAAATATATTGAACGCATCCTAGATCTGGTAGTAATTGTTGAAGAGTGTTTTTGAGAACCAAGATTTCAAGAAAATGTAGAATTTGGAGATAAGAAGAAATAAGAACGTGTGTTTGTAAAAAAGAAGCTAAGTCTAATATGGGGGTAATTGAAAAAACTCAAAATTCTCCCTTATAAAAGATAGTAGGGGAAGTGAAGAGAGGCCATGAATCTAAAATCTCAAATTCAGACAAAGAGATGCATATAAGTTAAATTCAAAAATTTTAAATCATGATATACAATTGGTTTTGGTAAACTCAGAAGGAGTGTGGCAAGAGGTAAAAAAGAAAAATGGGAAAAAGGGCAATACAATCTATCTTTTAAACTATTTTCCCACCAACTGATGGTTTTGATGCTATTATTGGTATTTAGATGTTTGAAAGAACTATTGTTAATTCTTTTTTAGGTTTTTAGTTGTTTTGTATATTTGGTTCTTGTTTGGCCATGACATTTATGCTTGGACTTTATATAATGGTCTAAAAAAATTAATAATTCACATTATTTGAAATTAATTCATTGTCCATCTACTTTACTACCAACTTACTTATGCCAAGTGTCATCTGCAATGTCAAATTTAATGCTTGTGATACATGATTTCAAATTTAAATTTAACTCCTCCCAGAAATTAATGTTTGATAGAATTTATCTTTAAAGTTACTACATCATCTATTGCACACATGGTGAAGCACCATAGAGTTTTAAATCCATAACTGTGATCACATTTTTGACCCCATAATGTTAAACGAAGTAGAATCTCAACCTACCTATTTATGAATGTAAATGTACCTTAGGATTAGTCACATCAAATTGAAGGCACATGAAAATTATTGAAAAGTTAAGCCTAGACCAAAGATTTAAAGCTTGAGCATGTTCCTAAGATCTATGGTTTGCATGAGCCTGGCACAGTTGATTGAATGATGTGTGCAACATTAAATATGGAACTCCATGGTGGTGATAAGTGTCACCATCATGGGAGCCTAGTATAGAGATCAAATGATGTGTGGGACAAGTATCCTCAATTAATATATAATGTTGTGTTAGTTTTTACAAGTCTAATTTAGGTATCGACTTCCTATATAGACAAAATGAGTCATTTCTTATGCTCCAAGATTTGTTCAAAAAATTCAATATTGATTTAGATTTCTTAGTTGTCCATGGAATGTACCTCTTGGGAATACAATTACCATAATTTCTAAGATTATAATGATGTTTTGTGTCAACATACAACCACAATATCCATAGGTTTGAACTTTGTAACATAGTCAATGAAATTATGTCAACATCAAATAGAATTAGACAAATTTTCCTTCGACCTATTATCGTAGACCCATACATAAGATCATACCTATGTGCATGACTATAAATTATTATATTATTTTTATTCATCATGAGAATCTAATAATGGTGAAAATATTTCATAAAATGCACAATAAATAGTTTTATCTTATCTTCATTCTACTAATTCTCTTACCTCTCATGAAAATCATGTCATTATTCATGAGATATATGAAGTCGTTGAATGCAAAATACCCTTTCCTTTATTGATAGGTTTTAAAAATTAACATACAATCTAAATCCATACATATACAAGCCTAGAGACCTTTATTCACTTCTAATAATTTTATATCATGTGTGTCAATGTCCTTGATAATTAATTGAGAATCCAACCTATCAATTATGTTGGATTATCACTTTTGAATATTCTCAACTTGATATATCAAGCATACATATAAAAATATATTATGATATATATTATATGTCAATTATATTTATTTAATAACTAATATAATTTATGTGTGTGTGTATGTTAGGGGATAAGAGGGGTTATGTGAAGTGAAAGAGTGTAAATCGATAATTAAACCTACTAGTTACTCCAAACCCATGAAAACATCAAAATAATTTCATATAAAATAATTATGGATGTAAACCTATCAGGATCTGAATCACCATGAAAATTATGATTTAGTCTATGATGGCATGCATTCTTCATGTAACGATATAGGCTTTTATCACAATCTCTACGTCAAAATTATAATTCCATTGATTTTGATTAGGGGTATCTATATTTTCTAGATAAAGAGCTCAGTTTTTGGTGATCAGGTTTTGTCTTGGTGATTGCAATGGATAAATTGCTTTTGTTACAACGGTGCTAAAAAAATTTGAAGCAACCAAGAAGAATTTTGTGTTTAAAAATATGATAAAAATTTGAAGTGGACATATATTATGTTCAAAAGACACCATATATTCCAACATGTATGCCTACTATTATACCACCACTTGTTTCTCCTAATGATTAATAATGTTACATTTTCAAAAAATGTGGATGCAACTTCATTTATTATGCAAGATCCTAATAATTATTCCTAAATCATTACCATCAGTTCCAAAGTTCAATGATGATAATTTTAATTCTATTTCTATATTTGAACTTCTATAATTTTCATTGTACTATGGTTTTGTAGCAAAATATTGTAGATATAATACATAAATGGAAAGTTTTTATATAGAAATACTATATATAGACTTATTAAAGTGTTCTGAGGTAGACTGCTTATCCTCTCACATAACCATAATTTAGATAAGCGCACAAAATCCTTTCCCAAGAGGTCTTTGAGTTACTAGGTATGATTTTGTGTCACTTATTTTAATTACCATTTGGGGTTGAATTCATCTCAAAATATTAGTTTGTAATTTAAAAAAATACAACTCTCCCTCACAGGTATTTGAATTGGTGAATTAAATTATCTCGAAGAAATTCTTGCGGGGGGGGGGGGGAACTAAAAATTAAGGAGTCAAAGCCCTATTAGACAATTTGCTTATGTTACATCTTCAAAAAATGTGGATGAAACTCCACTTATTATGCAAGAGCCTATTATTTATAAATCATTAGGACAATCTATATGATAAAATTGTAACTCCCTTGGTTTCAATCAAGAGGCATATATTAAGGAACTTAGTTGTCGGTGATTAGGGTTTGTCTTGGTGATTTCAATGAATAAATTTCCTTTAGTAAAATGGTGCTAAAAAATTAGAAGCAACTAAGAAGAATTTTGGGTTTAGAAATATGATAAAAATTTGAAGTGGACATATATGTTCGAAAGGCGCCATCTTTTCTAATGTGCATGCCTAATATTATACCACCACCACTTATTTCTCATAATTATTAATAATGTTACATCTTCAAAAAATGTAGATGAAACTCCACTTATTATGAAAGAGCCTAATAATTATTTTTAAATCATTACCATCGGTTCTAAAGTTCTATGATGATAATTTTACTCCTATTTCCATATTTGAGATTCTATAATTTTCATTGTACTATGGTCTTGTAGTAGATTATTGAACATTTTGTAATTCTAATGATCCCTTAGATGTGATCCTAAACCCATTGTAGGATACCCATCAAGTGTATTTTTTTGTGATGAGTCTATTTCTATTTTATTAAAATGAAATTCCCTAAATTATATAAATCTACAATTAGATACAATCTATAAATAGAAATTATATATATAGAAATACTATATATAGAATTATTAAAGTATTATGAGTTAGACTGATTATGACCTCACATAACCATAATTTAGATAAGCAAATAAAATACTTTTCCAAGTGGTCTTTGAGTTACTAGTTATGATTTTGTGTCACTTATTTTTACTACTATTTTATGGTCAAATTCACCTCAAAATATTAGTTTGTAAGTTCATGAAAGGTGACTCTCACTCATAAGTATTTGACTTGGTGAATTAAATTATCTCAAAGGTATTCTTGCGGAGGGGCTAAAAATTAAGGAGTTAGGTCCCTATTAGACAATTTGCTTATGTTACATCTTCAAAAAATGTGGATGAAACTTCACTTATTATTCAAGAGCCTATTATTTTTAAATCATTACCACATTGAATCTCTACATCAAAATTGCAAATCCCTTGGTTTTGATCAGGGGGTATATGTATATGTTGGATAAGGAGCTCAGTTGTGGGTGATTAGGTTTTGTCTTAGTGATTACAATGTAGAAATTTCTTCTATTACAATGGTGCTAAAAAAATTAGAAGTGACCAAGAAGAATTTAGGGTTTAGATATATGATAAAAGTTTGATGTGGACATATATGTTTGAAAGACACCATCTATTCCAATTTGTATGCTTACTTTTATACCACCACCACTTGTTTCTCCTAATATTTAATAATGTTACATCTTCAAAAAATGTGGATGAAACTCCACTTATTATGCAAGAGCCTAATAATTATTTCTGAATCATTACCATCAGTTCTAAATTTCCATGATGATAATTTTACTTCTATTTATATATTTGAACTTCCATAATTTTCATTGTACTATGGTCTTATAGAAGATTATTGAACATTTTTTAATTTTGATGATCCCCTATATGTGATCCAAAACCTATGGTAGGAGACCCATCAAGTGTAATTTATTACAACAAGTATGTTGTTATTTTATTGGAATGAAATTCCATAAATTATACAAATATACATTTAGATATAATCTATAAATGAAAAGTCTATATATAAAAATGTTTGGAATTAAAACACTTTAAACAATATTTAATATGACCATAAATTAGATATAAATTATGCAATAGCATGCATCATGGAAACATTCCTCAAATCTCAGATATTATGAAAGCATAAATGGAGAGAATAAGATAAAAAAACACACAAAACATAGATCTACTATGGTTCACCTAATGTGGACTACATCCACCAAGAAATTTCTCTATATAAATTGTAATAAAAAAATAAGACTATAATGAACTCTCCCAGAGATAGAAAATCTCCTGTAGAAAATTTTACGTAAATAAATTCTGCACTTTCACCTACACCTACACTTCACTATATCTCACAAGTTGTTATACCACACCCTATAATAAACACCTACACTTTGCAAAAACATCTACACTTTGACTTTGATCCTCAAAGCCACACCCTGTAAATAAACCATCAACCTCTAAAGGCCACACTACATCTATATATATAGCAAATGAAGGAAAATATAGAAAAAATGAGGAGAGACTTGCCATGCTTATTCATGATAAGAATCATCCACTAAGGACACCTCAGTTTCACCTCATCAAGATCATCCAAAAGCCCATTCAAGAAGGAACACACCAAGATAGAGTCTCCACCTTTTAAGGCACATTTTACAACATGTGATCACAACTAATTCCTTGAAACAAGGAAGTCATCTCCTTTTCCAACAAACAACTAGCTCACTAAGATCAAGGAATTCAACATGGAAAATAGTCATCTAACAACTAACTCTACAAAATATGGAAACATAGTAATTAGAAAATATAAAGAATATTCCACTCACATGTGGAACAAGGTTCTACAGAAGGTGGAGTAAGGAAAACTATGATCCCCACATTTGTGGAGATATTTAGGCCCAAAAAATATACTCTTAAGCTCATGTGATAACCCCAAAGGGTTCCACACTCAACAATCTCCCACTTGGAGATCATTTCTCTTGAATAGAATCTATCACTGCTCTATGACCACTAAGGCCAACCAAATCTAAAGATAGTCTAAGCTTGTCCAATGTGACGACCTTGGTCATCATATCTATAGGATTTTGGCTAGTATGAATCTTCTCTAGCTTCACTAAATTCTCCAAAGTTATCTTGATGAAGTGATAACATAACTGAATGTGTTTTGTCCTTAAGTGGAAAGCAAAGTTCTTTGCCAAATGAATAACACTCTAACTATCACTATGTAGTCTCCAAAATTCATGTTTATAAACCAACTCTTGAAAAAACTCTTTTAACCAGATTTCTCCTTACTACCCTCTGTGGTAGTAATATACTCTACCTCTATGGTTGACAAAGCCATAACCTTCTGTATGCTATAAATCTAACTAACCACTGTATCTCCAATAGTAAATATATAACCTATCATACTTATCCTACTATCAATATCCCATACCATATCCGAGTCCAAACAACCATGAAAATTGGTATCTAATCCACCATAACATAATTTAAAATCCATGGTTCCTCTCCAATACCAAAGAATCCATTTAACTACCTGCCAATGCTCATAACCTAGATCACTCACATACCTGATCACAACTCCCATTGCTTTGGTAATATATGGCTTAGTACAAACCATGACATACATCAAAATACCAACTACTAATGAGTAAGTTACCTTAGACATCTTAAAATTTTTATCTTCCATCTTGAGACACTACTCCTTTGATAATCTAAAGTGGTCTGCCAAAGGAGTACCAACAAATTTAGCATCTAACATGCTAAACCTTTCCAAGACTTTATCCACATACTCTGATTGGGATAAGATCAACTTCCTCTCCTTCTTTTCATGAGTAATACTCATACCAAGGATTTTCTTTACAACACCTAAATCCTTCAAATAAAAGGAGTCACTAAGTTATTTCTTGAGCATATGAATATGATGTATGTTCTTTCCTGCAACTAACATGTCATCAAAATACAAGCATAATATAATAAAAGAACCATCATAAACATGTTTGATGTACATGAAATGGTCAAAATGACACCTTTGATATTCTTTTTATAATATAAAATAATCAAATTTCTTATACCACTGTCATGGAGCTTGATTCAAGCCATACAAGCTCTTATTTAGTCTACACACATAGTTCTCCTTCCCTTTGACCTCATATCCCTATGGTTGCTTCATATACAATCTCTTCATCCAAATCACCATGAAGAAAATTATTTTTCACATCTAACTATTCTAAGTGCAAATCCTCAACTGCAACTAAACCAAGAATAGTCCTAATAGAAGTCATTTTTATAATAGGAGAGAAAATCTCACCAAAATCAATACTTGATTTTTACGTAAACCCCTTAACCACCATCCTGGCCTTATACCTTTTTTTCCCTTCATCCTCTTCTTTTATTCTAAAGATCCACTTGTTTGGAAATGCAATCTTTCCCTTGTGTACCAAATCACACATTTGGTTATCCATGATATATCTATGCTCCTCAACCATGACTTGTTCCCATTTCATCCTGACATCTACCTGCATTGATTTTTCATAACACTCTAGTTCTCAATTTTTAGAGAGTAATAAATAATTTAAAGAAGGAGGAAAATGTTTAGGTACTCTTCTTACCCTAGAATACCTTCTTACCATAGGAGTTTGGGGTCCTTGTGTAGAAGGTTCTTGAACTAAATCATTGGATATTTTTCCATCCACAATATCATCCAATATTATGTACTCTTTCTATTCTTGTTCATATTCCTAAAACTGATCCTTATACATGAATTTTTCATTAAAGGTTACATCTCTAGATCAAAATATTTTTTTATCTGTAATGCTCCATAAATAGAAACCAAAGTCATCCTCACCATAACCAAAAAATGTGCATTTCTATGATTTAGCCTCTAACTTGGTCTTATCATCTTTCTTAATGAGAGAAAAATCCTCCCATCCAAAGACTCTAAGAGAAGAAAAATCAACATTCTTACTAGACCAATCTTGTTCAATAATGCCTCCATCCAAAGGCATACAAGGTCCTTTGTTAATCAAATAAACTTGTACAAACTACTTCTACCCAAAATTGTAAAGGCAACCCTACAAGTAACCTCATGTTCCTAGCACATTCCATTATTGTTATGTTCATCTTTTCAGATACCCCATTCAACTGTGGAGTTCCTAGAATCATCCTTTACCTATGTATTCCATTGTTAGAGTAATAATCAAAGAAATAATTACTATAATACTCACCTCCATTATCTGATCTAAGACATTTCAACTTGAGACCTGTTTCATTCTTAACCAAAGCTTTCCACTTATTACAAGTGTCAAATACATCATATTTATTTTTAATGTAATAAACCCAAACTTTTATAGTTGCATCATCACTAAAGGTAACATAATAATTATATCTACCAATAGAATATACCTCAGCTAGTCCCCATACATCTGAATATACCAACTCTAGCTTTTATTCTTTCTTTGTAGGTCTAATTTTCAAGAACTTAACCCACTTCTATTTTTTATACACATAATTCTCATAGAAGTCAAGATCTATGTCTTTTAATCTAAGAAACTTGTCTTTTAATATCTCCATTCCCTTATGGCTCATATGACTAAGATTATAGTGTCATATAGTTGCATTTCCATCTACATAAACTAAATCAAAATAATCAACACTACTAGTTAAATATAAACACCAACTTTAATACCTCTTAAAATCACAAGAGAACCTTTGGTAACTTTCTAAGAATCTGTATTAAATAATATAAAACATCCCTCACTACCCAATTTCCCCACTAAAACCAAATTCTATCTCAACATAGGCACATGTTTAACATCCTTAAGGATCCATGTATTCCCATTCTACATCTTAACTTGAACACAACCTTTTCCTACTATCTAACATGGTTCATCATGACCAAGATAAACATGTCCTAAATTATTTTAAACATAATATGTAAAATAATGTCTGTGGGGTGGCATGAAAAGAAGCCCCTGAATCTAATACCTAAGACTCAAAAAAACTATCCATAAAAAGAATTAAGGCATTCTAATATGATTTACCTGAAGTCACATTTACCCCAATATTTTCCTCATTTTTGTCATTCTTTTCATGAAGTGACCAACAATCCTTATTTGAGTGTCCACTCTTCCTGTAATGCCAACATTTCATCTTAGATCTAGATTTGAACTTAGATCTACCCTTTGACTTTCCATGGCTTCCTTTTCTCTTATCCTTTTACCTCCCTCTAGTATCAACAAACAAAGCATTACCTAAATATGATTTACCAGTGCTTTTCCTTTGCATCTCCTTGCTAAGAATCACACCTACAACATCCTCAAAGTTTAAGCTTCCCTTGGCAAGAACTACATTACTCATAGACATAACCAAACTATCCCAACTATTAAGCAAAGAACTTAAACTTAGTAAACCTCTAACTTCATCATCAAAATTGATTCCAACTAAAGTGATCATACTTAAAACCATATTAAAATCATTAAGATGATTAGTAATTGAACCATTCTTAGACATTATCATGTCAAACAATATTTTCATAAGAAAAAAATTATTATAATCAGAGGGTTTTTCATATAACTTTCCAAGTTTATCCATGAGATATTTTGTGGTTTTCTCATCAAAAATATTAAGTGAAACAGAAGATGTAAGGCATAACTATATGTCTCCCAATGCCTTTCTGTCAAGCAATGACTAATCCACATCACTCATACTTATAAGTTGTTCTAATTTCCTTTCCAAGGGGAGTTGTAGCTCCTTCTAATATAGGCAATCTTCCATCTACATTTTTCACAAACCCGAATGCTTACGATCAAACATCTCAACTTTGAATCTTAACTCTTTTCCCATATCTCCTACTCAAGATAATATCCTCCTTTTGATTTACCACTTTAGCAAAACAAAACCAAAGATCTAATACTAGTTGTTAGGATTTAAAACACTTTAAACTAGATTTAATATGACCATAAATCAGATCTAATTTATGTAATAACATGCATCATAGAAACATTTCTCAAATCACAGATATTATGAAAACATAAACGGAGAGAATAAGATTAAAAAACACACACAACACAAATATACTATGATTTTAAGATTAAAAAACACACACAACACAAATCTACTAAGATTCACCCAATGTAGGCTACACCCACCAAAAAAGTTCTCAATATAAACTATAATAAAAAAAAATACTACAATGAACTCTCACAGAGATAGAAAATCTCCTATAGAACATGATACAAAAATAAATGTTGCACTTTCACTTGCACTTGCATTTTACTGTATCTCAGAAACTATTATACCACACCCTATAATAAACACCTACATTTTTCAAAAACATCTACACTTTGACTCTAATCCTCAAATCTACACCTTGAAAATAAACCATCAACCTCAAAATGCCACACCACACTTGTATATATAGAAAATGAAGGAAAATCTAAAAAAGGAGGAGAAAATCACCATACTAATCCATGATAAGCATCATCCACTAAGGACACCTCAGTTTCACCTCATCAAGCTCATCCAAAAGCCCATCCAAGAAGGAACATGCCAAGATAGAGTCTCCACATTTTAAGGCACATTTTCCAATAACATGTGATCACAACTAACTCCTTGGAACAAGGAAGGCATTCCAATAAATAACTAGCTTCCTAAGATCAAAGAAGACACATGCTAAAAAGGCATCTAACAACTAACTCCACAAAATATGAAAACATAGAAATTATAAAATATAAAGAATATTCCACTCACATGTGGAGCAAGGTTCCATAAAAGGTGGATTAGGGAAGATTGTGCTCCCCACATTTGTGGAGCTCTCTAGGCCCCAAAAATATACACCTAAGGTCATATGATATCCCCAAAGGTCTCCACATTGAATAAGAAATACTATATATAGACTTATTAAAGTTTTCTAAGGTAGTATGATTATGCCCTCACATAACCATAATTTAGATAAGCACACAAAATCCTTTCCCAATAGGTCTTTGAGTTACTAGATCTTATTTTATGTCACTTATTTTAATTACCATTTTGAGGTCGAATTCATCTCCAAATATTAGTTTATAAGTTCAAAAAAGGTGACTTGCCCTCATAGGTATTTGAATAGGTGAATTAAATTAATCAAAGCTATTCCTTTGGAAGAGCTAAAAATTAAGTAGTCAAATCCCTATTAGATAATTTGTTTATGTTACATCTTCAAAAAATGTGGATGAAACTCCACTTATTATGCAAAAGCCTATTATTTCAAAATTATTAGCACATTAAATCTATACGTCAAAATTGTAACTCCCTTGGTTTCAATTAAGGGGCATCTATATTTGTTGGATAAGGAGCTCAGTTGTGGGTGATAATTTTTTGTCTTGGTGATTGTAATGGATAAATTGCTTTTGTTAGAATGGCACTAAAAAAATTAGAAGTGACCAAGAAGAATTTTAGGGTTATAAATATGATGAAAATTTGAATTATACATATATGTTCAAAAGACACCATCTATTCTAATGTGCATACCTACTATTATACCACCACCACTTTGTTTTCTTAATAATTAATAATGTTACATCTTCTAATAATATGGATGAAACTCCACTTATTATGCAAGATCCTAATAATTTTTTTAAACCATCACCATTGGTTCCAAAGTTCCATGATGATAATTTTACTTCTATTTTCATATTTAAAATTCTATAATTTTCGTTGTACTATGGTCTTGTAGAGGCTTATTGAACATTTTCTAATTTTGATGATCCCTTGGATGTGATCCAAATCCCATCGTAGGAGACCCATCAAGTGTAATTTGTTATGACGAATTTGTTGCTATTTTGTTGGAATGAAATTCCCTAAATTATACAAATCTAAATTTGGATAAAAACTACACACACACACACACACACACACACACACACACACACACACACACACATATATGTATATGTATATGTATGTATGTGTGTGTGTGTGTGTGTATAATAATAATAATAATAATAATAATTATAATAATAATAATAATAATAATAATAATAATAATTAACCAATTCAAATACCTATGAGGGTGAGTCATTTTTCTTGAACTCACAAACTAATATTTGGAGATTAATTCAACCCCAAAATGGTAATTAAAATAAGAGACACAAAATCATACCTAGTAACTCAAAGACCACTTGGGAAATAATTTTTTCTGCTATTTGGAACACTTTACACACACACACACACACACACACACACACACACACACACACACACACACACACACACACACACATGTACATATACATATGTGTGTGTGTGTGTGTATAATAATAATAATAATAATAATAATAATAATAATAATAATAATAATAATAATAATAATAATAATAATAATAATAATAATAATAATAATAATAATAATTCACCAATTCAAATACCTATGAGGGTGAGTCATTTTTATTGAAATCACAAACTAATATTTGGAGATTAATTCAACCCCAAAATGGTAATTAAAATAAGAGACACAAAATCATACCTAGTGACTCAAAGACCACTTGGGAAAGGATTTTTTCTGCTATTTGGAACACTTTATATATATAAAGTGTTCCAAATAGCAGAAAAAATCCTTTCCCAAGTGGTCTTTGAGTCACTAGGTATGATTTTGTGTCTCTTATTTTAATTACCATTTTGGGGTTGAATTAATCTCCAAATATTAGTTTGTGATTTCAATAAAAATGACTCACCCTCATAGGTATTTGAATTGGTGAATTAAATTATCTCAAAAGTATTCTTGGGGGGGATAAGTATTAAGGAGTCAAATCTCTATTAGATAATTTGCTTATGTTACATATTCTAAAAATATGGATGAAAATCCACTTATTATGCAAGAGCATATTATTTTTAAATCATTAGCACATTAAATTTCTATGTCAAAATTGCAAATCCATTAGTTTCAATTAGGGGGCATCTTTATTTGCTAGACAAGGAGCTCATTTATGGGTGATCAGGTTTTGTCTTAGTGATTGCAATGGATAAATTACTTTTGTTACAATGGTGCTAAAAAAATTAGAAGTGACCAAGAAGAATTTCATGTTTAGAAATATGATAAAAATTTGAAGTGGACATATATGTTTGAAAGACACCATCTATTCTAATGTGCATGCCTACTATTATACCACCACCACTTGTTTCTCCTAATAATTATTAATGTTACATATTCAAAAAATGTGGATGAAAATCCACTTATTATGCAAGAGCCTAATAATTATTTCTAAATCATTACCATCAGTTACAAAGTTCTATGATGATAATTTTACTTCTATTTCTATATTTGAACTTCCATAATTTTTATTATACTATGGTCTTGTAGTGTATTGTTTGAATTTTTTAAATTTTGATGATCCCCTAGATGTGGTCCAAAACCCATGGTAGGAGACCCGTCAAGTGTAATTTGTTGCAACAAATCTATTGCTATTTTATTGATATGAATTTCCCTAAATTATACAAATCTACATTTAGATACAATCTATAAATGGAAAGTCTATATTTATAAATACTATAGATAGACTTATTAAAGTTTTCTGAGGTAGATTGCTTATGCCCTCACATAACCATAAGTTAGATAAGCACACAAAATCCTTTCCCTAGAGATCTTTGAGTTACTATGTATGATTTTGTGTCACTTATTTTAATTACCATTTTTGGGTCGAATTCACCTCCAAATATTAGTTTATAAGTTCAATAAAGATGACTCGCCCTCAAAGGTATTTGAATTGGTGAACTAAATTATCTCAAAGGTATTCTAGAGGGGGCTAATAATTAAGGAGTTAAATCCATATTAGACAATTTTATTATGGTACATATTCAAAAAATATGGATGAAACTCCACTTATTATGTAAGAGCCTATTATTTCTAAATCATTACCACCATTTATAAAGTTCCATGATGATACTTTTACTTCTATAAACTTTTAAATTTACAATTATAGAATTAAAAATTCCCACGTACTTCAAAATTAGGGTTAAGTTTATCTTTTTCTCTTTCCATTACTTTCTCTCAAATTTTCTCTCTCCCTTTTGAAGTCTAAAAAACATTATTTTAATAATTGAACTTAGGTAAACTATGGGGTTAGGGGTGGAAGCATTAACCCCATTTTTCATTGTCATTTCTATAGGTGCTTCTTGTTAGGTATTTAATCTATGTAATGTATTTTTATAATGTATATTTACTATCTTAGTAGCTTTAATGGCTGAGATAATGAAATATATTTAATATCTCAGTAATACCTATTAAAAGACAATTTGCTTATGTTATATATTGCAATAATGTAGATGAAACTCCACTTATTATGCAATAGCCTATTTTTCATTGCCATCATTTCTAAAGTTTCATGATGATACTTTTACTTCTATAAAATTTTAAATTATTATAGAATTAAAAATTCATACACGCTTCAAAATTAGGGTTAAGTTTATCTTTTTCTCTTTCCATTTTTTTCTCTCAATTTTTCTCTCTCCCTTTTGAAGGCTGAAAAACATTATTTTATTGACTAAACTTAGGTGAACTATGGTGTTAGTGGTGGAAGCATTGATCCCATTTTTCACTATCATTTTTGTACGTGCTTCTTGTTAGGTATTTAATCTATATAATATATTATATTATTGTAAATTTATTATCTTGATAGTTTTAATGGCCAAGATAATGAAATGGTTGAAATAATGAAATATATTTAGTATCTCAGTAGATTTAATACTAGTATAATGAAAATTTATGTTTAGTATTAATAGTATAATAATATACTTATACTTTGTGTTTAAGACTTCTCAAGGCCTAGACAAGACAACTATTGTAAAGATAATGGGATGAGTGGTATAATGATTCAGTTGGTTAGGATGATTAAAATGAGGGATTTGAATGGGAAGAGATGAAATAACTAGTTGGTTAGGTTGAGGTATAAGAGCAAGGTCTCGAGTGATAGATGGAAGAGGGTGATTAAGATGATACCAAAAAATCTCACCTAATTATATTTCTCATTTGAACCAATTAACTAGGAAGATATGGAGTTTTAATAACCCTCAAAATGGATAAGGACAAGATAACAATGTTCTTGGTGATTACTAGGCATAACAAAATTGAAAAGGTTGCTGATTGAAAAAACCTTAAGTTTTGGTTTAATCTATTGGGTTAGATATGAATAGTATATTTAATCAATAAATAAAATTAGATATGATGAAGATAGACTCAAGGATAAAGATTAGAAAGTGGGAGGCTTATATCTAGATGTATGGAGGTTGTAGGCTTGGTGTGTTATGATGCAAATGGATCTCACTATTGAGGATTTTATTGGGTATTTTTTACTTGTAAATAATGTTAATATTTTCAACGATAAGGTTTTGGATGGGAGCAAAATAAAAAATTTCTATTCTAAGTTTTGATTCAATGTCACACTGCATGTTGTTTGTTGGCACATGAATATGTACTCTAGGGAAATCTCCTACTCTATGGAAATTAGCTTATTCAAGAAGCATCATCCAAGAGTAAGGTAACCATGTTAGGATTTTTAAGTGTGTTTTATTTTTTCAATTTGGTTTATAAAATTTAAATTTCTATTTTTAAAGGTTGAAATCAAATGTTAGATTTATTTTTGTTTGGATAAGATTTTTGAGTTGTGCTTATTTTGAGTTTTCGATAAGGCTTTAAAATTTTTAAAAAACTACACTAATTACTAAAATTAAAGTGCTTGGAAACAAAATAAATGAAATATGATTTTATTTTTTATTATTTTATTGATATTTTATAAATGTAATACAAGTTAATACTAAAAATTCAACTAACAATAGAGCTGCTGATTTTTAACTTTTCCTTTGTTTTTGAGAATGTAAAATTGCACCTACATGCACTATAATGGATGTTTTTATTTATTTTAATTTTTAGTTCAATTAAAATTAAAACATAATTAATCTTTTAATCTTGACTATAAAAATGTGAAACTAGATCTAAAATTAAGATATTATGTGTGTAAATACAATCTCTAAGTTTTCAAGATTTAGTCTATTTATACAAGCTAGTATACTAGTTATTTGGTATTTTGATTATTTTTTATGTAACTAAATGATATGTGAATAGATTAATGAAAATATAAAATTATTATTTCTAAATTATAATCACTTTATTTACTGTGCAAATAAATAGACAAATTTTTTGTGTAAACTTTCTTTTGGTTTCCTAGTTTTTATGCATGTAAGTTTGTTAGTGTTTTTTTATGTATGTGAATGTGTGCTATGAAAATTGAAATAAAATAGTGTTTTTTGGCTATATAAAATTGTGTTTATTGGTTTTATATAATCTTCTCATAATTCTCTAGTTGTATAAATTACTTCAAAGTTTACACTAGTTTTCGTAGCTCAAAAAATCCCCAATCTTTACAAATCACAATAATCCTTTTATAGATTTCAAGGAAGCATGTCGGTCAGTTTTATCAACTTACAAGTGTACAATATGTAAATTACATCTATCCTTTTTACAAATTTTCTAAAAGTACACTAAAATTTCTAAAAATGCTGACCCTTGGGCAATGTGCATATAAATAACACCTGTCTTTACAAAAGAATATTCCACTTCCAAAATTTACAATATTGCCATAAAAAAGAATATTATTAGCTACTTGGTAGACCCTATGCTGATGAGGATACTTGGTTATGTTGAATTAGAATCCTCATTTCCCTTTGATTTTGTTCATCAACCAACTTCAAATTGATAGTTGGCTCAAGGAGGAGATCATCTTATTGTTTTGCCAAATCATCCAAGTCCCTACCATTTCTCTCTAAAGCCTCTTTAATGCTTCTTGCCTTGACTATCTGTATTTATGCAATTAGGATCATATCCATGATCATGTTGTTGCTTCCTCTATAATTACCATGGATTTTTCTCCTTACATCCTTCATGATGAAATTGGTCCTATGTTTAAACTCATAATCTATTATGATGCCCATGAAGTTGAGTTTTAGAGGTCTAGCAATCAAAGTCCCTAAGAATCATTCAATTCTATACATTGAGTGATAGACTCCTAGCTGATGTTCATATGTTATATTTATTTGTTTAGCTTTCAAATGCTTCCTAACCCTATCACTAGGATCCCATTGTCTTAATTCATCATGTTGTAAATTGAAATATGCTTTATGCCTAGAAACATATTTGATGTTATCCCAATATTGAAAGATGTTTTTTCCCATAACTAAGTGTGGAAGATGCAACAATCCTTTTCTTCTAAAATCCCAATATACCATTGCATATTTGGAATGCAACTATCTACCCAGCCATTTTTTTTGGGATAGGGATTGGTATTATATGTGGGGTGAATTATGTTCCTTCAACCTTGATGACTATGTAGTCTAAATAAAACTATATGTCCTTAATATATTCAATGAAATTTTTTGTCAATGGGTTGACTTTTGGTATTGGGATTCTTGTTATAGCCTCAAATAAGGTAGGGTAGATGCAATCATAGATAAATTGAATATGATCCTTGTATTTGAAGATATGTAACTTTGAATAGAACTAAGACATTATTTATGTATTTTCATGTGACCATCACATAAATTTGGGGATCTCAATTGTGGTAAGAAGGGCATCTAGGATATGAGACATCATATAGAAGTTTTTCCTAGACCCCTTCTTGACTGGAAAGATCTGCCTACACAAGCACATGTTACTCACCTCACCAATGGGAGTGGTGAGATTTTTATCAATCATAAAGTATACTAGGGGTACCTAGATGCTATCAATGCAAGTGGTAGTGGGGTTTCCACATAGACTATTCATCAAGGTCATTATCATTCTAATTCTAGGTTAGAATTGACTCATGGGAATGTTTTTACTAAGGTTAGAAAACACTTGCTTCCTAGATTATAACCATGAGGCAAGGATGGTTTTGAGATCATTTTTATTATCCCATTCTTTTAGTGTGGGTACATCTATTCAAGGTTTGTGTAACTTATAATATCTCTCAAAAGTAATGGAAAACACATAAGCAACTCATTTTTGAGCACGTTCACGGATCAACATTCCCTATTGCATTTTACACTCTTTAAAAATAGGGAGGAGGACATATATATATTGGAGTACCTATATTTTTTCTATAGTGTGGTGAAGGATCATCATATGTGTTGTATCCAGGTCATAATATCTTGTCTTGAAGGATACAATCTTCTCATCCTCCTTTACTATGGGTTGTAGTTATTTAATTATACAAATATTTTAGACCAATTATAATCTCTAGTATTCAATGCTAAAACATGTAATATTGTGTCATTAAAGACCCTTCCTTTCAATTTCATGGTTAAGTAGAACTCTATGTCCTCCCTATGATGCTTTCGAGCCACCATGACTATGAGTTTGCAAATTGCTCACTAGTGATCTATAAGTTGCCTCTGGGTTAGTTTGCACTTGCTCAGATAGTAATTAGACTCTCTTGGGCTTGACTGTAATCAAATTACAACTTCTATAAACATAAGGATTTTTTACAAGTCCTTTTAAGCTTTATTGGGGATGGCTTTTGCACTTGAGTGAATTCATTCCTTGGATTTGATTTGGTCCTTGGAATTTATACCTTTGCCTTTCTTGAGCCCACAAAATATTTTCCTCTATTCATTTATGCTTAAGTGTCATCTTCACTTTAGCTTTGTGTCATCTGTTTGGGCCTTTTCATAGAACTTTGTCCATTTGATATTTAAAAAGTGATCATTACCCTTTCAAAACCCTATTTGGTCTCATTATGTTGGATCATCTTGCCCTAATCAATGTGATTCATCAATCCAAATCTTATGAGTCACATGCCATTAGTTATCCATTATATCAAGCCTTGTGGTTGTGCCACTTACCAATCTCATGGGTTTTTTGAGTTTTATGTCTCTATCAGTCTCACAGTGAGCTTGCTTATGCCATGTGGTAGCTCTATGCTTACTTAGAGGTTCCATCAAATAGTCCATAGTGGTCTCACTCAATTGGATCATCTTGCCTTGATTGAGTGTGAGTCATTGATCCTGAAAAGGTGCATGAATTTTAAGTTAGCATAGGACCATGTACAGAACTTAGGTTAAATAATTTAGTCTAAGGTTTTATTTTATGTTAATAAACATGAAATAAACCTAATACTAAAGTATATATTCTAAGTTTAGACCAAAATAAAATGGAACCCAGCGAATGATATCAGATATACCATAAGTATTTAGCGTAAGGTTCCATTGTATTGATGAATACAATCAGAACCTTAGGATAAAGACTTAGGTTAAGTTTATATCTGAAATATTTAGACCATGATAAATGAAATTCATCCACTCTTATCCATTTTTTAAAGGTATATCCTAGGAGTTACATTGAAGGTACTATAGTGGCCTTCAAAATATCACCTAGTAGTGCCTTCTATGTAAAGGAAACTTCCACTTGTTTCTTGATGTGATAAATACACTCTTGTCCATGTTTAAAAGGTATCTCCTAAGAGATATCTTGAAGGTAAAATCCTCTCTTTTTCATGGTTGAAAGGTATCTCATAGGAGATACCTTGAAGGTATTACAAGGTCCTTCAAAATATCACCAAGTAGTGTCTTCCATGTAAAGGAAAATTGCGCTTGTTCCTTGAAGGAGAAATAAACTCTTGTCCTTATTTGAAATTTATCTCCTAAGAGATACCTTGAAGGGTAAATACACTCTTATCCATTTTTTAAAGGTATCTCCTAGAAGATACATTTAAGTTATTATAGAGGCCTTCAAAATATCACTCGATAGTGCCTTTTGTATAAAGGAACATTCCATTTGTTCCTTGAAGTAAAAATTCACTCTTATGCCTATTTGAAATGTATATCCTATGATATAACTTGAAGGGGAAATCCACTCTTTTTTATTTTTTAAAGTTATACCCTAAGAGATACCTTGAAGCTATTACAAAGGCCTTAAAAATATCACCCAATAGTGCCTTCCATGTAAAGGAAAATTCCACTTATTCCTTGAAGGAGAAATCACTCTTTTACCTATTTGAAAGGTATCTCTTATAAAATAACTTGAAGGGGAAATCCACTCTTGTGCATTTTTTAAAGGTATCTCCTATGAGATACCTTGAAGGTATTATAAAGGCCCTCAAAATATCACCTAGTAGTGCCTTCCATGTAAAGGAAAATTGTACTTATTCTTTGAAGAAGAATTCCACTCTTATCCTTGTTTGAAATGTATCTCCTAGGAGATGCCTTGAAGGGGAAATATAATATTGTGTATGTTTTAAATGTATCTCCTAGAAGATACATTTAATGTATTATAGGGGCATTTAAAATATCACCTAGTAGTGCCTTTTGGGTAAAGGAAATTTCACTAGTTCCTTGAAGGAGAAATCTATTATGCCTATCTAAAAGGTATCTCCTAGGAGATACCTTCAAGGGTAAATCCACTCTTGTGCATGTTTTAAAGGTATATCCTAAGAGACATCTTTAAGGTATTATAAATGCCTTCAAATTATCACACAATAATGCCCTTCATGTAAAAGAAAATTCCACTTGTTTCTTGAAGGATAAATCCACTCTTGTACCTATTTGAAAGGTATCTCCTAGGAGATACCTTAAAGGGGAAATCCACAATTTTGCATGTTTTAAAGGTATCTCCTAGGAGATAACTTGAAGTTATTACAATGGCATTCAAAATATCACCCAGTAGTGCCTTCCATGTAAAGGAAAATTGTACTTGTTATGTGAAGGAAAAATCCACTATTATCCCTATTTAAAATGTATCTCCTAGGAGATACCTAGAAGGTGAAATCTATTATTGTGCATGTTTGAAACATATATCCTAGGAGATACATTGAAGGTATTGTAGGGTCCTTCAAAATACCACTCGATAGTGCCTTCTGTATAAAGGAAAATTCCACTTGTTCCATAAAGGGGAAATTCACTCTTGTGCCTATTTGAAAGGTATCTCCTAGGAGAT
This sequence comes from Torreya grandis, assembly GCA_037957365.1. NCBI lineage: Eukaryota > Viridiplantae > Streptophyta > Pinopsida > Cupressales > Taxaceae > Torreya > Torreya grandis. The sequence goes on along the minus strand of JARHVA010006682.1, from coordinate 662,805 downwards.
ACTTTGAAGGATAAATCCACTCTTGTGCATGTTTTAAAGTTATATCCTAAGAGATAACTTGAAGGTATTACAAAGGCCTCAAAAATATCACCTAGTAGTACCTTCTATGTAAAGTAAAATTCCACTTGTTCTTTGAAGGAGAAATCCACTCTTGTACCTATTTGAAAGGTATCTTCTATGAGATAAATTGAAGGGGAAATACACTCTTGTGAATTTTTGAAAGGTATCTCCTAGGAGATACCTTGAAGGTATTACAAGGTCCTTAAAAATATCACCCAATAGTGCCTTCCATGTAAAATAAACTTGTATTTGTTCCTTAAAGGGAAAATCCACTCCTGTCCCTATTTGAAATGTATCTCTTAGGAGATACCTTGAAGGGGAAATATAATATTGTGCATGTTTGAAAGGTATCTCCTAGGAGATACCTTGAAGGTATTACAAGGGCCTTTAAAATATCACCTAGTAGTGTCTTCCATGTAAAGAAAATTTCACTTGTTCCTTGAAGGATAAATCTATTGTGCCTGTCTAAAAGGTATCTCCTAGGAGATACCTTAAAGGGTAAATCCACTCTTATGCATGTTTGAAAGTTATCTCCTAAGAGACAGCTTGAAGGTATTATAAAATCCTTCAAATTATCACCCAATAGTATCTTCCATGTTAAGGAAAATTCCACTTGTCTTTGAAGGAGAAATCTACTCTTATACCTATTTAAAAGGTATCTCTTAAGCGATACCTTGAAGGGGAAATCCAAACTTGTGCATGTTTTAAAGTTATCTCTTAGGAGATACATTGAATTTATTATAAGCACCTTCAAAATATCACCCAGTAGTTCCTTCCATGTAAAGGAAAATTGTTCTTGTTCCTTGAAGGAAAAATCCACTCTTGTCCCTGTTTGAAATGTATCTCCTAAGAGATACCTTGAAAATGAAATATAATATTATTCATTTTTGAAATGTATCTCATAGGAGATACATTAAACATATTACATGGGCCTACAAAATATCACCTAGTAGTGCCTTCTGTGTAAAGGAAATTCCACTTGTTCCTTGAAGGAGAAATCCACTCTTGTTCCAGTCTAAGGGAAAATATACTCTCGTACATGTTTGAAATTTATCTCCTAAGAGATACATTAAAGGTATTAAAAAGGCCTTAAAATTATCACCCAATAGTTCCTTCTTTGTAAATGAAAATTCCACTTATTCCTTGAAGGAGAAATCAACTCTTGTACCTATTTGAAAGGTATCTCTTAAGAGATACCTTGAAGTGGAAATGCAATCTTTTCCATGTTTAAAAGTGTTATAGGATTAATTTTCACCCTTAGAGAGGGTTATTAAGGCTATCCCCAACTAATATTTTAATATTGAGACAACTCTAGACTATGGGTGACCTATGTTGGGGTTGAACCTTTGGAGTAGGTCAGCTTCCTCTTTGATACTCACCTAGGACTAATGCTAAATGAATGCTTCATGGGGAAAGAGAATACTATTTATGTGGGTTTCATTCACACCAAAGTCAAATAAGGTAGCCTTTAATATATTAGGATCTCAATAAAGGTAAACTCCACTCTAGGGCATGAATTATAGGTATGAAAATTATTTCAACCTGTTAAAGAAATAGGGGTAGGGCATGTAGATTGTTGATAAGGTTTTTTGGATAGAGGTGTGGCCTTATAATAGAGTGAATATCTATGTGAGCTATATGGGTGGATGTTTTATAATCTAGAGTGGGTAAATATTAATAAAAAACTCAAAAAGGAGGGTAAGGTAGGGTAGAAAAGAAGGCTCCATGGATTTTGGGAATAACTTCTCTAGTTGGTTTATGAATAGACATATGCTTTCTAAAACTTATGCATATTACTTGAACAAATGTCACACATAAAATTAGACACAACTAGGAAGTCTAAGGAAATAAATATTTAGGGAATTCACAAGCCTCAGATAAAGGTTGATCCTTTTAGGGTAGTTATTTCACACCCTTAATCAAGAGATTATGTCTTGGGCAAATAAATTATCTAAGGCAACTATTACACACACGAAAAAAATAAACCAAAGAAAGCATAAATACACATTTATAAATATGATTAAATTAACTTGACTAAATCAATAAATATATTCACTAATATTTCAATAGCTATTGCACATCTAAGATCAGTATATCAACCAAACAATCAAGAATCTATTCAAAGCTATTGAAAACTAAAGATTATTGAAACATACAACCATGAAAATAAAAACTAATTTCATAGAATTGGAAAGAAAATACTCACAACACTTTGTTGATGATAAAAATTATTTCATAGCTATGTATTCTAAAAATATTCTGACCAAATAACCAAGTTGAGTTATAATTGTATATATAGACTTGGGGAAAGAGTCACTTCATACTCCAAGTTTAAGAAAGGTGGTTACTAGAAGTTAGAATAAATAAATTGACTTTTCAAAATTATGCAATTTATGCATGTAAGAAAAATATAAATTCAATTTTTACAATTAGTTTCTTAAAATCCAAGTACATTTACCATTATAAAACTATACATGCATAAAATCTTAACCTATCAAGGCTTCGTCATTCATAACACTTCATGAACGTTTGTTGGCATAAAAGTTGAAGTGGTAGTTGAAATACCACTAGAATATTGATTCTTATTTTCTTCATTATATTCATAAAATTTTTGTGTCGCTCCATGCTGCTATCATATAATGTCTAAGTTTAGAAATGATGGATAATGAATTCATTTAGTCTATCCAAGGAGCCTTACATGCTTTTCTTTGGTTATTGGAAATTTAATTTCAAAGAATTATACTTCAATGACCTTTTTCTAAGCCTTTCTTAACTTAGATTCAATCTCTTTGAGTGTTAAACCTTTCAAGCTTTACTTAAAATCATCGATCGCTTCTTAGATAAGCTTGTCAAAATTAATCTCGCTAATCAACTTGCCAGTAGAGTCCTTAACCTTGGATAACTTTAATTCATTAAAAATTTGAATAATATGAGCCTCATGCACCTAATATCTAGGGATCAAATCCACAACATTTTTAGTCAATATTTTGTTCCTCCTTTCAAATGACTACTAGATTCAAGGCATTAGATACCTTTAGCGTAGTCATAAGGTTGAGATGGCTATATAAAGAGTTGCCTATATAGAAAATTAGCATATTTAGTTTCACAATGTCATATCTTAAAGAATTTAATAATTGATTATCTTGGTTCACATGAGGGTCCATATCGACCTTCATGAACTCCATGGCTTCCAAGGAGTTATAGCATCTAGAAGCTGCCTCTTAAACTTCATCTTTTATGCTAGTAAGAATATACACTATCTTGGCCTTCTCCTTAAATTTCTCCACTATGGCCTCTAATACATGCACTTATACCTCAAGCTCCTATTGAGATAACTCTATTCATTTATGAATTGCAACTATGGCATCTGTGTGTGCTTGTGCCAAGTCTGATAGATTTTCCTCATATAAAGATTGTCCTAGCTATATGTTTTGCCACTTGGTGAGGGAGAACACTTATTTACTTTCTTCAAGGATAATCTAGGTGTCTTTATCATCTTCTAATTTCATCTTCTTCACCTTTTAAATATTTATAGTTAGAGGATTAAACAAAGTAGAAATAGAGGGAAGCTCAATAATTCTAAATTTTGGTAATTGAGAAGCCTCATTCCTCAAATCCACTACCCATGGAAGAATGTCTATCCAGGATGCATCAGAGGTTATGACAATGACCTCTTCCTTGGCCTCCTCTTTAACTTTATGTTTTTAGTTGTGGGCCTTGGTCAAGACATCAAGTAAGTAAGGACATATGATTGTAGACCAATCTAGTCTTCCAAATTGAAGAAGTTGATGGATCATGATTATTTGGGGCTTGTCCTTCCTTCCCTTGCTAGTACTTATCACTGTGGTCTCCTCTATGAAAGTGGTAAATGGTAGTGAAAGGGTGATTTGAGTGGAGTGGACATGGAGTTATGAGGTGGCCAATGTAGTCTTCACCTTCCTATACACTTTATTTATCTTGAGGACTCTAATAGTAGAGGTGCTAATAGGAACAAAAGGGGTTTGTATAGTGGGTGGGATGGAAGTGGAGATAGAGGGATTAATTATAGTAGTGGAGATGGAGGGGGTAAATTTGGGAACTTCCATAGAGGTAATATGACCAAATATGGGTATATAAAATAGAGGAAAACTAAGAAAAGATTGAGTACCTCAAAAATTAATCTTTACAAGATCTATTTGGAGGCTCATAACTTTGGTTCTTTCTAACTTGGCTTCTTCATCTGAATCATCCTCAATATCCTTGATGATCACCTCATATATGATAGTTGGTTCTGAATATGGAGGTTGAGTGGGTAAACCTTATGATTTCCTCACTATAGGAATGCTCGTAGGAGTCCTAGGTTGTCTCTTATAGACCAAAAGTTTCCTTACTTGTGTGAGGGAGTCCTAAGGTGATGATGTTGCTACTTATAGAGCTAATATCCTAATAGATGTAATAATGTTTACCTAGGACATAAAAATTGACACTTTAATAGAACCTACAATGAGAAATTCTTGCATTCTCTCCTCCTCATTAGAGTCAAGGCTGATGAGATCTCCTGCTTATCTTCCCCTAGTAGAACTGGGCTCAATTAGCCTAGGTTTCTTCTTCACTATCTTCAACTTCAAAGGAAGTCCTTAGGAGGAGGAAGTAGATTCATCCTTAGATTTCTCCTCAGACTATCCTCTCCAAAATATGAATGTTTCCACCATTTATAGAGTGCCTTTTTGCTATCCAACTCCCTAGTAGAAATAGAAGGATCATATTGGATAATTCTCAAATGATCCTCTTGTAGCCCAAAAATATGTGCCTATTCTAATACTTCTTCATCAAACTTGGCATTCAAAAATAGGAAATCATATTCATAAGTCTCATGACTATAAAGGATGTCTAATCCATGAATGTGATTTTGGATTAGCCCATGCGGATCCCAATCTCTATGTGCAAGTACTTGGGAAAGGGTAACTCTAGAATTTTATACGTACCTCACCAAGATGATTTCTCATTATATATACTATCCTGCCAATAGTTATAAAATAACCAAAATACAAGGCCTTATTTTTCCTTGATAAGTCCTCTTTAGTGCTCTTCTATAATTAGAAGGTGATTTCCTATTTAGCTAGCTTATCTGGTACAAGTCTCAGAGACACAGGGGGCTAGCCTTATTTCCCCAAATCATGACAACAATGAAATTTGGGTAAAGGAAATAATCCCCTTTCCCAGTCAAGTTATTCACAATATTATATCCAATTCAAGGCATGGGAAAGCCATGAATGGCTTGCCAAACCTAAGGATAGACATCCTCAAAGATCCTCACTATATGCTTGGTATAGAAGTAGACACGCATGAATTGATAATAATCATAGATTCTATTATTCTCATCATCTATGGATGGATCCCATAATTAAACAAGTAGTACATCATGTATAAATATATAGAGGGCATGGGACATTTATCTTTATGAATAATTTCCTCCTTCAACTAAAGGCTTATTATCTCCCCCAGGTCATATGTGGCATCATGTGTAAGCATCATGTAAAGTAGAAACACCTAATACAAATTAATAAAATGAATTTTTGGCATACTATATAATTGGTTGAGAAGAGCCACACCAATGTGAATTCCTATCTTGAATCTATCAATTGGGATTTTTCCTTTCAAATTCTTTCCTTTCTATGTGATGGTTTGGTCTAGGAGTAGCCATGAAGACAATACCTTCTCCATCAAGGTCTCTACATTAAACTGTACCAATATTTGATTTTCAAAGTAGGCATCATGTATACTCAAAGATAAGTATCTCTAAAAATACACACCTAAAATACATGCAACCATCATGTTATTAATAGAATGATACATGAACACATTATATAATATCTTCCTAGAAAAGAATAGGTCCCTTAAGAGGTCAATGCATGGCATTAATTATATCTTGGTTTCAAAAAAGTGTAATATTTGGAATTTTAATGCCCATAATTACTTAATGAACAATATATCTACTAGTGTCATATCATCTTCTAGTGATAACATGTCTACTGAATTAATGGCATCCCATAATGCTAAATAGTTTTGGTACTTGTCTCCAAATACTATGGCATCAAAGATGATATCCATGAATTCTTTGGAGTCTTTAATTAAATATGGGGACGGTGGATTCCAAAACATCTTAAATGCTGATGCTATTGATGCATACTATATGTTGCTTCTTCTATGCACCATATATGCCAGACAAATATCTTAGATCTAGTTCAGTCATTATTTTATTTGTAGTACTCTTGGAGTAGGAACTAGGGCTCTTCATCACTATAAGAAATTAAAACCTTGAATTCAAGATATATTTAATGAAATTATGACTTTTAAATCATGGCATATCACCTATATAGAATCCTACATTGAATATCAATTTGTGTGACATAAATGTGCAATGTTTACTTGGATTTTATTTTCTTGTATAACTCAAACTTGTTAGCTTAGGTTGGTAGAGATATTTAAAGTATTTATAGGAAATATTTTTTTATTTTATTTTGGGTAAGTGTGGTGAGACTAGTGGTACTCTTAGTAATAAGGCAATTAGGGTCTACTTTGGAAAAAATGCTTTTGGGTCAATGTCCACAGACTAATTCTTTATTTTAGATAAAATGTTCGTAACAATTTCCTTACAAATTTAATCTAGGAAATAGTCTCAAGATAATTATCCCAAAGGGATGTTTAGAAGGACTGAAGGGCATTTTCAATTTCCTCAAAAGGTAATTTTTATTTGAAGGGTCTAATTTGTAAGACATTTTATCTATGGCAAAAATCCTAAAGGGTCTACTTCGTAAAGGCCAAAGGGAACTTTTGATTTCCCAAAAGGTAATTTCATACATCTAATGGTCATTTCAAAAGTCTTGAAGGGTAGGTTACACAAAACCTAAAGGGTATATGCCTTAGGTCCAAAGGGTAAATGGGCACTTTGAAAAAGGGTCAAAGGATTAGGATAGAAATCCTAAAGGGTATGTTCATGCCAATGGGTCAAAAACATAAAGGTCTAAAGGAACTTTATATAGGACAAAGGGGTTAAAAATGATATCCTAAATGACAATTCCCATAGGGTAAAGGGTTTGGGATAAACGTCTTGAAGGGTCATTTACACAAAACCTGATGGGTATGTGCCTAAAAAGATATGGTCAAAAAGGGTAAATTGGTCAATTTTGGAAATGCCAAAGGGTTATTTCAAAGGACAAGGGACACTCTCAAAAGGGCCAAAGGGCTATTTCAACACCTGAAGGGTATGTGGAAAGGATTCAAAGGGTATACCTCATACGTTCAAAGTGCTCTTTTAAATGGCTCTTGAAATAAGGAGATAGAGTCTTATAACTCTTGTACACTAAGGTCATTGAGCTGAGCTACAATTATTTGATTATTTTTTGGTATATCTAACCTTTCCTCTACTAGGACTAACTCTTAAACTGCTTCAACTAGCACCTCCTCCTTTTTTATTTCCTTTTGAATTTTTTTCCATGATGGAAATGAGTATGAAACAAACATTATTACTTATTTTTGGATGGTTATAGGAGAGGGTGGCCTTACAAGTGATGACAAAACATAGATAGGGTTAGAGGCATTAAATTACTTTATATTTTTTGTATCAGATAAAATGTTTGATAGAAATAAGACTTCCGTCTCTTTAACTGAGACAAAAATCTCAAAGACATTTTTTCATCAAAAAATGTGTTTGTGCAAAAAATATGAAAAAGTCTAAGTAAAGACCAGATTAAGAGGCCCTTCAAGTTATCAAGTTATCAACTAGTAGTGCTTTCAAGGTGAAGGAAAGTTTTACTAGGAGATACATTCAATCTTGTTCATGATTGAAAGGTATCTCCTATGAGATACCTTGAAGGTACCTATTTATGGGTGTTTTAACACATATTAGAAACATACTTCCCCTCATCTTTTTCCTTTGAAAAAAATGTTTGTGAAATCCTTTGCCCATCAGATTATATTTGTTGGTGCACATAATTTATGACAATCCATACTCCCATCTTGAACTTATTGATTGGATTGGGATTCTTACCTTTGTATGTCATGGTTTCCTTGAGGGAAGCTATTAATTCAACACTTTTTCCATAGTATTATCCTGATTCCATGACACTAGCTTATGTTTGTCAAAATAAGCATCTGGTGATGGTAGTAATAAATAAATTTGAAAATCTACTTTGGATATGCATGCCACAATCATTTAGTTATGCTTGTGGTTTAACAAATCACCATGCATAACCTTGCCTATGAAGAATAAGTCTCAAAGGAGGTGGATGCATGGCATGACCTTGGACTTGGCCACAGTCGAATGAAATCCCTATCTCTTAAGTTCTATCAAGTCTATGATGAGTAGTCACTTTGAGGGATATAGATTTCCATCTAGTGAAAATATGTCAATAGAATTGACATCTCATTATTCAAAGTAGTTCCCATACCTATTGTTAAAAATGGTGGCATCATAAACTATCCTTGAATTCGATTGAGTCCTTGATAGAAAATGGTGATGGGAGAAGTGCTCCCCTAAATGTCTTAGATGAAGATGTCATTGCAATTATGTGAAGTTCTTTCAGTTTATTTAGATTCTTTGTGATTAAATATCCTTTTTGATAGTTTCATGTTTACTTACAATAGTCTCATAGGTAGATAGGGATTTTGTTATGTAGGATAGCAATCAAGTTTAAATCTGTTCAAGAGTAATGAAGACATGAATGTCTTCACATCATATATATAACCTTTCATATTCAATTTTAGTTAATTATAAATTCCTAACATTCACATGTTTCATAATTTGTGCATAGTTCATATCTATTTAGTTTAGTTGGTGGGTATCCTTAGCAAGTATCAGGAAGTATTTTTCTCTATTGTCCAAGTATAGTGGGATTTTGATAGTTAGGAATCAAGAGTCAGGTTTTGTGTTGTGATCAAGCCTACAAAATATCATAACAAAACTTTCAAAAATAAAGGTCAATACAAAAAAACCAAAGAGTAAAATCATATATAAAATACAAGTCATTTAGAACATTTGTTCACATAAAATGTTTGATTCAAAAAATCCAAACAAAAAAGTTCGAGGAATGAAAGTCCCAAAGAAAAAATTTGAAGACAAAAAATTGTAGAACAAAATGTTCAAACAAAAAACTCGAAGAGCAAAATCTAATATTAGGGCCTAATCAAAATGTTCAAAAACCAAATACCAAATACACTTTGTTTGAATAAAACTAAGGTCCCTTATGTTATCACCTGATAGTGCCTTCAGGGTCAAGGAAAATTCAACTCATTGCATGTTGAAGGTGTCTCCTAAGAGATACTTGTTAACCATTTTGGCCCACATACTAAGGTTCTTCCCTATTTGAATATATTAGTAGGGTCCCAATTGATGAATGGATTAGGTGGCTTAGAGGTGAGCCCAATAATGCAAAGTGAAGGGATCTAAACAATTTTTCATGGTGCTGAATAGTTGCATCACATGTGGGTCATATGGATTTGAAAATCCAAGGTTGTTCTTGCTAACATCAAGATAAATCTCAAGAAAAAATCTATTTTTATTCTTAAATTTGATATCTCATGAGACATCAATCATGTTCTATGGAACATTGAATGATGGTCGATAGGATGTAAAATTTAAAGATAGATTAAGATCAATAAAGTTTAATATAGGAAAAATTAGATATTTAGGCCAAAGGTTGCTCCTAGATACCTTGAAGGAGAAATCCACTCTTGTTCCTATTTGAAAGGTATCTCATTGAATCCCTTATAAACTTCAATAACATTAGAAAATTTGAACCTTGAGGTATCTATGTATCATAATCTATGTTTTGAAGTTTTGGGGTAGTTAGCTTATTCATCATGGATATGCTCAGTGAAGTTCAATGGGTGGTGTATCAGCCTCATCTTTCTTAGGTACCCCTTCTTCATTTTGTGGCTAAGCCTTGATCCCTTTTAGTGATTACATGTCATCAAGACACTCATGAAATAAGGAAGTTTTTTCTTTAAAGTAAAGGCACATCATTGGCCAAGGGGAGTGGGCCCCATTTCTAACAATAATTCTAGAGGTAATTTGGAGGGAGAAATGTGTGACCACATCATTTATTTTAAGCATTGTGGTAATCCCAAAGGTTTATTCATAGATTGTAATTTCATCTCACATATGTAATTATTTCCATAGAATTTTTTTCATTAAGAGTGAGAATTTTAGGAATCAAGAGTATCCACTAAGAGATTCCTTCATGGGTAACTTTAAGGTATCTCCTAAGAGATACCTTAAAGATCTTACAAACCTCAATAACACTAGGCAATTTCAATCTTGAGGTATCCAATAGGACATTCCTTTGAGTGGATTGTAATACCTTCATAGGTAACTTGAAGGTATATCCTAAGACATACCTTCAAGATATTAAAATGACCATCAAGGTAAAGGAAAATTTTAGAGGTACAATAAGTTAATTATTAGATCTGAAACTATTAACGTAATAGGGAAAATTGTTAAACTCAATTGAGGTGGGAATATCATGTGCATAAGAGGACCTAAAATGTAGGCTCTCATAAGTATTAGAAAGCCCTTCAAGTTATCCAATTATCAACTACTAGTGGTTTCAAGGTGAAAGAAAGTTCTACTAGGAGATACATTCAACGACCCTTTGAATGTATGATAGGAGCCTTCGAGGTTTCCACTAGGAGATTCCTTCAAGGGCATTGAAGTACACTTGTAATACCATCATGGTTAACTTTAAGGTATCTCTTATGAGATTTATTATAAGAAAAATTCACTCTTATACATGATTTAAAGTTATCTCCTAGGAGATACCCTAAAAGTACCTGTTGATGGGCATTTTGACACATTAAAAAAATACTTCACTTTATCTTTCTCATTTGAAACAAATGTTTGTGGATTTGTTTGCCCATCAAATTATATTGGCTGGTACACAATTTATTTTTAGTTTGGTCAGACCTTATTATTTTAAGTGTGAGTTAATGTATATATTACGAATATTTAATATATATTTTGTATTGTAGTTTAGAATTAACATTTTTTGATAAACATTTAATCACTACTTAATAACAAAAATTTCATGAACCAATTAAATATGCAACTTGCATTTTATAAAAGATCAATATGTAAATCATTTCAATTACTTTGCAGAATATCTTTGAGCAAAAAAGGAATTCCCACACTTAAAAGGTAAAAGAGGGACTCACTTGAAGAGAATTTGGATAAAAAGTAGAAGAAGGCCTCACTCCAAGAGAATTTGGATAGAGTACCATTTAAACTACCAAAAATCAAATTGAATCCACATCAACATCTTATATTTTATGGCAGGGATAAAATTTCTCTTTCTGATTGGTATTTTGAATTGTTTAGTTCACCAAACATTCATGCAAATATATACTTATTTATTACTACATCAAGAAAGGAATCTTCTCTGTTTATAATAATTCTTGCTTGTGATAAAGATGAACTTTAATATGCCTTTCAATTCCAAATGGAAGTATGGAATGAAGAAGATGAAATTATCCATTGAGATACAATTAATTTAAATAAATTTACACCAAATAAAATGGAATTGATAAAAAATTATTTTTCTCCTTCTTGTAAAACATTTGGGTTTCGTTTAAATAGATATGACAACCTTTAACTGCCTAGGTTGATATATAGAGATAATTTGGTCATTAAAATAAAAAATATGTTGAAAGGAAAACATGAACAAGGGGAAACAACTTCTTCTACTTGCCACCATGTAAACATGTATTTAAAATACACTTCAGTCATCGTAAAAAAACATTTAAGAAAATAAGAAAAGCAAGGGAAACATATTTGTATGTAGATTTGAAAGAGGTCATACAAGTACTCACACTAGTGGAGAAAAATAAGATCGAACAAAAGGTTGGAACATTTTTGTTGACACAAAATTTTGATCAAATAATTAGTGAATTCTCTAGATGGTATATTTCCTTTATCAATTACGCCTTGAACATTCTTATAGAGATATGTGAATTAGGGGACACTAATATAAAAATAATAAATTTGAATGAAAGAGGGGTGAATGATATAATTCATTCATTTATAAAACATAATGAGATTCTGATGAAAGATGATTTGTTAATTCCTTTCAATCTAAGAAACTCTCAATGTATTATTGAATCAAAGGAAGTCCTAGAAGATATGATAGATAAAAAAATTGTAATGTTCAAAAGTATAGGTGGCCAACACATAATTGAAACACAATAGAGAATTCTTTTGGAGGAGGAATACAATTCACTATCATTGAGAAATAAATGTTCTATTAGAATGGCTAGATTTCTCAAAACTTGTACTCTGTTCCATATTGTGTACAAAATATGTAATTAATATAATGAAGCCAATTAAATAATTTATAAAGATTCATTTGTAGAAAGAGTTTGATCTACACGTGAATTCAATACAGGGGTTGGAAGAATATTGAAATAGGGAAAAAGATGAAATAAATACATGAAGAAGATAGACAATTGTTCACATAAATGAACTATTCACCACAACAACTGCAAGAGAGAAAATTCCTTCTTTTCATGGAACAACCCTTTTGGGATTGTTTTGATAAGGCATTTGATTTTTTAAAAATTGGTACTTTACTTGGTTTAGATAAAAAAGATTTAAATCTAATTGGTATAATAGTATCTATAAATATTCAAGGGATTTCAGACAAATAAAAATTAGAACTAGTAGATTTATTGGAAACATGGTCTATTTCCTTCTTGAAAACCCTTAGGTACAACAACATAGATACCTAATGCAAAAAGGTGAGGTGGGAAAGTAACATACTATAAAAAATTGTTACTTATTTTATCAACCATGATATGACACTACTACTAGACAAAACAATCACACCTGAAGAGGTAATGGAGCATTGTACAATTTTTACAAAAAGGTTTGATGATTTGTGTCTCCTCAATGAAGGTATTTCAAAAAATAAAATATGCTAGGAAGCATTATCTCAAGATTCATTAAGCATATTGAAAAATTATCTACATAATGATGGTGGTCATCTCCCTAGGATAGATACAAAAATATTTGGCTACTATTACGGGCCCCCATGTCTTTGGCCATTGATTTTTAAAGATTTTAGTGAAATATTCATTTTTGGTGTGGATTTTGATTTGATAATTATTGATCTTTTGAATCTCACTAAAGGTTTTAAGGAAGAACATTTTTACCTATTTATTTAGGTATTGATTGATAAATTTATTGTTTGGGCCTTCAATGTATTCATCATCCACAAACTAGAATATTGGTATGGCATTTAGACCTCTCTCAAGAATCTACGTGTTAGTGATTTCCATTACATGAAAGATATGGGTGTCATACTATGGGGTCCAGATCGTAATGGATTCGATTGGACACATATTATAGGTATCAATTTTTGTCAGAATCCCACTCATTTTTAGTTGTAAGGTTTCAGCCTCCATTCATAATAAAGTAGATTAAAGGAAGGTTTTGACATCTACGATGATGTACCAACATTTGAAATGATTTTTTCAAACAAAATAGGAAGGACATTCAAAAATAAACTAGATAACATCTTTTGGGAGAAACTTATCTCTACTTTTAACATTTTAGATTCATGTGATGTGTTAGGAGTATATACAAGATCTAGATTGGTGTGTGTTTGTACAAAATTGCAAAGAAATTTATCTTGCATTATAGAAACTGAAGAACAAATAATTTTTAATGTTCAATTTCAAAATTGTTTTACAAATTGAGAGTAACCAATATAAGAACAACCGCTTTGATCAGTACCAGGTGTATAACATTTTTAATTTATTTTATAATCATACTTTATTTTCTAAATATAACATTTTAACAATCTTTTGGTTTGTATGATTTATTATTCAAACCTAACATCTTATTAATCTTTTGGTGTGTATCACTAATGACATTGCATGCAAGTGAAGAAACAATAATAACAGAAGATCATATCAATGAACATGAGACATTGTGAGTTGAAGAAGGTAAGATAAGATCATTCATATTTTTTCAATTATATAATTTTTTAAATATAAATGATTCATTATACTGATAGAATGTTTCTTCATCTGTTTATGTCTTAATTAAAATAGTTCACAATGCAGCTCTAGAACTTCGTGTCTCCAACACAACAACCCATGACATAGCTCTACAAGTTGGTGCCTCCAAAAAAACAACACAAGATAAAAATATATAACAAGACACATTTTTAAAATACAAATATCAAATCAATTCATGATGAGAATTTTTAGTTACTAGTCATTATATAATACCTTACAAGGAATAAAAAACCAAAGTTTCAATGAAGGAGTACACCCATACAAACTATAAAAAGGCATAAAAAAAGGTGAAAACCCCTTTTCAATAAATGTGTAATTATATTATTTCATACAAGTCTAGAATATATTAATTATGTTTATTTATTTAAACATATTACAATTGAATTTTTCTTCATGTACAGGAGATTGTAGAAGATAATAAAATGTAGACTTGCATTAACTTGGGATTTGGAAGTGTGGGTTCATTTTATTGTTGTGTAGACTTTAATGTGGTTGTATTTACCCATTAAAATGTTTTTTTCATCTTTCATTTACCCATTACAATGTTGTTTACATTTTTAATTTACCTAGTTTAAAATAACACAATATGTGTTATACTATGTATTCAATACAATAAATTTTGATGTAGAGTATCCATGTGTTCTTTATCAATAAAAAAACAATAAAGTATATTGTGCTATAAATAATTATATTGCTATTGATACTTTCATTACTATAAGAATATAGATGTTGGTTGATCAATGCTAAATTCCTATCAACATCTATGAGAAATGAGTTATGGAAAACTGGGAGTATCCCAACTATTTCAATACTACAATTGGTTCTATCATTTGGAATTGTAAGTGGTTTCCACTCTAAGTGGTCTATCAATTCTTACATTATATGCATATATATGTTACAAAATTTGCAATAAAAATAGTACATCCTTGTATAGTGAGTATAGTTACAATGTGCCTGAGCATGTATTTATTTTTATGTGTTCATATAAATCTTTATAAGATTTAAGGAAATACCAAAAAAAAATTAATCAAATGAAATGCATTATGTTTTTATGTAACAATAATAAATGCAAATCAAAAGCACATCAACAACCAATCTAGTAACATGTAAAACATTTTATTAGAAAACTACCACTTTATATTTAGTATAATATAATATTATTAATAAATGATTCATATTTTTTTAAATAAATTGCAGACATTTCAAAGGAGCTAAAATTGATTTCTAAAAAACTATTAATTTTGGGGTCAGAGGACTTATTATTTGTTGTGCACAAAATAAAAGATATGCAAATTCATGATATGGGAAAAAAAGAATATTATAAAATATAAAATATGTCATACTATATTCAAGATCATTCCAAAGAAGTTTTAAAGGTGGCACTGCAGTCTTTTTCTCACATTGGCATTTGGTCAATGATAGAGGATAATCATTCAATCCATGGGTTACATAAGTTAAAATTTCCTATTTGTTTGGGGGAAAATATATTCTAAGCCATTCAATATAAACATAAAGAAATTAGATGAAGTTATTTTTAAAGGGTCCTTTAGAGATGATTTTTCAATTACCAACACATTGTTCATTGATTATAATTCTCAAAATTGTGTTACCAATCAAAACTTGAAAATGAGTTATGTTACATCAATTAGATAAATTGGAAATGGAAGTTGAAAGGATGAAAAGGATTGGAGAATCAAAATGATGTCTATCATCATATTCTTGGGGGAAAGAAAAAAAACCATGCCAACAACTATGAAGAAATGTTTAGAAAGATGTAACTTCACCATATTATGATTCTTTCGAGTGTATTTATTGATTATAAACTATAATTCTATTAATAAACATTATCATCAAGTTCATATAAATTAATTCTAAATTATCTCAACTATAGTTCAATTAATTTCAAATTAATCAATTCTAATTTAGAATTACTTTGATCTAGTTAAGTGAAAGTGGATACTCCATCGATTTATCTTGAAATTGACCAACTTGATCCATTATTATATTTCCACTTACCCATAAAGATCTTCCCAATGAACAATAAACAATTGTCAAGATATTTTATTATGTAGATGAACTAGATTGCATAATATGTTTTCATCCATAATTTGGCCAATCCAATCTATTCAAAATGATCTAATCCCAAATGGTTTCAAATAATTCAATTTATTTGGAATAGATAAAAAATATTTATGGAGAAAATATTCTCTACTTCACTTTATTGGGTATAATTTCAAATTATTTAAAATATCCCAATCTAATCAAAATGATCTATCCTCAAATGGTTTGAAATAGTCTAATTTATTTGGAATAAACAAAATTTATTTTTGGAGAAAATCTTCTTCACTCCATTTCATTGGTATAAGTCTAAATTATTCATAAAAGCATCGATAAACAGTCTAAGAGCACCAATAAAATGTCTAATATAGGGGTTATAAAATATTCTTCACTAGTTGGTATGATAATAATTTCCCTGTTGACTTCACTCCCTTTATCAATTTTGATAAAGGACACCCCACACAACAAAATGATGGCCTTATTAATGATGATTCAAATTTAGCTTAAGGGATTAGATATCATCTCATGAAAGGATATCATTAATTGATCCTTTCTTAAGGCATTACACATTTGACTCAATCTAGCCTCCCTCATCAATAATTTATTTGGATCCATTTCCAAAATGTATTATAGTTATAAGGGTTTGAAATGGGAAGCTTGCAGAAGAAGTTTGTAGAAACACATTATGGGTGGCAATTAAGATAGGTTCAAACCCATATCCTACAAGGATGTCAAAGTGGATGAGTATGTCTAGAATAAGATGGTTAAATGAGGGTTGGTGAATTTCATGAAATGGCTGGTAGGACATGATACGATACTAACTAAGGATTTCACTTGAGGATGGAAGGGTAGAGAGGTTTGTATGCATGGGATAAGAATTATGATAACTAAGGAGCTTATCGAGGAGATATCGGTCATGGAATATTTTGGGGTCAAATATTTTAAAATTAAAAAGAGGAAGGAGGAACTCATCAACATTTCATTTAGCAAGGAGAAGAAAAAACCCAAGGTTGTGCCCTAGAAAGGGTTTGTGAGGACTGACCTATCGAGAAAGTGGCCTAATTTTTGTCTACAAATCATGCATCACGTCACATTGTAGGGAAACACATAGTAATATTTTCTCATCACTTCTTCTTGTTTAACCACTTCAAGGGGCATACTATCAGTCTTATGTTTTTCCTTTTGAAATCCTTAGAAGCTACTATTATGAATTTTAAGTGTAACCCCTCAATGGATATTATCCACTAAGGGCTTATACTGTTATTGGTCAAGAAGGGGGAATCATTATGGTCTAAAATATTATCAGAGGTGATTGACATCCCTAGTGAGTAGGAAAATTATGATAGGGAAGAGGATTTATTCATGGAATCTAAACCTAATAAAGAAGGGAAGGATCAGATTGAAGGATCCAGAGCTAAGTTTTTACAGGAGGACTCCAAAGTGAGAAGTAAAGAAGGGAGGATTCCTGAATATGTATCTCCCATTACCATCAGGGGATGGAGGGTTATTTATCCCAAGAACAAGGATGAAATCAAATAATCTCTTGATAATATTTTCACCAAAATATTGATTCAAAAATTACTCTGTAATGAAATAACAGATGAGGTCAACAATCTTCAAGGCCTCTTATGTCACGAGATGGAAGAAATGAAATTTGGAAAAGAACATGCAAGTTTTAATGAGTTCACTTCACAATTCACTAACACTTCTTAGAATAAAAAAGAGGAGGATTATATCAAGGAGCCTAAAAATAAGGAGAAACCTAAGCTTACTAGTCTGAAGTGCAAGAGGCAGGATGAGGAAAAAGATCAGTCTATTGGGAATCACACTAGAGGGAAAATGAGCAACAAAGCTAAAAAAAGTCCTAAATATATTTTTATAACATAGAAAAATATTACATAATCATTTAATTCTAACAATATTCTAACCATACATAGTCATAATCCTACTGACTCTTCAAGATCAACAATCAGAAACTAACATACATTAGTTTCATAGGCTATACACAACACAAAAAGCCAAACAGTTTTAAAAACTATTTGACCCTAAATTAGGTAATTTCCTGAACCAATACTTAATAGACATATCCTAAGACTTACATATCTTAAATACTTGTAGAGCTCTCTCCTTTCTACTTTGAGCATTTGATGATAGTGAATGAACCCCAAACTCTTCTTAAATAAAGAATTGAGAAAGCTTTTCCACTGAGTTGAGGAGTAACTAGTTACAAACAACCATAAACCTAGGTTTGTTGGATGAAATCTCCATCCAACTAGGAAAAGTGACAAAATCAAAGATGTTTTGGTCATGTCCTGCCAAAAGGCATACTACTCAGGGAACATCTAGTAAAAGATAAGAGGCTGACGGACCACCCCCACCATATGTGCTACATCCCACTTTAGTAAGATTCCCTACTTAAATCATGGATTAATATGAGCACATGATCCTATTATATTAAAACCTTTATAAAAATAAAACAACATCTCACAGCTATAACTGGTAGAAGATAGGCCCACTCTACTAGCCAAGATAAGACCTTACCATGGGTCACATAGTGTGATATAGCTGGATCACACTCTAGGATTTGCTTTCATAGTTAAATCATGTACATCACCATATTAAAGGGGCATCGAACAAACCTTGAAAGTTCCCATCCATGCATCCTACTAGGGACTCCTATAAGGGCTTTCAATGGACATGTCAATGCTTATGTCTTCTGAATCTTCATACCTATGATAGGTGTCATAGACATAGTCATCCCATGAGCATGTATGTGTTTCATGAAGATCAAGGATTAATATTTCAATTTTATCAGGGTGCTTGGGATTTTCCACATGAAATTTATTATTTAATATGGTATCAACATCTTTCACAAAACTTTATTTGAAATGTATATCTGATTTTCTTATTCTCATGGTTATATATACAATCTTTGAAATAGAAATTAAATTATATTTCATCATACAAGTGATCGTTGGTAAATTTGAACAATGTATTAGTATCATAAACACCTAATTCTTCATGAATGACTAGAATCTTGAACCAGGGGCTTAAAGTGGTTGGTGCATATTCTTCAAGCCATTGATCCCAAGTTAACTTTTCCCATTGATCATATGGTACATCAACTGGTCTGCCATGAAAGATCCTTGTAAGAAGATTGGTACTCATATAGATATACATTTCTCCATATAAAATTGCCTATACTTTGATCATCCATAACTCTGCAAGTGACAATTGTCCTCTAAATATCTTGATATTTATGTGATCCATGACACAGAATCTAGTCCAACTTCTTTTGTCAGCATTAGGAAAGTTCCTGTAGGCATTAAACAAGAAATATTTTGACAAAATATTTTCATTAGCAAGCCTAGTAATTTTTTTGATCCAACTCTCTGTAGAGATAAGAAGCCATTCTTTATTTTTCTTGCTAAGTAAGATTTTATGGAACAGTATTGTAATCAAAATTATTAGATCCTTCATCACCCTGAAACATAAAAGAATGATTAGTACAAAACTTATGAGAATACCATTTTGATCCTTATCTGGAAATCAAATCAGCTAAACAATTATCAATTCCTTTCTTGTATTGAACATCAAACTTAAAGTTAGAAAACCATATTGCCCATCTAGTCATTATCTAGTTTCTAACTTACTGGTTGTGGGGTTTTCTAATGGTAGATTCAAACTATAACAGATCTGTCCTTACCAAGAATTTCTTTGAGAGAAAAAAGCCTTAGTTTTAACATGCATAGTTTGGTTGCTAATAGTTACTTTTTAGTGTAATGGTAATTCTTTTGAGTTGGGTTCCATGTTCCACTGCAGTAATAGTGGACTTCTTCTCTACCATCTTTATTTTTATCTAGAAGTATTCTACCATATGCTTCATCTGAAGCTTCTATTTCCAAAATCATTAAATCTTCTCTTGGTAGTTTGAGATTTGGTAGTCCTTTAAATTTTTCCTTGATTCTTTTGATTGCCTATGCCATTTTAGTAGTCCATGGGCTTGAGTCTTTTGTTAACCTTTTATGTAGTATTTTCCAATCTTTGTCTTGATCTTTATAGAATGAAGAGAAGTAATTTAGAGATCAAAGGAATCTCTATAATTGGGTTTTGTCTTTTATTTCATCTAGGAATCTTTTTAAAGACTACAAAATATGAGGTTGTAATGCAATCTTATTTTGACATATATTTAACCCAAAAAATTCAACATCTGTTTTGCCTATCTCCATTTTCTTATCACTTAAAACCAACTCATTTTGGTTACAAAGATCAGAAAATTCTTTCGAATATATAAGATGACTATTTAAATATTTTGAAAGAACTAATATATCATCAATATAGATAGCAAAATGCTTAGCATGGCTAAAGATTCCGTCCATCCTTTTTTGAAATTTAGAGGGATCATTTTTTAGGTCAAAAGGCATAACCTTCCACTCATAATGTCTATCTAAGATTGGTAAGATAAATGTAATTTTATAAGTATCTTTAGGTTCTACTACAATTTTCCAAAATCCACTTTTCAAATCAAACTTAGAAAAAACACAACATTCCTTAAGCTTGTTGATAAGAATAGTCTTGTTAGGAATTAGATGTCTAATAGGTATAAGCCAATCATTAGGCTTTTTAAAATTTATTACGAGTCTTATTTCCCTCTTTTTTGTTCTAAATGTTTATTCACATAGAATGTAGGAGAAGAACATTCACTATGGCTTTTCTGTATCAAATCCTTCTTCAATAATTATTTGATCTCTTCTTCTCCTATTTTAACTTGAGAAGGGGAGAAAGGGATAGTGTTAGATTTGATACCTCAGGTATGATCAATGCCAAGTTTTAGATCAAGAGAAAAAATATATTTACACTTATCCCAAAACCTTTTGGGATCATTATCACAAAATCCTTTGATTTTTTTTATGATAGTATTTAGGATATCTTTTCTCTTTTCAAAATCTTGTACTATCTTGTAAATCTTCATCTGCAATTTTCTATCTTCTTCTTCATGGAGTCTTATGGCAAGTTTTACAGTTGCATGGGTCTCTCTAGGAATTTGGCATTCATTACCAAATAATATTAAAGATAAGTATTTTTTGTGAATAGTATAAGGCATAAATTGATTCAAGAAGTTCATTCATAAAATAATATCTATCGACATCTTATCAAACATCTATACTTTTACATATGCCTTAATGCCATTTGCTTCAAGTAGTACTTTAGGAGAAACTTTGTTTATAGTAGTCCTTGACCCATTGATAGCAACAAAATCTAATGAATCATCTTGCCACAAGTACTCTATTATAGCTCCATGCTTTACAATACTTATATTTGCTCTAGTATTGATTAAACAATCTCAGGTCAATAAGCCAGTGTTTGAATTAATGATGTTTATTGAGATAATGATTTATTTTTGTTCTCCAGCATAGAAACATCCTTGGTTAGGAGGAACTTCTTCAGGGCTATTTTCTTCTAAAAAATCTTCAAACCATTTTATTAATTCATTAATATCTTGATAAGAAGATTCTATTTTTGATTTTATAGCTCTGTGGATTTCAATAGGATGCTTTTGGTATTTTATTAGGCTCTTTGTGATTGGATTCTTAGGCTTAGCTTTTTATTTTCTATTCCATTCATATTGTGTATATAACATTGGTTTGTCATGAAATTCAACCTATTGTAGTGTTTTGCCCTTAGGGTCACCATGTGTGCTATGTAATTGGGTAAGCTCATCTTGATAGATAGGGATGAGATGAAGAGGGAGATTATATTTTTGGAGTAGATATTATAGATGTTGCATTCAAGATTTAGGATCAAATCCAGACATCATATTACAATAGTAGAGTTTAGTCTCAAAGTTATTAGAAGAAGACAATTCTTCAAATTAATTTACTTAATTTTCATTTTCACTAGAGTAAATATCATTTTTAGTGGGTATTGAATAGACGTTATCATCTGAGCTAAATTCAAAAATAACTTGCATTTATTCATTAGGAATTATAGCTCTAATATTTTCATCTTTTTAGGATACCTTTTCTTATTTGGGCACTTAGGAGCTATATGACCTTCTTGACCACAAATATAACATTTTATAAGTCATTTTATTGAGATGGTTCTTTTTGGTTTAACATAAGTTTTTCTTTTAGAGAACCTCCTCTTATACTTGGGATTTTTTCTAGTTTTCCATCTTTGGTATCTACTCTTTTCTTTATGACATTTACAGTGAAAATTCTCAAAACCATAATAGCCTGGTGCACTATATCCACTATTTTTGTAGATACTATTATAAATGGTTTTCATTTGTTTTTTAAGCAATTTGGCCATAGCTTTATCCTTACATTGATTGTAAATATATTCTTCTATAGACTAGATAATATGACCTAAGGTCATTTTTACAACTATGGTTGTTTCTACAGTCATGGCTTCCTTTTTAGTTACTATGTAGGCAAATACTCTATTTGATATTTTGCTAGGAAGTGCATTAATAAACATGTGTTTAGTTTCAGTCTTTTGGCTCTGTTTTGTTTTTCTTGCCAAAAGAGAAAAATCGCACTTTAATATATCCTAGTATTTCGTGTTATAAAGCTTCATATTGAATAATTTATTGTATTCAATAGCATCAACATTTACCATGTCTCCAACATACTCATAGATAACTACTTCAGCAAAGTTAGCTATCGTGGATCCTACCACAACCCTTTGGTAAAGATGTGTTAGTTGGTAAATTTTTGCTTCTTTTGCATCTTTTTTCCTTTCATAAACTAAGATGATCCAAGCTACATTGACCCTTCATTCTATATCTCCATTTGTTTTTAGTATCTTAATATTTCTCTTAGTTCTAACAACCCATATTGTGTGGTGCACTCCTATAGAATTGTCAGGTTTGATAAATAACATATCTATGATTTACACATCCTAAATTGGATCAAATGAATTTTTTTTGCTTTTGCTTCTTAGAACAACATATGTATTTGTAGATGCCACTCCAAAATCAATGGTCCTATCATGAACCATTTTGTGCAGATCTCTATGTAAGGGTATGCCGTGGTGAGTTCTAGGCCAAAAATATCTTGTAATTTCAAATTTATAAAGGAACATGTCTTCTTTCATTATGTCATGGATGTTTTGGAAGTAATATGCTAGATCTTTCCACTTATTATTTTCAGTCAAACCAAATTCATTGGATTGATGTACATACTTAATCAAGTTATATTTAATTTATTTTTCACTCTTTTTATACTTTTATCTGAGAATTTTACAGCAATGGAATCTTGAGACATTTCTCTATTTTTCAAGTCTTTGAAATATATATTTTTTGGATTAACTTCTAGAACATTTGGCTCACCATTTCTATCTCTTATAGAGCTTTTGCAATGAATAATGGGCTGACCTTGCTTCATGTGTAGAAGAAAGTATTTAGCTTTTGTCATGCCTACTATTTCATTTCTTCCCTTCAACTTTCAACTAGTAATTATTAAGATAGTCTTTGAAATGCACTACCTCTTTGATCAAATATGGTGTGAAGTTTCTTCTATTTTCACATGTCCTATAACTTTCCATCATCTCTTTCACACTCCATACATCTTTCCTCTCTATACATTCAAACAATTTTTCAAATGTGTCATCAATGTCCTCATGGGTATGTCCTATAGGGATAAATGCAACCTCAACATTGATAAAAACATCTTTGTATAAAAGGAGAGATAAATATTGTAACACATACATATACAAAAAAACATGATTTTGTGAATTTGTAAATGTAATATTAGTTCCATATAAGGTTAGACATTTTTAAAATATAATTATGAATGGAATTACCTATTCTTATTATCCCCACAATAGATTTCTAGTTTAAGGTATAGCCTAGAAAGAAGCTTCTTGAAGGTACCAATTGATTTTTCTTCTTCTCTATATTTTTTGCATTCAAGGTAGTAGTTGTTAGACAAAAGTGCATCATACAATGGATATTTTGAAGATATAGGTTTATATGGTAAAGATCCATATGTATCTACCATTTTTATTTCCATATCCTTGAAGCACTTATAAAATTAGGTTATAGTAAAGTTAGACCCTCCAAAAACATATGGTAAAAAAGAATTCCATATCTGCCTGCACCATGACCATGTGTTATAATCCCTGCCATTGACAACTCTACTATTTTATCAGTAACTAATTTGCTTTTTGTCAGTCTTTAGCACAAATGTTTTTTGAAATTCCACCTTATCATGAATGACATTGAGGCATTATTCAGGGTATTTCTCTAACATTTTTTTATGTGTGTAATACATTTGTCTTATAGAAAGTGTCTGATTTAAGTGCATCACAAATTCTTGATCGATACGATATTCATGATCTCTAAAGAGGAACCTAGAAATTTTTTGTTGAGTCAACTAGATGCATGTTTTTCACTTAGTGAATTCATTAAACATGGTAATTGTCACATCATGAAAATTAGTTATCTACATGTTATTGAATTTGGGCTAGGATATTGGTTCATATTCCATATCTTATAGTTGTGCATTGATGTGGCACCTCATAAATTCTTGAGTGAAAGATGATGGAATATGTCAAATATTTTCTTGTGATCCATCTATATCTACTTGTCATGTTAGTCATGGAGAAACATCTGCAAAATCATGTACCAATTGGTCCAAAAAATCTTTCATTGCCATTGTCTTCTTTTTTGGCTTTTGTCAAAATCTCCCTACATGAAATGCATTTCGTTCCCCATTTTTTTGATCATTTTGAATGTTAAAAAAGGTACTTCTCTTCAATCCATATATTTTAAGCCAATCTTCAAAATAAATCTCTCTACCTTAAAAATCAATGGTAGTTTTGTTTTTATTTTTCTTAAATAAATTGGTAGAATGGGCATCCAAGACATGTTGCCTCCTATATGTTATGGTGGAATCAAGAAAATTTAACCTTAAAAATTTTAGCATCTCAAATGACAATCCTGACTGAAAACATTTTTTGGTACAACATTTTTCTTAATACATTGTTGAAATTTCACTATCTATAATTTCATCAAACTCCACTTGGCTAATTGAAGTGTTTGGTTGATTTCTTTTTCAGCCCAAATAGTTGTAGAAATGAGTTACTTTTTTGGGATGCATTTGCACTAGGAATATTAGGCAAGGAATGACTTCATTATCCACTACATCCCAAATGTTTCCAATTTCTTTCTCCTGTAGTGTCATGTATGGTAAATTGATTGCTCTACAAGTCTCAGTGTCCACTATTTTGTTGGAAGGCCATCTAATGATAGATGTTATAGTTACCTCTATATTTCAAGTCTCACAATATTTTATAACTTGCCTTATGTAAATTAATAATTCATTTTCTAACATTAGGATAGGAATGAAACCAAAAATCTCCCCTGATTATGAAAATTCAACATAAATAAAAGTATTTTTTCATCATTTGTGAGAGTTGTACATTTGTGCAATAAATGTACCATTTTTCCAATAATTTTTTCTTAGGATTTGAAATGTGGTATGATCATTGATATATCAAAAAAATGAACCCAAGCAAGGGATTTATTTTTGTAATGGTTGTATATGTAGAACTAAAATAAAATTATTATGTCTTTCTTCCATGTCATTTTCGATAGAAAACTTTTCTATGACATGTTGCATCATTCTTGTGCTCAATATAGTAAAACTATCAATTACATCCCCTAAATTATCCACAAAAGTTGTAGGAAATGGAAGTGGTAGATTTGGATTGAAACCTTTAGTCACATTAACACTTACTAATTAAATAGGTATTTCCTCATTATGGCATGTGGAAGTGAGATTTATGGGTTTCAAAGATTCAACATCTTGACCTATCACTTTGTGTACTCTTCATTCACCAATGACCTTACCATTATTTATGATAGAAACATAGGCTCCACATTGAAAAGTGATTGACATATGATTTTTCAGCTTGGACATTTACAAAAGACATGAGAAGAGTTATTAATCAAGTTATTTATAAAATCAATCCAATTTATACATATATGTAGAAGATAAAGATATATTCATACCATAACATAAACATGGAGATATGTTAAAACCTAAAAATATTTAAAAAGTAATGTATAACATTTTTTTAATGACACGAGTTATGTCAATCCCAAAAATAACAACTTTTAATACCATATACTGCATACTTAAATTCTTGTTTCATCCTAATTTATAGTATGGTATTGTGTCTTCTATGGGTAGAAGTATATTATATGATTTGTGTCTGGTAGAAGGTAAGGAAATAATTATATGCTCAAGTAACATAGATAACATGGTATCTAGAGTATATTATTCTGTTTGATCTATAAAATTTGTTGTGAATCCTTTTGAGAATAATCCACATTGATCACATGATGAATATGCATTTGAACCTTATAAGGTTGACTCAATGATTTTAGCCTATAGAAATGTATGGAATAATAAGCATTTACATGATCATCTACTATTTTTATTTTCCCCTTATCTAGATTCAGTCATATCATTGTTGGAAGTGGATTTAGTTTATATGTGTTATGACCCATAGGTTCGAATAGGTTATGTGACAAGTGATTAGGTGGGTAAAATTTTAATTTTAGAATTTTATCATTTGGCATATCATAAGTGGTGTCATCATCATTTTCATAATAATCTAAAACATGGCCATATTTATGTTTAGTATTGACCAATAAAGGATGCTAAAATGGTGGGTGTTATTGTGTTTCTATTGGTTCCTTTGGTGATGATTATTGGTATTGATGTGCATCTATGTGTGTCACAATATTAAAATCCTTATTTACATCTGGATACAAAGGAACTAGTGTACTTGGTTGACCTACTTTATATGTGTGTATATGCTCAATATGGATGGATTATTTATGTGTTACTACTATAGGGATGGCTTTAGTTTCAGAATGTATAATTCTAAAAAATTTGAAAGGTTCATCATCAAAATTCATGGATAATAAGGTCCTCTTATATATGAATTTTACACATCAATGAAGTGTAAATGGGATAAATTACATTAAATTTATCCAAGATATAACCAAAAGTAAATTATAATATAAGGATTGAGAGATGCTGTAAAAAGTAGTTGAAATCATTTTTGGTCCTAAGGTCACATCCAATGTAATTTGACCGATTGGAGGGCTACGTGAATTTTCAAACCCTTTTATGTGCATAACTATGTTTTGAATAAGATTTATGTTGATACCTATGGTAATTTGGAATTGTATGATACAAATGTTTAGGCATGATCCATTATCAATGAATTTTTCCTATTGTAAATTTTTTCTATCTATAATGAGATGTTGAGTGTTACTTCAAATTTTCTTGAGACATGAGGCTGGGCCCATCCCAAGAATATAAAAAGTGTATCACCTTCTCTAATCATAGAGGATAAATTTTGACATCAAATATAGATAAAAAAAACCTTTGGGTTGTTTTACAAGTTTATTTTGTATAATGGTCCCTTCCATTTCTTGCCATTGATCTAGTATCTTAGTTGTTTGATATATGTAATAGAATTTTTGAAAGTTTTGTTGTGAGTTACTAAAGTTATGTTAATGAAGAATGTATCATAGCATTTCTGGTTGATATATCTAAGTGACTGATTATGGAATAAGATTTTGTTATGATAATTTAGAATTTGGGAGATACCTTGATGTTCATTATAATATGTTCAAGGGTACCCTTCTGTATGTTTGAAAGGTATCACTTAGGAGATACCTTCATGGTACACTTGAAGGTAATACAATGCACTTTAATTTTTATTTTAGGAGATACATTGAACATGCATACAATTGGAATTTTATTTTAAGGTATCTCCTAAGAGATACCTTGAAGGGCCTTGTAGTACCTTCAAGGGGTCTCTTAGTATCTACCTTGAACATGTACATGATTATAATTTTATTTTAAAGTATCTCCTAGGAGATATCTTGAAGGGACTTGTAATACCTTTAAGGGTGACCTTATGCATGTTTGAAATGTATCTCTTAGGAGATACTTTCAAAATACCCTTGAAGATAATACAATTTAATTCAAGTTATCTTCTAGGAGATACCTTGAAGGGTCTTGTAGTACCTTAAAGGGTTATCCTAGTAGATACCTTGAACATGGACATGATTAGAATTCTCTTTCAAGGTATCTTTTAGGGTATACCTTGAAGGGCCTTGTGATACCCTCATTGTTGATTGTAAAGGTTATTGCAAGGGATTTGAAATAACCATGGTGTGTGGGGGATAGTCAAGTTATGGATATATGAGTGAATTTGAAGAGATATTCAAAAATAATAAATGAAACACCTTCTAAAGTGGAAATGCATTTTGTATTCATTAATAGTGAATTAATTATTTTAAGATTTGTTTAAACACTAATTCACAAGGCATGTCATGATCGTAACTTGTGATATAAAGAGTTTAATCTAGAACAAGTAGTTTAATTCTATGATAAAATGTTCAAAGCATTTCCAAGGAAGATGTGCACTAGATGGGAAGGACCCTACATTATTTGAATCTCATAATCGGGTACCATTTTACTAAAATATTTTTAGGTAACCATATTTCCAGGCTATATAAATGGTTTTAGGCTTAATCCTTACTGCCTTTAATCTCACATCACAACATCTAAGAAGAGAAAATTTTCAACGATAAAATTCTTTGGAACAACATTCAAACAAAATGTTCAAACAAATCCTCTAAATCAAAAGTTTTAATATTAAAATCCCAAAAAAAACAAATCCTTTAGAATAATGTTCAAACAAAATATCCAATGAACAAGTTCTAAACAAAAACCCTAAAGCATAAAATTTTTGAAAATAAGTTTCAAGAATAAACCCTGAATCACAATGTTTATGAAAAAGAGGTTTTGAGAAAAATGTCCAATAAACAAGTCGAGAAAAATGTCCAATAAACAAGCCCCAAAAAATTTCCCTAATGAGCAAAACTTTGAACTTAATGTCCAAAAAAAATCCCAAACAAAATATATTTAAATAAAACAAGGTCTCAAAACTTGAATTATACAATAATCCTAAAAGCCATTTAATAATTTAGTTTGAAATGTAAAATATCATTTTTTGTACTTATCAAAGAAGGAGATTAAGGAGCAATCGGTTAAAAAAATCCACATAATAGAGATGAAAATATAATATAGGGGAATGTTGGGTATAACAGTGTTATTTGAGGCATTTCTAGTGTGGTCAATTATGTGCCACTATGCCAACCCCATCCTAGAGTTTGTAATAGTTGTACACTAGATGCATTAGCGAGATTAAAAAAAATTTGACATACCCAAACCAATACCTCTTCACATGGCAGTTTGGGAACAACATCATAGGTTTGCTTCATCTAAAAATTTATGGGAATTCATTGTTGGTACAATGACAATGATAAAGTATTGAGAATTAAGCTCCTTGGAATAACTTTAGAAGGAGGTTTCTAGAATAACTTGCTAAGGAGACCTATCAATGTGTTGATAACTACCTTCTTTGATTGAAACACCTATTTACTCATTATGCACCTACATCAAGCTCAAATTAATTATGGGAAAGTGGCAACAATAAGATAGGTATGGTAGAAGGACCACTAATGATCATGCAACACCATTAAAGACATGGCATTTCAAAAGATTGCATCTTGTTTGAGGTATATTAAGTTGGGACATGATAGGTGGATTCATTAAACAAAGTGGTTACCCAAAGTGACATAGGGTCACATCAAATAAACATTATGGGGTAAATTAAATATTTAGGAGATAAAAAATCTCACTATTAAGTCTAAAATATTAAATATGTGGAAGAGCACTCATGCAAAGGCAATCAATGCATTTATAGAGGTTGGAAAGAGAAAATTAGATGCCAAAAGCCATAAAATTAAGGGGATGAATAACACCAAAACATTAGAGACTTTAGAGAATAAGAGTATTCTACTATCTACTCTTCATAAGCTCTTGTAAAAAAATCAAGACCTAGATTTTAGTAGAATAAAGAAATCAAGCAATGTAGATTATAGGTTTAATCATGGATAGGATCAAGTTATTGATCCCACTCATAGATGTGTTGAAGGTATAAATGGGGATTGGGATAGGTCTTCTACAAACCAAATTCAATGACCCAAATCCCTTCTACTTTATGGAAATGGTTGAAGTTATTCTCCTCACCCCATTAATAAAACTAGGTGCACAAGTAGGAGTTCTTGAACTTAAACATCCACTTTGGGGTTTCGATGTAAAGAGGGTAATTAAGTTGCCTAAATTCATGCAATCAGATGAGTTCATGCATAAATTGTTAAGTAGATATAACTATGGGATATTCATTTGTCCAAAGATATCATCATCTAGATCAATGCACAGACCATGGCAAGAGCCATAGGCCTCTCAAATCATGGAAAATATTTATTACCATACAAGTTCACTGCACTACTAATTCATTCATTAGTTCAAGAGATGTTTCCCACTAGGTCAGGTAGAGGAACCCCAATTGACTCCATTGAGGACATTTTAATGCACATTCTAGTAGACTATGTGACAAAGAGGTTTTGGTAGACAATAAAGCAAGTTAAACAGGG
The DNA here is from genome assembly GCA_037957365.1 of Torreya grandis. NCBI lineage: Eukaryota > Viridiplantae > Streptophyta > Pinopsida > Cupressales > Taxaceae > Torreya > Torreya grandis. The sequence goes on along the minus strand of JARHVA010006682.1, from coordinate 632,099 downwards.
AATAAAAGGAGTAATTGACATTATGTATCACATGATACACCTAAATAATAAATTTAATTGGCCCAATTTTCTTGCATCTGATCTTACCACTAATATTGACAAGGTAATTTTAGGTAGATCACAAAATTTCTAATATCAATTTTTGGTTTTGTTATTATCCTTCACCCAACAGATGTCCCTGCTAATCCAAGTTAATGTTACTCCAAACTTTTAGCCTGCTAGTGACCTTGCAAGCATACAAGGAAATATTATGATCAACTAGGGTAGTTTAACACATGGTGGCTTGAGGCTCTATATTTGATCAGGTTGCACCCTCAAATTACATTGGATGTCATGCAATATTTAGGGTAGCATGCATCAATAATGAAGTTCTACAATGGTATTCAAATCAAATTTCATGAGTTGGCCATGCTAAATATATTTCCAATGCCCCTTTTCCTCATAATGGTTGAAGCATAAGCCAAAGTATGGAGGATTAGAGCCCTAGTCATGAGGTTAGTGAAGCCTATTTGAGCCATCCCTCTAGGTGCACAATAACCCTAGAAAGGGCATTCATATCCAGTTACATAACCACAAGCATCACCATAATAGTTCATATCTCTCCCATAGCAATAAAAAGGAAAATAAAAGGGAATTGTGTAAAGAACCTCACCACAACCATCCAAAAAGAGATCAAGGCAAACCAAGTTTTGGTTGGACAACCCACATGTACCAAGGATAGCTTGTGAGTGTGATCTTGAAAATTTTGGGATCAATGAACAAGAAGTTCTTCAATGAATTATCTAAGACATTTGCCAAGAGGTTTATGATAAGGATGAGGAGAAGGAATTATTTTTTTGGAAAATACTATGCACTCACCAAGTGCAGAATAAGGTAAGTAGTGACCTTTTGGTTGATATTACACAACCCCCTCCCTCTATTATTATGGATATTTTAGGTCAATAAGAATCTTAGAATGAACTTAAAGCATAAATTTTACAAAAATATCTATCAACTAGTTCATCATTTATATAGATTTTTGATCTACTAGAGGAAGGGAGCCCAGTACAGCCACTGTTTCATAAAAAATGTACTCATCATTAGGCTAGGACTTTAACCACTATATAATAACATATGGTATCTTTCATAAATCTAACCATAATAATTAGTTCCCATTAGGTTAAGTCTAAGGGCATGATAAAACACAAGGATACACTTGTCCCTCTGATTGAGTTGAGAAATATTTTTGTGCACATAGGCGTGGTTATGAAATTTGAATCTTCAGAGCACTCATAATATAAAATGGAAATAGATGATGTATATGTAATGGAGGGACCTCCAAATACAATTATTCCATATAAAAAATAAGAAATGGATGTTGTAAAGGATACCCTGGATCATGAGGAAGCTATGAAGAAAGAAGAGAGGAAAAAGAGAAAAGAAGAGAAGAACAAAAAGAAGGAAGATGCCATGGAAAATGTAACTATGTAGGAAACCCAATGTGCACAATATGAACAAGATAAATAGCACAACAAATAGGAAAAAAACAAAAGAATTCTAAAGAAGCTGAGGTTGGGAAAAAAAGGCCAAAGAAGCCTAGGTTGAGAGCAATAAAGTCGAGGAAGAAGAAGCCAAAAGGAAGAGAAGGGAGAACAAAGAGGTAGTATGCAAGTATTAAGAGGCACAAGATATGTAGAGACAAAAGAAAACATAACAAAAGGTGTGAGAGAAATATGCCAAAGGAAAATTTCATAATGAGGAAGAAGCTAAGCGTAAGGCAGAGGTGCAAGATACCAAGGAAAAACTCAAGGCTGATGCCAAATCTAAATTAGAGGTTGATGTTGAAGCTAACACTAGGGCAGATACCAAGGTTGAAATTATAGCTAGATCTAAGCCAAGGAGGTAGCCTAAATTCACATTAAGGCCATAACCAAGGCTCAAGATAAAGCTAAGGCATAGAATTTGAAAGAAAAAGAACCTAAGTAAAAGGCAAAAGTATAACACATAGCCTCCCATAAGGATGTGACCCAATCAGGTACACTAGAGGAGACTTCAATATTAAAGTCTCTCCCCTCTGCCCAATGGTTGTGGGATGTCCCTACCACATCCTCTCATTATAACACATTTTTGCTTCCATTGGCTCAATTTATGCTATCTCCTACCATAGTTAGAGCCATATATACCATGCTTGCTTCCACTTCCATGGAGACATCTTTGGATGTTTTGCAACTACTATTGTCCAAGAAAATTGAAGGAACAACTACATTCCAAAAATCCATTTCATAAAAGGCTTAAAACTTGGAACATATTATTTTTTAGCTATGTGAGGAGAAATTAGAAGCATAAAATCAGATTGATAAGGCTAGGTATCTCATCATTTCCACTTGTCATGCTCTATTTTTGTAAGTCCTTTGTGATCAAGTAATGTCTGAGGACAAATAACTCATTGTGTTGTTGACTTGGCTAATAAAGGATTGCGTGAGCACACATGAATTGCACACCCAAGGGCATGTTATCTATACTAAAATAGAAGGCATTTACAAACTACTAGAGGAATATGTATAGGTCCTAGATATTTTTATGCATCAAGATCAACAAATAACACAAGGAATGCTTGATTGGAGGTAACACCTTGATAAATCCTTGGCTTTTACAAAACTAGAGTTTTCAATGGAAGATAAAGCTAAATCTCTAATGAGTGATAAAATGGCTACTATAGAAACACTAAATGGTGAATTTTAATAGTTTCCAGATATTAGGGATACCATAATGAAGAATCTCCAAGTCTGGTAGAATGAGACAATGTATAACACATTTGTAGCTATTCAATCCCAAAGGAATATAGACAGGTTGGATGATATTGTGTTAGATATCCAACTTAAGTTGTCAAATGCTAGATATTTCATTATTATCATAGAATAAGTGCATAATTTTATGGTCATTTAGATTCCACTACACATTTTACTTACCATGGTGTGAGAAGTACTTGATAATTAGAAAATTCTCAAGTATGAACTCTTGTAGGTTGAAATAAATATTGTACATATCATAGATGAACCTAATTTCATTCCACTACAAGAGCTCCAAGAAATTTGTGGAAGATAAAGTTGGGTACAAAGGTGTAGTCTAGGCAACCACAACCTAAATAGCTACCTAGTCAAACATCGATACCACCTCCACAGTAGGTAAATGCGTAGTTCAAGTTTTACAGTTTAAGAAAAAAATATCTTTTGTAACATAGTAATAAGCATTAGAAGTGGGGCTAGGTTGGTCAAAAACCCATAATTAGGATGACCATCTGGTTAATCTAGTCTATAAAAAATCAAAAAGGGCGGTAGGCAAGTATGCTACTTAGTTTAAAACCTAAAAGAGTGATTAAGTAGTGCATAAAGGGTTTAAATTGGTAAATGGCACTTAGAGTAATTACTACCACTTTTGTGAAAGGATAATCTTTTCCATCTTTAGCCAAGATTAGAGTTCAAATTTTGTCTTGGGACAAAAAAATAGCTTTAAGTTCAGAAAAGTGTTGGACATGGAGCAAAGCCTCATAAAATTGCAAGTGTATCATTGATGGACATATATGTATAGGGTATCATTTTTTCATCTCTATGATCTTTTGGTTGTCTTCAGCCTTGTTAGCCAAGTGCTAGATATAATAATGCCAAGAGTCTTTCTTTTTATATGTCAAAAAGTTGTAGTGTGAAGAGAGAAAACCATGTAAAAAGTTATATATAGTGATCTGATATAATGGAATATGGTTTTGATGTGTGATAGAGATTAATAGACTAACTCTGTTATGTTTTTCCTAAGATTCTTTTACGTATACCTAGTGTGTAGTGTTTCCTCTTTTATGTTTTAGTTTATGTTCCAAAATTCTTAATGCCATGTTAGTTTATCTTTATATTTATTGTTGCGTATAAAATTAAAGATTCTATAAATTCACTCATACTATTATGATTTTTTTCTTCTTCCTACTACACAAACTATCCCTATAATTTTCATGTTCTAGTGAATTTATAGGAAACTCTTCTAACTTTTGTTCAACATGCACACAATTGAAATTTTCTTTCAAGGTATCTCTGAGTGGATACCTTAAAGGGTTTTGTAGTACCTTTGAGTGTACCTTAATGCATGTTTGAAAGGTATAAGGTATCTCCTAGGAGATACTTTTGGACATGTATTAGGATATCCTTGAAGGTACTATAAGGTCCTTCAAAGTATCTTCTAAGATATACCTTTCACATTATATTCTAAGATATACCTTCAAAGATCTTGTATTACCTCCAATGGGTATCCGAGTAGATACCTTGAAAATGCACATGATTTTAATTATCTTTCAAGATATATCTTTTGATATACCTTAGAGGGCCTTGTTATACCTTCAAGGTACCTTTATTCAAAGGAATTATTCATAATTTTGGTCTTCAGACATTTTGATCGGGCCTTCTTATTAGGAATTTTTTTATTTAGAACTTATGTTTGAGTCTTACTCATCACAAATTTTCATCTTCGAGCTTTGTATTCAGAAGACTTATTTGAAATTTGTTCATCAAGGTTTTTGTATTGAAATTTTTGTTTAGAGTTTTTGCATCAGACATTTTGTCTAAATAATTGTTCTAAAAGACTTACCTTTTATTAAACATTTTATATCAGGTTTTTTATTTGATCCTTATCAGATATTATTTTTGATATTTTTAATTGGATAAATTATCCAAAATAATCATCATAGGCTTTATGTGATTCATAGATTGTGCTCTTTAGACTTTTTGTATCGAGCATTTTGTTCAAAACATTTTTTTTGACATATTTGGTCTTCAAGGTTTTTATTTAAGATTTGTGTTCAAAATATTTATTTGGATATTTTATATGCTTGGTCCCAACATAAAACCCAACTCTCGATTCTTGAATACCAAAACCTTGCTAGAATTGGCCAATAAAGAAAAAACACTTCAACATATTCCTTATTTAGGACTACCAAAATCTCGCTAGTTGACATATCCCCAATTCCTAAATATTTATTCAGATTGTGTAGGTAATACAAAACATATGAAAGTTTGACATTTATAATGTATGAACTAGAATTGAATGCAAAGGCTATATATTTGATGTGAAGTTATTGACATATTCATTACTCCAAAATGAATTCAAAATCTACTACTATCCTATGAACAAAATCCCTAGCAACCTACAAATCCATCAATTGACAAACAATCCACTAGAGGAGGAAACATTTTCATAGAGCATGTAAAATAGACTTTGAAGTACTACAATAAATATAATGTCATTGTCATCTAAAAGTTTTAGAGGATCACTTCTATAATCACCATTCTCTATCAAGGATTTGAGTGAGTTCACAGACATAATATATGGTGCAACTATCATTAATAACAAGTATGGAAACTATTCTAAATTATGGATTATGTCGACATGTTTTTATTAGACAAAAATATATCTACCATAGAATGACATTTCATTATAGAATTGCTCTCCCTCAAGAGACAAACACTATACTTAATGATGACCAAGCTCAAGTTGTTGCCCTGCATCGACCTTTTACAATATTTATTCTTTACAGGAAAGATTGCACAAGATGTGTTTCTACACCACATGGACAACCAAACAGTCATAGCCTGCATCACTGGGGATGAATTTCAAAGGTATTTATCCTTGTAATTTTTAGACACAATTTAATGGATAGAGTATTGAGCTCATGGTTTATCTCTGGGGAGACAATGACTTATAAAGGGAAGAATCCCACCCAAATTAACAAATTTAGAATGGGAGTGTGGATTGGGTTGGCATTACTAAACAAGATGTGTCTCATACCCAACATCCATTTTATTTATTTGGATTAGGTACCTCTAATGTATTTGATGATGACCAGTGATGTAACCTTTGCTTTGGGAGAAATCAATAACTTCTAACTGAGGGAGCAAGTCCTACACAAGAGCAAGTGGCCTACTCTATCAGGCCACTTCTAAATGGTGTCCTATCTCTTAAATACCATAATGGGCATGGTCTATAATGTCTTTGGTGAGCTTTGGATCCCAACTATAGATTGTGTCAAGAATTACATTTGTGATTACTACGAGTTCATGCATATTTATGCATACACAAAGAACATTATCTGAATTAATGAGGATGTCTATCCTCAAGTATGGTAGGTAATCCATGGGACTACAATGCCCAAAATTGGAGAAAAAATAGAAAAAACACTAAATAGAAGGGGTGACTACTAGTTATATCTTGATTACACTATAATTATGATTGTTGGTCATAATATCCATCACTTATGCCTCACTAAATATGTACTAAACAAGTTAACAAATCAATAAATTGGTTATCAATTATGGCATAGTGTCAAATAAGACTTGATTAAAAAAATAAAAGTACATTTATGGATCACTTATGGTCATTGGTATAATGTGCTACACAGAGAAGAATCACTTTGGAGGGGTTGGAAACAAAATAATAAGATACCACTTGCCCATTATGCCACATAGGGACTGGGATCCCCATACTAACATACAAAGACACATTTAGGTTTGTGGTATCCCATAATAACATGTCCTTTATGACCATGACTTTCTATTTTTGAATGCAAAGGATGATGTTTAGGTATTAGAAAGAACATAAGTTACAAGCCTAAAGGAAAATCAATAAAGATAATCCAAAAGAAGCCTTCAATTTTAGTGAAGGAAATACATAATAGGCTGACACTTGATGCAAGGTGGACAACTTCATATTTTTGGAATATTTAGCCCCTATAATAAATAGAGGTACAATGGGAGCCTTCATAGGAACTTCCCATTAAGTTTAAAGCTATTAAGAAGGATCCTAGATTAATTTAATCTGATCTTAAGGGAGCTCCATGGGATCCAATTGACCTAGATTCCTCTGATGAAGAAGATACAAAACATCTAACTATAGCTACGTTATAAATGCCTATAGCTACCTCTTAGTTGAAATAATATACAATCCCAAGGGTAGCCACAGAGGAAGTTTCTATCTTAACTCAGTGAGGCTCCTCCTTGGAGGCCAAGACCACTATTTGATACATAAAGAAACCAAGGACTTCCTTCACAGGTAGTCCAATAGTTGATCAATCATAGATCCTGCCTTCAATTCTTCAACAATAGAAGGAAGAAGAATAATGACTTGATAAAAAATAAGAATTCGTGACAACTAAGGCATTGATCCTCATGGTTGATAAATGGAAGGTGCCAACTATAGATGATCCAATAGGTAAGAAGGCTTAGCCTTCAAACCCCACTTTCCTAGTTTATTCCTATGATCCTATTTTTGGTTCAGTCTCAATTTCATCTATTTTGAGGACTCCTAGGGTGGAGGATTCCACCTTTACCCTTGATGTTTCATTGACTTCCTCTTCTCTCTTACACATTCCTTTTCTCATTCCTAAGGTGGAGAAGGATTCTTCCACCATAATTACTCCATCTCTCCCCATTGTACCATCTACATACATTGTTCTCACTACTACTAGTATTCCCTCTGGGACTACCATAGTTAAAACTTTGATGAAGAAAAGGGTAGGCAATAAAATTGGCATAGCCTTGGCCACTTCTTAGCTTCATGTGTCATCTACATAAATCACTTTACCCATGCCATCCACCAGTTTAGCCCAAGAGACCACCATCATAAGCTCAAGCAAGGGTAAAAGGGGAATGTAAGTCATCATGGTCCATCCACTGCCCCAATATGGAGGTTTGGATTGGTCTAAGATAATTTGGCCCTCCCTTCTTGACATATTCCTCAAAACAACTAAAAATCAATAGCTAAAAAAAGATCTTAAGGATGAGGCTATAGCTAAGGACACACAAGAAATAGACCCCAGTCAATTGGTGATTCTTCCATGGGATATTGATCTAAGAGCCAAGTTTTCTCAAATGCCCATTTATAAAATCATAGATCTCCCATAGGTAAAACCCTATTTGATAATCCCTTTAGGAGCATTCACAGGGTGAGAAAGAGAAAGATAGAGGATGAAGCTGGAAGGGAAATGATTCTTGAAGAAAGGCAAGAAGTATATGCATTATTTAAGAAACAAAACAAAAAATTTGGATAGTTCCCCCATAAAGAAGACTTTTTGGTCCCTAGATGAAGCACATAAATATGCCATGATGGTTATACATAAAGGGACATAACTAGCAAGACAAGATCTAGAAGTAGAATTATAATAGATCAAAGAACAAAAACAAACAATTCACATTCCAGAGGGTATTCAGGCTGAGGTATAGGAGGCTATCTTAAAATGCTATAATTCTTTAGAGGCACTAGAGGCATTACAGGCTGAATTAGCCCCTCATATTTCCCAAAGACATAAATTGTTTAATTCTTTAAAGGCTAATGAGAATAAATTTAAATTATTGATTGTATACACAACCAATAAGGCATATAGCCACTTAGACCTAATTACACCATTATAGGCATCTAATGTACTCAATTTTGTGGTCATTAGAATATAAGAAGCTAGATAATGGGTAACAATAGCTAGGGCATTGATCCCCAAGTACCAAGCACATGAGACACTTATTTTTCAAGTCTTGAATGACTTGAAGCTGTCAAAAGTTAACGACACTATAGGAAAGCTAATAAGAAAAATAAATTTTGATTAGCTTATTCAAGAAGCTTCAGACAATTTCAATAACATTTTACAAGGGCTTTTACTAGAGGATATTGAAGTAGAACTAATCTTTTCAAGGAAAAAGGTAACTAAAGTTGAAATTTTCAAAATCAAATTTCGGATAATAAAAGCATAACATGTAAAGATTCTAGGGTAGGTTGCCAAGGTACATAAACCATCACTTCTAAACTTGGATATTATAAGGCAATAGAATGATGTGGTGCATAAGTATTTTCTTGTGTTAGAAGCGAAAAAAAAGCAAACTAAAGTGCTATTCAGGTCAACATAACCCCTATTTCTAAAAATTGGGGAACCTTGTGTTAAAATTGTGCAAATTTATAATTCAAAGATGAAATTCACTTGATCAGAGTGTCATTTGAGAGGTTTTCACATTATATGTATTTAAATATCATCCACACCATGTTCTAGTTAGTCTTTTTCTCATAGTTCTACTTCAACTTAGTCTAATGTGGCTAATAGTAAATATTCATGTTTTAAGTTGTAGGTATAATGAATCTCTCTTTGAATAGATTATGATAGGTTTTGAAATTCAATCCATATTCAAACTTGTACTATCCTTTGGTATACACAAATCCAAGTCTAATCCATGTTTAAAGCTCTTGTAAATCCTTTATAAACCCTGGCATAAGTTTTTAGACCAAATTCAAAATTGGTGGGAACACTTTTAAATGATGTGGACTCAAGCTTAATTTTTATTCCATATCTTAGTCATGTTTTTCAACATGACCAAACCATGGCCTAAAATTATATTCTTGGTCCCCTTTATATATTTCCCCATTTTTTCCCTTTTATTTGTGTATGGTCTAACTTTAATGTTTGTAGGATCCTTTTATTATGTTCTTAGCTTGGTCTAACCTTTGTTATGACCATGGTACTTATTATTATAAATTAAACTAATATCTTAGTCATAAGGCCTCATTTATGTTTATTGACATAAATGGGACCTTAGTCTTAAGACTTTAACCTAAATATTATATGCCTTAGAGCCCTAACTTAAACTGTGTGCTTATTTATAAGATCAACGGCCCACATTTGCTTGTATAAAATTAATATAATAGAGCAAACACAACATTGAATTTCCAAGGACCAATCATGAATATATACTCATATCATGATCGACGGTTCATGTTTAATCATGAGAGATGATTGAATGATGTGTACCAATTCAAAGTTCCCTGTTGTTTATAGGACTTAAATTTGATCTTCTCGCACACGTCAGTGATATTTTCATGACCATCAATTGATGTTCTTGAGGTCATCAAATTTTAATCCCTATGGTTAAATATGTGAGTTTAACTTTGTCATTCTCATGCCCATGAATTGACATTCATAAGGTCATCATATTTTATTCCCTAAAAATAATTATACGAGATTAAATTTGACATTCTTATGACCATCAATTGACATATGTGAGGCCATTATTGATGTCTGTGAGACCATAAAATTCAAGCTCAAAGACCCATATTACTTAGATGAATGAACATTTTAAATATTTTTAAGGCTCATTTCTTTTATTGTAGGATCAATGGAGGCCCATTTGGATAATAGGCATGTTTAGAGTTTTATGCTTTGATGATAAAATTGGCCTATTATTTAGCCTTTAGCCCATCATAGGCCAAGTTTAAATTTGCATGGGATTTATCATAAACACCATGAACCTAGCTCAAATTTTGTCCTAAAGTGTGGTCATGTTTCTAAACATTGACTAAACTTTGGTCTAAAATATACTGTTTGGTACCCATATATCCCATGATCTTATTTGGGTCTATTATATCAACTTAACCTAACAAATGCAAGGTCCAATTATTAAAATTTAGCTTAGAACTTTGTTCCTAAAGTTTTATCATATTTATTAATATCATAAAACATTAGGTTTAAGAACATTATACTTGGTCCTTTATTATTAAGGGTCCACCTTTTGTCATGATATAGACTTAGCTTAAATAGTTTAGCCTATGTTTTATATCATGGTTATCAACACAAAATAAACCATAGACTGAAGTCTTTCACCTAAGTTCTTATATGTCCTAATGCTAACTTAAAAATCATGCACCTTTGCAAGATCTATGGCTCGTGTGAGATCATAGGAAGATGATCAAATGGAGAGAGATCTCTTTGGACTATTCAAAATAAACTTTAACAACCCATAAGACCATGATATGGTGAACATGTGCCAACTAACAAAGATAATAAGGTAAATAATTTGGGAAGCCTTGTAGGACTTCCAAGTCATGTAATCATAGGGCCTAGTCAAAATAATGGCTAATGGCATGTAACTCACATGATTGAGATCAATGACTTGCATTAATTTATGAAATATGATCTGAAAAAGCAAGACCAAGCAATATTTTCAAAGGGAAATGGTTATTTTTTGAATATTTATGAACAAAGTACTATGAAAGTGCCAATTAGATGACACATAGACACCGCCTAAATAAAAAATGACAAAACCAAAGAATTTGTGGTAACAAAAAAGTAAAGGTATAAAGGTAGAGCTATAAATAAAATACAAGGCATGAAATTCACTTAAGACCAAAAAACCCTCACCTTTAAATCCCATAAAATACTTGAATAAAAACCCTAGCATCCATAAAGCCCTAATTTGATCTCAAATTTACCATAGTCAAAATAGAGAGAGTTGAATTATCATCTAAACAAGTGCATATTAATCCAAAGGTAATTTGTATACCACTAGTGAGAAATTTATAAATCTCATAGTCATGGTGGCATGGAAGAAATATAGAACACAGAGTTATACTTAACCATAGATTCATAAGGAAGAGTCTTTAAGGACATAGTATTTGATGCTATGACATTGAAAACTAGAGATAATGATTGGTCCAAGCTCTTTTGGTCAATTGAAGAATTGTAACCTATAATAAAAGAGGAAGAGAAGATTGCATCCTTCAAGACAAGATATTAAGACCCAATTCTAGCATAGATGATGAGCCTTCACCACACAGTAGCAAAAATAGAGGTACTTCACTATATAAATGTCCTCCCAATTTTTAAAGAATGTAAAATTGAAAAAGGTATACTGATCAATGAATGTACTCGTAAATGCATTGCCTATGTATCTCCCATTACTTTTGAGATGTATTATAATTTACCTAATACCTAAGTTGATGTACCCATACTTAATGAATGGGATAATAAAAATGACCTCAAAACCATCTTGGTCCCATGGTTGTTCTAGAAACCATATGATTTTTGACCTTAGTGGAAATATTCCCATCAGCCAATTCTGACTTGGAATTAGGATTATAATGACCTTGATGAATAGGTTGTGTGTAAACCCCACTATACTTATGTTGATAGTATTTGGGTACCCCTGTTATAATTTATGATTGATAAGGAGCTCACCCCTCCCATTAGTGAAGTTATCAACACATGCTTATGTTGGTAGATCTGCATAGTCAAGAAAGGGTCTAGAAAAAACTTTTATATGATGTATTATCTCCTAGATGCCTTGCTTGCCACAATTGGGATCCCCAATTTTAGGGGATGGTTACCTAAAAATACATAGACAGTGTCTCAGTTCTATTCAAAGTTGCATATATTCAAGTATAAGGAACATATTCATTTTATCTATGATTGCATCTACCCTGCCTTGATTGAGGTTATAATAGGAAAACTAATGCCAAGATTCAACCCATTGGAAAATAATTCCATTGAGTCTATTAGGTACATCTGGGTTTATCTATATTTCACAATCATTAGGATTGAGGGAACACAGTGCACCCCACTTAGACTGCCAATCCATGTTCCAAACAAATTAGCTAAGCAAGAAGTTACATTATAAATATGTAATGGTATTGATGGTGTTTGTAGAGGTAAAAGGAAAGGAATACTACATACTCCACCCTTAGCTATTGGTAGAACCATCTTATAATATTGGGATAACACTAAAGATGCTTCTAGGCATAGAGCATCTTTCAAGTTGCAACATGGTGAATTAAGATACTGGGGCCCCAATGATAGAGTTGGGAAACATTTGAAGGCTAAACAAATAAATTTGACCTATGAACATTGACCAAGAGTATATGACCTAATATACACCAAGGCTATATCCTTCATAGTGGTATTGGCATGGTTGAAGAAATAGGGCATCAATCTAGAAGCCAAATTGATGAGGGACCAAAAAGGGAGTGATGACATAAGGTAACTTGGTCCAAGATAATACCATTTGCTATGAGGTAAATCATTTACATCTCCTCCCATCCATCCATAATCAAAAGTGGAAGTCCCAAAGCCTAAAACACAAATTGAGCAGAAGCCTAAAGAAAAGAGACCTAGGGAGGGGACATCATCTTCAACCTAGCCCAATGAACTAAGGTCTCCAATTAAGTACATTGATGTGGTGGCATTGCACTCAGGAGAGATAGTGGAAGATGCATTGCATACGTTATTTACTTCTTATCAATCTAATGAAGAATAAATGTAGGAGGAGCAACCCTAGCCCCAAGTTAAAAGGGTAAAGATAGAAAAAAGAAGCAATTAGCTTTGAGTATAGCTCTAGTTGTTCCCCCACAAAAGAGAAACGTTAAATTTTCACTAGTTCTCATGGGACCCAAGAGGCCTAGACTGACCTTCCTTGAATAGTTTATCTATGGTAAGCTACAAAATATTCCTACTCTATAACACTCTTGGGCCATTACCAAGTCAATGAGCATAATTGTCCATGATGATATCAAACCATGGATAATTGCCTTGTTAAAAGTGGAGAAAGAAAGAAAGATGGATGCCCTTGGGGAGTCAAGTGGCACATGGATGAATGCTCCTGGAGAGTCAAGTGGCACCCAAATAGAGAATCTAGAGCCTTCTCAAATAAATCAATCATCAGTCAGATTCTAGTTCAATCCAAAAACTAAATTTTGGAGAGGGTGATAGAAAAGAGAGCCATGGTTGTTGGTGAGGAGTTCATTTTTTAAAAGGTGGAATCATTTGTTAGTTTGACTCTAGTAGATGGTCACAAGCTAGGTGAAGATCCCATTTTTGAAGAATATATACTTAAACTAGCACAAGGTCAATCAACCCAGCTACAAACTAGCATCAAGAGCATGAAAAAACAAATAAAAAACCTGAAGAAATAATAGGAGAATTTAGAGAAGCAGGTTGTTTTATTTATCCTAGACACTATGATTGAAAATTTTAAGGCATCCTTCTATGACATGTTCAATTATTTAAAGATAATAAAGGTAAGAGAAGGTGTATTAGGTCAATAAGATACAATATACATGGGTTTAATTACTCAATGGGAGAGTTCAAAAGATAAGATGAAGGATTTAATGAACATCTTGATAGGGTATAAAATCCCAGGTTTCAAGACCATTAGCCTAGTGCATCTCAACACAGTCATGGGACTAATTAGAGATAAAATTTAGGGATTCAACATGTGGTCCAAGAGCTTAGGAAGACTCCTTATGGATGTTAAAGAGTTACTAAGTAGGATATAATAGTTCTTTAAGACCATGATTGATAAACCTACAACACTCAACACCATGGGCATCATTACAGATGATGAATTCAAGAATAGGACAACTTTGGTCATGTAAGAGGTAAGGATCAAGAGCCAAGGCACATATTAGATTGACAATAATAGGGTCATGGATATGATCCTAATAGTAGAAGAAAATATTACCAAGGCAAGGAGCATTAAAGAAGCCTTGGAGAGAGATAATAAGGACCTTGAAGACTTAGCTGAGCAAGAGGATGAACTCTTCCTTGAACCCACCATTAATTTGAGACTTATTGATGAGAAACATCAAAAAGAAGTAAAGTTACTTTAGTATAACCAAGGGACTTCATCAACATAAGGTCCACCAGTTAGTTAGAAGTATTTTCTTTTATGGAAGCATTGTAAATTTTGAAAATGGGAGATTCTTTTATAAAGGCATGTGTATTTTGTTAGCACATTTGTCTATAGGTTATTGCATTTTACAAATTTTAGTGTATTATAGAAACTTTATAGAAATGATAGTTGTCGTTTACATTTGTAAACTTGTAAGTTAATGCAATTGACCAACAAAATTCTTTGTTTCTATAAAAGGAGTATTGTCTATTGTAAAAGGAAGGAGAGTTTTTGAGCTAAAAAAATATTTTAAACTTTGAGAAACTAATACAAGCAAATAATTTTGAAAGGATTGTCTAATTTATTTGTGTGAATTTTTAAATATCTTCTCTTTCAATTGTCTGTTATGAATCTTGGATTTGAATTGTTCTTATGAATTTTTGGTGTGTACCTTTGAATGCATCATTATTAACTTGTGCTTATGATAGGATAACTAAAATTTCCTTAGTTTGATTCATTTTATTTCCTATGCATTTTTAGATGTTCATCAAATATCTACTTAAAGGAGTAAATCTTTAAAGTAAGCTAGGTTCTTATTTGAATTATTTCTTATCTTCCTTAGAAGTTTTCCTGATTTTTTTAAAAATTTGAGCTTAAGTTGTTTGAATTCATATATTGTTTTTAAGTTCACACCTAAGAAAATTTTGAGCTTTGTTATGATTTCTGAGATAAAGATCAGTCACATATTCTCTTTCTGCCCTACATTTCCTTTTACTTCTTTTTTAACCAAGTCACTTCAGATTAAAGATTCGTTGTATATGTCCATCTTATCTTAGATTTAGACTTAGAGCTGAGAATAATAATCTTAATTAGAATATATCATCTCCTTATTTGTAAATATATAGGCCATGATGGCTCCCAACCACCAACTAATATAAAAAAATGTGAAAAAGTCATTTGTCCTGCCTCTATTCTACCATAGATAACAAGATTGTCAAAAAATAAAACTCATGCTTTGAATTATTTAAATTATAAAATGAGAAGTGTTTATTAAACATTATATGCATTTGTGGTACACATTTAGACATCAATAATCATAAGCTTCACTAGCACTAGAAGGATGGCCACTCTTTGTAGATCTGCAATATCTTTACTAGTTTTTGTGAATTTTATGTAAAGATTACTCTAATATTTGCATATTTATGTTTTATTTAGCATAATTGTGTAAAGGGTGGTGATATTCATGGTTTTATACTAGTATTTATACTTATTTAGACAAATATTTATGTTCTTTGAAGACATATGTTGAATGACAATAAAGATAGCTTTAAAATTATAGATTCAACAGGTTTGAGGTTATCAATTGCTATTTTGATCAACGGTTCTCAGATCATCTACTCATTTGAGTTTATTTAGACTTAGACATGAAAATATCATTCATATTTATGTATTTAGACACTTATTTGAGATAATATAGTTAAATATTGTTGTCTTTTATCATTCTTTATATGAATCTTTACAAAATTTGCTTAACATGCAATTCTAATCATTATCCTTTGTATAAATTGATTTGACACATCATATTTCAAATAGGGTTTGAAATTATCAAGATAGAACTACCATGAATTAGAATAAGTCACATTTAGAGAACAGGGAACCTCTACTTGAATTAGAAATCCACATAAGAGCTAGGCAGGATAAAGGTAAGCTTATGCTTTCAAAATATTTATCAACTTCACTAGTTTAGGTTGATCCTATGTTTGAACCTTATCAAGGTATGGCTTGGCTAAGTGGCTCTTCTATAAATGTGCTAGGTGTGGTATATGACCTTATAACCTTGAGAAATATTTTCCAACATTTAGCCCTACTAACATTGTAATTGCAAAGGAACATATTAAGTCATTTAAAGATGCTTTAAGATTTCTAAATGTAGTCTATGAGGATGCAACATTTATGTTATTTCCTTTTAATTTTAAAGATGTTGCATATGAATAGTTTTTAAATTTACCTAAAAATTACATTAATACTTCGGAATACTTTAATAATGTTTTAATTTACCAATTTGGAAAGATTATTAGTCCTTGTGTCTTGTACCAACAATTCACCATGATCAAGAGGGATGTGAATGAACCTATAAGAGAATTTAATGGTAGGTTCTAAAATATGTAAAACTGAGCCATATACCCTTACAAACCTATTGACACTTTATCTCTAAGAGATCTATAAAGATGCCTTGGATCCCATGACCTCTATTTTCATAAAGAGGGTTGTTGGACCTATGAATACCTTGGCCTTGGTCTATCCTAAAGCAGTGATCATTAATTATAAAATGTAGCCCCAAGTTCAGATGGATTACTCTATTCCCAATTTCAACCCATATTTAATCACTTTGAATGTCTTCCCCAATAAAAATTAGAATATACTTTCTTTAAACCAAATCCTAACTTTGAACCAATTACCCTTAAGTCATGTTCATCCTACCTAGAACTTGGGATTATTGAACACTGCTGCAAATGGATTTAGTCCAATTGATCAAAAGTATTTGGTACCTACCAATGGTACCAATAACAATTAGGTTCATAATTCTAAGGCACCAAAAAATGAGAATGACTCCATCTTAAAGATGGTCCAAAAGTTAATCATGAATTTTCTTTAGCTACAAGAATAAGTTGGTAATATTGGAGAGAGTTCAGCTAGGAACTTTTCTTTCCAAAGGTTTAATAGGCCCAATAATAGGTTTCATAATGATAACTACAACAATAATAATAGAAATGAGTCTCCTGATAATAAAATAATAGATATAAATCTTATTGATATTGCTTTGCCTGATTATTATAGAGTACATTACACCTTTAGGCATGGTGAGAGAGATTGAATTGAATTTTATAAATCTTTTGAGGCTTTTTAGGAAGATTTGGACACCTTTTAAGTAGTTCCTAACAAAGATAATGGTGTAGGCACATTAGGATCTAATTCTACTAACCAAGCCTTCTTGATGGAGACATTTAACTTCCCTTTACAAGAAGAAAATGAACCAGATGACATTCTTTAAGAAGTCCATGCTTTCTAATAGATCCTGAAGAAGACCTATCCTCTAAGAAATAAGGAAAAGAAGTATCCCCTAACTACTTCAATATCTCCAAATAACTTGGACACTTCTAAACATAGTACTTAATTCTTCCAATAAGATTGGATATAATATTGTGGATGACATGAAGAAAATAAAAGGTAATATCACATTTAATGAGTTAACACATATCACTGAGCACAATGACCTATTGCTAGAGTCCTTGTCCAAAAGTCCTAGTAGGCCATCAAAGATTGATAATGCCAATGTTGTTATGTATAGATCTAAGATAGAATCCCCACCTTTCATACTTACTATCAGAATGTTTGGTAAGAATCTACATAACTATTTATTATATTATGGTGCATCCACAAACATTAGCCACCAAGTATTTGTAAACAACTTGGCTTAACTCCTATCAAATTTGATAGAGTTATCACTCAGTTAGATAAGTCTAGATTCAAGGTAATTGGAGAATTATTAAATGTTCATATGAAACTTGCATCTGAAACTAGAGTCCAATGATTTATTGACATCTAGGTGGTAGACATTCCTGATGCTTATGGGTTGTTGTTAAGCAGGGAATGGAATAATGCCTTGAATGGATATATTTCCATTGACTGATCACATTTGTGGTTACCATGGAAAGGATTCAAAAATCAAATCAAGGTGGAGAGAGAGCCTCAAATAAAGCACATGATCATATAATATAATGCTATGAATGAAAGGGTTAACATACTGGACTTTGATGAGATTAACATGATGGATGCTGAACTATGAGTGTATACTCTCAATACTTCTAAGGTATGTAGTCCTAATAATTCTCATGCTTTGTCTAGAATTTATAAATTACATGTTTATGGTGATAAGTGTAAGTCTTGATTTGGATTAGGATTTTTTCTTACCAATTCTATTGGGAAGGAATTAAAAGTTGTTTATAGACTTTAGTTACCTTACACAAATATTTTTTTAGAGTATGAATATTTGATTCTAGGATTAGAATTTGCAGTAAGGCATAATGTTAAAGATCTCTTTGTTTATGGTGACTCATAACTTGTATTCAATTAGGTGAGGATTAACTATCAAATTAAGTTTTCATATCTTGAGAGATATAAGTTTAGAGTTTGGGATTTGCTAGAATCTTTTGATGCCCTCAGCATTGTTTCCATCCCTATAGAGGAAAATAAGGATGTTGATGGGCTTGCCTTAGCTACAACAAATCTAATGCCAAACCATGACTCTAAGAATTTTACCATTGAATTGGTTCCATTCCCTTCAGTCCTAGATAACATAAACCATCTGTAGGTTTTTAGTGATGACCAACAAATCCTAGATTTCATGACAAACTCAGGAGTATTGGAGGCCCATGCCATAGATGAGACCATTGAAAGTAATATTAAAGAGGATGGCATATTTGATAAAAAAAGTCATTCAACTAAATGACAACAAAATTCTAAAAGGCATCATTGCCTTAGAAAGGTTATTTTACCAAGATAAGTTGGTTGAGAACACTATGATTCCCAAAGTGAGTGGGAGGATTACAAGGTAGTTGATTTTGGACATCAAGATCAACCTCAGCTAGTTAATATTGGAACAACATGTACAAGAATTGAAGATAAAAAATACAAAGACTTGTTGACTAATTTTAAGGACATAATAGCAAGGTCTTATGATGACTTGAATATTTTTGATCTAAAATTTATCACTCATACCATACCCTTGAAAAATAATTGTAAACCTTTTAGATAAAAGCAAAGGCCCATCAACCCTTTTTTAAAACCTATGATTTTCAAGGATGTCAAAAATTTATTAGATGCCAATATTGTGTTTCCAATTAGACACTCTATCTAGGCCACCAATTTGGTACCAATTAGGAAAAATAATGGTGAAATAAGACTATGTATTGATTTTACAAATCTAAATAAGTAATCTAAAAAAGACAACTATCCTTTGCCTTCTGTAGATCAAAATATACAAATAATTTATAATTCTACTATGATGTCCTTTCTTGATGGGGTTTTAGGGTATAATTAGGTATTGGTGTATCAAGAAGATAGGATGAAGACTATTTTTACTACCAAGTGGGGCATGTTTGCATACAAGAGGATGCCATTCAGACTAATCAATGTAAGAAAAATGTTCCAAAGGGCCATGGATCATGCTTTCCAAGGTTTGGTAGGTAAATTCATTATTATATACATGGATGATCTGACTAATTTTTCTAAAAATAGGGAGGACCACATCATGCATCTAAAGTAGGTATTTAAAAGGTGTAAAAGGTATGATATTTCCCTCAACCCAAAGAAGATTAATTTTTGTGTTACTAAGGGAAAGTTGTTAGGCCATCTCATTACTAAGGAGGTAATATTTATAGATCCTAGAAGAGTAAAAGCTATATCAAAGATAGAGCCTCCTAATAATAAGAAAGAACTAAAATCATTCTTTGGCAAAATTAACTTTATAAGAAAGATTATTTTTGGCTTTGCATAAATTATCAAACCATTGAATAACATACTGAATAAAGATGTCAAAATCACTTGGAATGAGGGAAAAAAAGCCTTTAAGGACATCAAGGAGACAATTAGACAAGCTCCAGTCCTGATAAGTCCAAATTTCTCCAAAGATTTTTACCTTTACTCCTTTTCTTTGATGACACTATTGTTATAGTTTTAACTCATAATACTGATGGATGTGATCATCTAATTGCTTTCATAACCACCAATTTTAAGAATGCTAAGTTAAATTATTCTTTGATTGATAAGCAAACATGTGCATTAGTTAAAGTAGTAAATAAATTTAGGAACTACATTCTTAGGAATAAAGTGCATGCCATCCTACTTGACCCTTCTATAAAGCTCATGCTAAGCCAAATGAACTTGGAAAGCAAAGGGGTATGTGGATGTCTATTCTCTATGAATATGACATTGAGATGAAGACTGCAAAATTGGTAATGACAAGATTTGATTCAAATGATTTCTAATTCTAACCCCAAGTTAAGTGGCATGCAAGCTGATCAACAAAGCTTTGAGAATAATTATTTGTATGATCCTACCATTAATTTGTTGATTAATAGGACTTATCTTTTGGGATTGACCAAGGAGTAGAAGATAGCTATAAGACTCAAAGTAGTCCATTACCTAATCAAGAATGGAGTGCTATACTGAAAGAAATTTGAAGTTGTCTACCTAAGATGCATTTAAACAGAAGAAGCTATCGAGATAATGATCAATTTTCATGAGAATTTGGGAAGTGGACATCCATTTAGAAGGACAATAACTCACAAAATCCTTAGCATTGGTTACTTCTAGCCCATAATATTCAAATATGCCCACAAGTATGTAAAGCAATGCCATTCATGCCAAATCTTCATCATAAAGGAGCCTAAATCATCCATGCCACTACATCTAGTGATGACTGACAAATCATTCATCCAATAAGGACTAGATTTTATGGGGGCGACTAAGCCCAACTCATAAAAAGGTCACAAGCACATTCTAACTACTACTGATTATTGCATTAGATGGACTAAAGCAATAGCTACCAAACAATATAGAAATGAATAAGTGATCAATTTTTTAAAAGAAAACATATGCATCAAATTTGGGACACTAGTCTTTCTAGTATGTGATAATGGATCAATTTTCATATCCATTGAAATGACCGAATGGGCATATAATAATAGTATCATCCTAAAGTTATCATCCAAACATTATCCTCAAGGTAATGGAGTATATGAATCTACTAATAAGAAATTGATGAAGTCAATAAATAATTATACTATAGATAAACCTAGAATGTGGCACAAGCTTCTCAAATATACCCTTTGGGTAGATAGGATAAGGATCAAATAGGCTCTCAAATCATCACCATTCTTGTAGTGTATGGCCAAGAACCTATCTTTCCCATCACCCTCAATTTACCAACATACAAATTTATACAAGAATACATGAAAAAAGATCAAAAACTTACAAACTCAAGGTTACTTGACATAATCTAGATGGAAGATGCACAAGAAGAAGCTTTTCCTAATTTTAGCAGACACCAGGCCATAGTGAATAAGTGGTTTGATAAACATTCTAAGATAAATGTGTTTAAATAAGGAGACTTAGTTATTCTTTGGGAAAATGCATTTGAGCCTAAGGAAAAACATGGGTTGTTCACACCTTTGTGGATAGGCCCCTATCAGATCATTGAGACACATGGAAATAACACCTTCAAGATGAAAGATCTACAAGGAATAAAATTCACATTGCCCACTAATGGGCAATACCTCAAGCACTAATTTTCTATTGCTCCACCTGGGATATTTATGGAATGATTGTAAGACAAGTAAGAGTTATAGTAGGTAGGCTAAATTAGTTTATTTCTATTCTTCCTTTCATGTCCCTCATTTGTACATAAGTTTGTGTATATTTGTTTTTTTTCATTTACATTTTACTTTCTTATTTTTTTTTCTTTGTGTTTCATTTCTCTACTTTGTTCCTTAAATAAGTCCTTTTGGACAACCCTCAACTCAAAGTCCTTATGTTTGCTCAAATAAAACCTCACAGTTCAAAAATGTAGGTATGAGTCTTAAGTAAATATTGATCATTGATTTGAAATATGGCTTGATGATATAGTTCATATAAAATAGTAAGGACCAATAGATAAGTTAGTTGTTCCATAATATCTTAAGCATTATTTTGATATGAACTTAGTTTTAAGAAGAATTTCACATATAGGATGAAAGTTTAAATTATTGGAACACATTCATGTTTGCACTCATCAAATATCCTTGCTTGGGATAAATTTACAACCATAGGTGATTATCTGAGGATAAAACATTTCACCAAATTCCTAAACCTAGCTAACTTGGTTCCAAACCTTTGCTAGAAATCCTAAAATATCTAAAACATACCCAAAAAAAAACTTATTGCAAAATCAAAAGTTTTCCAAGGAAAGGTAATTTTGGTAATCTTGATCAAGACTATGGATGTCTGGCTAGTAGTGGATCAAGGCCTTGAGTGGAGACAAAGGCATCTCTATCAGAGCTATGGATGCCTATCTAGTAGTAGAGCACTGTCCAAGCCTTTTTTTACATAAAGCGTGATCCTTAATGAATATCCAAACATGTTGTAAGTCAATGTTAAAGATTGAATACATGAAACTTGGAAGTTCTCTCCTAAATCCCATGGAAAATAGTAAGTATAATCAAAGCACATACATATCATGGCTATGTTTTGATGTTTGATCCTAATTTTATAGGTGTAAGGCTTGTGTTGGCCATAAATTGATCATGTTAAGGCTTCTGATCAAGTAGAATAGATAATTTAGTTATCGATTTGAACTAAATTCTTTGAATTCTAATGTATTGCTATGTTTCCCCTTTAAGTCATCATTTTTTGAGGTCAACATCCCCCTTATTTCTAAAAATTGGGGATCCTTGTGTTAAAATTATGAAAATTTGTAATTCAAAGTTTAAATTCACTTGATAAAAGTGTCATTTGAGAGTTTTTCACATTATTTGTATTTGAATATAATCTACACCATGTTCTATTTGGTCTTTTGTTCATGGTTCTACTTTAACTTGGCCTAATGTGGCTAACAATGAATCTTCATGTTTTAAGTTATAGGTATAATGGAGCTCTATTTGAATAGATTATGTTGGGTTTTGCAATTCAATATATATTTAGAATTTTAATATACTTTGTTCTATAGAAATCCAAGTCCAATCCATATTTAAATCTCCTTGAAATCCTTCAAAAACCCTGACATAAGTTTTTGAATCAAATTCAAAATTGGCAGGAACACTTTAAAATGTTGTGGACTCAATCTTAATTTTTATACCATAGATTAGTCATGTTTTTCAACATGACCAAACCATGGCCTAAAAACTATATTCTTGGTTACCTTTATATATTTCCCCCTTTGTTCCCTTTTATTTTTACATGGTCTAACTTTAATGTTTGTAGGGTCTTTTTATTATGTTCTTAGCTTGGATTGACCTTTGTTATAACCATGGTCCTTCTTGTTGTAACTTAGACTAATGTATTAGTCCAAAGGCCCCATTTTTTTTTATTGACATAAATGGGACCTTAGTATTAAGACTTTAACCTAAGTCTTATATTCCCCCAAACCCTAACTTAAACCATGTACTTATTTGCAGGATCAATGACCTATGGTTGCTCATACAAAATTGATCCAATAGAGTGAACATAGCATTGAAATTTCAAGGAACAATCATGGATATCTACTCAAATCATGATCGATGGTTCATGTTTACTCACAAGAGATGATTGAATGATGCATAATAATTCAAATTTCCTATATGACCTACTATTCATGGGACTTAAATTTGATGTTTTCATACACATCATTGACATTATCATGACCATCAATTAACATCCATGAGGCCATTAAATTTTAGTCCCTATGGTTAAATATGTTAGTTTAAATTTAATATCCTTGTACCCATGAAATGACATCCATGAGGTCATCATTAACATCTATGAAGCCAGCATTAACATCCACGAGGCTGTCAAATTTTAGTCCCTATATAATTATATGATCTTAAATTTAACATTATCATGTACATCAATTGACATATATGAGGACATTATTGACTTCCATGAGACCATAAAATTCAAGCTTATAGACCCATCTCACTTAAATGAATGAACGTGTTAAATATTAATAAGGCTTGTTGCTTGTGTTGTAGGATCAATGGAGACCCATTTGGAGAATAGGGATGTTTAGATTTTTTTTCTTCAATGATAAAATTTGCCTTTAATTTAGCCTTTATCCCATCATAGGCCAAGTTCAAATGTGTATGGGATTGATTATAAACACCATGAACCTAACTCAAATTTTATCCTAAAGTGTGGTCCAGTTTCTAAACATTTGACTAAACTTTGGTATAAAATATAATGCTTGGTCCCCATATGTCACATGATCTTATTTGGGTCTATTCTATCAATTTAAACTAACAAATGCAAGGTCCAATTATTAAAAGTTAGCTTAGAACTTTTTACCCTAAAGCTTTATTGTATTTATTAATATGATAAAATATTAGGTTAGAAAACATTATAATCACTCCTTTATTATTAAGGTTACCCCTTTTATCATGATCTAGACTTAGCTTAAGTACTTTATCATATGGTTTATATCATGTTTACAAACACAATATAAACCATATCCTAAAGTATTTAACCTAAGTTATTATATATCCTAATGCTAACTTAAACATCATGCACCTTTATAGGATCTACAACTCGCATGAGATCAGAGGAACATGATCGAATAGAGTGAGATCTTTGTGGACTATTCAAAAAAATCTTTGAGGACCCAGGTAACCACCACATGGTGAATGCATTCCGAATGATGAAGATGACAAAGTGTAGATAAGCCCTGAAGGATTGCCAAGTGTCATAACTATGGGACCTAATACAAATAGTGGCCAATGGCATGTAACTCACATGATCAAGATCAATGAATCATGTTGAAATGTGCAATAAGATCCAATGGATCAAGAACAAGTAACATTTTCAAATAGCAATGTTTTTTTTTTTTTGAATATTAATGAATAAAGTGCTAAAAAGTGTGAACTGGATGCCACATAGACACCACCTAAGTAGAAAATGACAAAACCAAAGATTTTGTGGTCATGAAAAAGAAAAGGTATAAAGGCAAAGGTCCAAATCAAATCCAATCCACAAAATTCACTTAAGAAAAAAAAAACATTGCCATTAAAGCCTAGAAAATACTTGTAGAGAAACCCTAGCATCCACAAATCCTTAATTTGATCTCAAATTGACCATAGTCAAACTAGAGGGAGCTCAATTATCATTTGAATAAGTATAAATCAATCTGCAAGTGATTTGTAGACCACTAGTGATAAATTTATAAAGATCATAGTCATGGTGGCATGAAAGCAAGAGAAAGAGGAAACATAGCTCTACTTAACCACAGATTTAGAAGGGTATTTAAGGACACAATATTTGTTGCTATGGTGTTAAACACTAGACATAATAATTGGTCCAAGATCTTTCAGGAAATTGAAGAATTGTAACCAATAATAAAAGAGGAAGAGAATATTGCATCATTCAAGACAAGATATTACAACCTAGTTACAACATAGATGATGAGCCTTCACAATGCAATAGTAAAACCAAATGTACTTCACTGTATAAATGCCCTCCTCCCTATTTTTAAAGAATGTAAAATTAAAAAAGGTATGTTGATCAATGAACATACTCATAAATGCATTACCTATATATCTTCCATTATTTTTGAGATATATTATAAGTTACCTAGGCCCCAAGTCGATGTACCGACACTTAATGAATGGGCTAATAAAAATTACCTCAATACCATCCTAGTCCCATGGTTGTATTCTAGAAACTATGTGATTTTTGACCTTAGTGGAAATATTCCCACTAGCCAATTCTGACCTAGAATTAGGATGATAATGAAATTAATGAATAGGCTATGTGGAAATGACACTACCACTTATATTGACAAATTTAGGTACCCTTGATATAATTTATGATTTAGAAGGAGCTCATCCCTCTTATTGGTGAAGTTATCGACACATGTTTATACAGTTAGATCTTCACAATCAAGAAAGGGTCTATAAAAAACTTCTATATGATGTCTTATCTCTTGTATTCCTTGCTTGCCATAATTTATATCCCCAAATTTAGGGGATGGTCACTTGAAAAGACACAAATAGTGTCTCATTTCTATTCAAAGTTGCATATCTTCAAGTATAGGGACCTTATTCATTTTATCTATGATTGCATCTACCCTACCTTGACTAAGGCTATAATAGGAAACCCAATGCCAAGAGTTATCTGATTGTCAAAGAATTCCATTGAGTCCATTAGGGACATCTAGGTTTATCTAGACTACACAATCATCACAATTAAGGGAACATTGTGCACCCCATTCAGACTACCAATCCATGTTCAAAAAAAATTAGATAAGTAGGAAGTTGCATTCTAAATATGTAATGGTATTGATGGTGTTTGTAGAGGCAAAAGGAAAGGACTACTACATACTCCACCATTGGCTATTGGTAGAACTATCTTCTAGCATTAGGACAACATTGAAAATTCTACTAGGCATAGAGTATCTTTCAAGTTGGAACATGATGAATTAAGATAGTGGGACCCTGATGATATAGTTGGGAAACATTTGAAGGACAAACAAATAAAATTAATCTATGAACATTGGCCAAGATTATATGAATCAATATACACCAAGGATACATCCTTCACATTGGTATTTTCAAGGTTTAATAAATAATGCATCAATCCAGAAGACAGATTGATGAGGGACCAAAAAGGGAGTGATGACATATGGAAACTTGGTATAAATCAATAACACTTTTTATGAGGTCAATCCTCTACATCTCCTCCCATGCATCCACAATCACAAGTGGAAGTCCCAAATCTTAAAACACAAACTAGGTATAAGCCTAGAGAAAGGAGACCTAGGGAGGGGACATCATATTCATCCCATCCAAATGAACCAAGGTCTCCAATTGAGTAAATTGATGTGGTAATATTGGACTCAAGAGAGAGTGGAAAATGCATCACAGATGTTTTCCACTACTTATCAATTTGATAATTAAGAAATGTATGAGGAGGATCCCTAGCCCTAAGTTGACGAGGTGGAGATAGAAAAAAGGAAGGAATTAGATTTGAGTATATCTCTAGTTATTCCCTCACAAAAGAGAAAGGTTGAGCTTACACTAGTTCCCACAGGACCCAAGAGGCCTAGAATAACCTTCACTCACCCATTAAGTGAGGTCAATGTCTTTAGTGAAAAAAATGTACTATAAGGACCAACCATCCTTGAATGGTTTATCTGCATCAAGCTAAAAAATATTCCTACTCTACAATGCTCTTGGGCCATAACTAAGTCAATGAACATAATTGTCCATGATGAGCTCAAACCATGGATAATTACCTTACAGAAAGAGGAGAAAGAAAGAAATATGGCTACCCTTGGGGAGTCAAGTGGCACTCAAATGACTTCTCCTAGGGAGTCAATTTATACCCAAATAGAGACTCTAGATCCTCCTAAAATAACTCAATCATTAGTCAGAGTCGAGTTCAATCCAAAAATTGTAAATTTGGAGAGGGTCACTACAAAGAGATCCATCATTGTTGGTGAAGAGTTAATTTTTCAAAAGGTGGAACCATTTGGTAGTTTGATTCTAGTGCAAGGTCAGAATTCAAGTGAAGACCTCGTATTTCAAGAAGATATTCTTGGAATAGCACAACCTCAATCAACCCAACTGTAAATTGGTATCAAGGGCATGAAATAAAAAATAGAGAACATGAAGAAGTAAAAGGAGAATTTAGAAAAGAATGTTATTTTATCTATCTTAGACCCTATGATTGAAATGTTTGAGGCATCCTTCTATGACATGTTCAATTCTCTAAAGATAACAAAGGAAAGATAAGGTGTATTAGGTCAATAAGATGCAATAGCTAGGGGTTTAATTATTCAATGATAGAGTTAAAAAGATAAGATGAAGGATTTAATTAGCATCTTGATAGGGGATAAAATATCAAGTTTGAAGACCATCAGCATATCCCATCTTAACAAAGTCATGGGACTAATTGTAGATAAAATTTAGTGATTAATCATGTGGTCTAAAATCTTAGAAAGACTCCTCAAGGATGTTAAAGAGTTACTAGGTAGGATAGAATAGTTCTTTAAGACCATGATTGCTAAACCTATAACACTTAGGTTTATGGTCATCATTACAAATGATGAATTCAAGAATATGACCACTTTGGTCAAGAAAGAGGTAAGGATTAAGAGCTAAGGCAAATAAGGGACTGA
The DNA here is from genome assembly GCA_037957365.1 of Torreya grandis. Lineage (NCBI taxonomy): Eukaryota > Viridiplantae > Streptophyta > Pinopsida > Cupressales > Taxaceae > Torreya > Torreya grandis. The sequence continues at coordinate 603,764 of JARHVA010006682.1, read as the reverse complement.
CAATAACAGGGTCATGGATATGATCTTAATGATATAAGAAAATATTGCCTTGGTGAGGAGCATTAAATAAGCCTTGGATAGAAATAATAGGGACCTTGAAGACTTAACTGAGTGGGAGGATGAAATATTCCATGAACCTACCATTAATTTGATACTTATTGATGAGAAACATCAAAATGCAATAAGGCTAATTTATTATAACAAAGGGACTTCATCAGCACAGGGTCCACCAGTTAGTTAAAAGTATTCTCTTTTATTGGTACATTGTAAATTTTGAAAATGGGATATTATTTTGTAAAGTCATGTGAATTTTTTTAGCACATTTTCCTATAGGTCAATTAATTTTAGAAATTTTAGTGTGTTTTAGAAACTTTATAGAAAGGATAGTTGTCCTTTACATTTGTACACTTGTAAGTTAATGCAACTGACTGACATACTTCCTTATTTCTATAAAAGGAGTATTATCTATTGTAAAATGAAGGAGAGATTTTGAGATAAAAAACTAACGTAAACTTTGAACAATTATACAATTAGAGAATTATTACAGGAATTACCTCATTTGTTTTTGTGAATTGTTATATGGCTTCACTTTCAATTGTTTGTTTTGGATCTCAGATCTGAATTGTTCCTATGAATTCTTGGTGTGTACCATTGAATGTATAATTGTTAACTTGTGCTTATGCTAGGATAAATGAAATTTCCTTAGTTTTTTTCATTTTATTTTAACTTAATTTATAAATTTGCATAATCTATGTACTTAAAGGAGTAAATCTTTAAAGTAAGCTAGGTTGTTATTTGCACTGTTTCTTATCTTCCTTAGAAGTTCACTTTTGTAATTTGAGCTTAAGTTATTTTAATTCATATATTGGTTTTAAGTTCACATCTGGGAAACATTTGAGATTTTTTATGATGTTTGAGATAAAGATTAGTCACATGTTCTCTTTCTACCCTACCCTTCCTTTTACTTCTTTTTAACCAAGTCACTTTAGATTAAAGCTTCATTGTATATGCCCATATTAGCTTAGATTTAGACTTCGAGCTAAGAATATTTCATATTAATTAGCATATATCATCTCCTTATTTGAAAATATATATGCCATGGTGGCTCCTAACCACCAACTAATATAAAAATTGTGAAACAATCATTTGTCCTGCTTCTATTCCACCACATATAAGAAGTTTATCACAAACTACAACTCATGATTTGAATTATTTCAATTCTAAAATGAGAAGTGTTTATCAAACACTCTTGGTGCCTATGGTACATATTTAGGCATCAATAGGTTCTTACATCTATTTCAATATTTATAACTATAGTCACAACTCACACTAAGATTAATACAACCATGTAGATGTCTACTCAACCCTAAGGGCAAGTTTTATACATATAAATTATAATAGTAGTCTCAATTTTGTATTTATATTTTTATTATGTTTTGAAATTATTTTTAAAAAAATCCTATTCATTTTTTAAACATTCACATGTTACATTAATTTGTAAAGGTTGACTTTAACTATTGACAAGTATAAGATAACTTTATATGGTTTTCAGACCCTAGTTAGAACTAAAGTTCTAACTATGCCATGTAACCAATTTTAAATTTATTTGGAGGATGAGTCATCCCATACAAAAGTATATTTAAACACATGTAACGCATAATTAAAAAGGTCCAGAAGATTTTTAATATACAGGAACAAAAATAATTTTTGATTGTCAGTTTATGTGTTTGTGTATTTTCTTTCCAATCTTTGTGTAATTAGGATTATTTATTTGAAAGGTATATATTAGGATATAACTTTAAGGTATAATTTAAGGTAATAAAATTACCTTTAAGGTATCTTATAGGACATACCTTCAAGGGTTATCCTAGTAGATACCTTGAACATGCCTACGATTAGAATTTTCTTTCAAAGTATCTCCTAGGGGATTACCCTGAAGGGCCTTATAATAATTTAAAAGGGTGTCCTTATAGATACCTTTAAAATGCACAAAATTAGAATTTTATTTTAAATTAATTCCTAAGAGATACCTTGAACATACACATGATTGGAATTTTTATTTTTGGGTATCTTCTAGGAGATACATTGAACATGCACATGATTGGAATTTTATTTCGAGGTATCTCCTAGGAGATACCAGGAAAATGCACATGATTGGAATTTTATTTGAAGTTATTTATTAGGATATACCTCAAAAGGAATTAGAATACCTTCCATGTTGACTGCAAAAGTCATTGCAAGGGATTTGATATAACTATGGTACCTTTTTATTTGGTAGGAACCCTGATGCCAGCTTAGCTTTAAGAGATATCTTCAAGGTAGACTTGAAGGTACTAAAATTCCTTTCAAGGTATATTATAGGAGATACCTTGAAGGCTCTTATAGTACCTTCAATGGTTCTCCTAGTAGATAGAGATACCCTGGAGGGCCTTGTAATACTTTCAAGGATACCTTTATGCATGTTTGAAAGGTATCTCTTAGGAGATACATTCAAGGTAGACTTTAAGGTACTATAATGACATTCAAGGTATCTTCTAAGAGATACCTTGAAGGGTCTTGTAATACCTTCAAGTGTTATCCTAGTAGATACCTTGAGCATATACATGATTAGAATTTTGTTTTAAAGTATTTCCTAGGAGATTACCTTGAAATCCCTTGTAGTACTTTCATAGGGTATCATCATAAATAAATTTACCATGCACACAATTAGAATTTTCTTTCAAGATAATTCATAAGAGATACCTTGAACATACACATGATTGGAAATTTTATTTCAAGGTATCTCCTAGGAGATACCTTGAACATGCACATGATTGGAATTTTCTTTCTAGGTATCTCCTAGGAGATACCTCAAAGGACCTTGGAATACCTTCCATGTTGATTGCAAAGGTCCTTACAATGGATTTGATATAACCATGGCACCTTTTTATTTGGAAATAACCCTGATGCTAGATCAACTTTAAGAGATACCTTTAAGGTATCCTTGAAGGTACTAAAATGCCCTTAAAGGTATCTTCTAGGAGATACCTTGAAGGATATTATAGTAACTTCAAGGGTTCTCCTAGTAGATAGAGATACTGTGGAGGGTATTGGAATAACTTCAATGATACCTTTATGCATGTTTGAAAGGTATCTCTTAGGAGATACTTTCAAGGTAGCCTTGAAGTTACTATAATTCCCTTTAAGGTATCTTCTAAGAGATACCTTGAAAGGCCATGTAGTACCTTCCAGTGTTATCTTATTAGATACCTTGAACATGCACATGATTGGAATTTTATTTCAAAGTATCTCCAAGGGGATTTCCTTGAAGGGCCCTAGATTAATTTCAAAGGGTATCCTCATAAATACCTTGGACACGCACATAATTGGAATTTTTTTAAAGGTAATTCCTAAGAGATACCTTGAACATACATATAATTGGAATTTTTATTTGAGGTATCTCTTAGGAGATACACTAAAGATGCACATTATTAGAATTTACTTTTGAGGTATCTCCTAGGAGATACTTTTAACATACACACAATTGGAATTTTCTTTCAAGGTATGTCCTAGAAGATACCTCTAAGGGCCTTGGAATACCTTTCATGTTGATTGAAAAGGTCCTTGCAATGGATTTGATATAATCATGGCACTTTTTTATTTGTTAAGAACCCCATTACCAGATTAGATTTAAAGACATGCTACATTGTTGCATGCATTGGTGACTCAATTGCGTAAGTTTTATAAAATTTCACATATCTTTACACCTTTGAAAAATAGAGTGACAAAATGATCTAATGGTATTTTTTAACTTGTCACCTAGTCACATCATTATAGATACAAAAAAGTTTCAAAGTTTGTGACCCCTTGACTCAATCAAAACACTCCACATGACATCTAATTGTGGCCTTCCAAGGCAACTATTATTTTATAATTATTGAAATAATATAATCATATCACATCATGCCACTTATAACATAGTCATTCCCCATAGTCAAGATGCAATATTTCAATTTCATATTACAAAGATTGCATAATGAGATGAAACTTGAATTAAGTCACTTAATCTTTGGTATTTAGATGTGATGTGGAAGCCACACAACATTTAGAAGCAATGGGATGAAAACACATGGACCCATATCTCATGGAAATAATATGATCAAAGGAAGCCATAAAACCAAATGAATACATAATCAAATTAAAATGTGATACTTAATGAAGGGGCATGACATCTGGGTCGATTAAAAATTTCATATAACAAAGCCACATGAAAATATGAGCCAATATGAACTTGCCACTTGGAAAACCAGCAAAAGTTTTGAGGTACGTCAGTCTAAGGATGAAATAGTTAAATTCATGTGACAATTCAAGATGAGTAATCCAATGGAAGGGAAACATATGTAAATGTGTCATAATGGATGGGTCCACCAAGAGTTTCATTTAATACAACTACATGTCAACGTGATCTAATGAAAGCCTGCCACTTGGCAAACTAGCAAGGGTCCTAAGACCATATCAGCCCCCCCCAAAAAAGGTCAAGATGGGAAAATTTAAAAGGAGGTGCAAGCCAATATAAAGATGCCATGTGATAAAATATCATGTTTCCCACTTAGATATCCCAATATCTAAATTAAAAGACTAGAATTCATGAAGAGACACTAAGTGTCAAGCATGTGTCAAGTATGACACCTAAAGGACACATTGTTATCCATGAGCACCAGTTGTTGGTATGCATTAAATGTTGATCTAGGCTCATTTAGATGGTTTTAAATCCAATTAATTTTTAATAAAAATTCAAACCAATGATGAGAAGACACATGGACAAACCAAGAGTGATGATTGGCCAATTCCCAAAAGTGGACTTTTAAAGCTGTCAAAACAAAACTAAAGAGTCACCCAAGATTTATGTCAAATCAAATGAAAGATACTTAAAATTTATGGTTCATATATTTTGATTAAAAAATTATAGAAAAATACTTGGTTTAAAGCTTTTAAGATTAGTATTCACCATTGTTATCTGTTGAATACTCCAAAGTAATCTATATCATTTTCTAAGAAACTTTTGCACATTCATTCAACATCTATGCAATCTACAGGCTCATCAATAAAAAATTATAAGTCATGGATGAAGTAGGAGCATCTAGAACCACCAAGATAAAACAAGTCTTATTCTTATATTCCTTGGAAAGAAAGAAAAAACACAATCTTTTAAGACACCAGCTTTAATGAAAATGCATTGGCCATATATGATAAAAACTAAAATCACTTATTGTACCTTGTGGAGAGGATGGTAGACTAGGATGGTGATGACGAGAAAGATCTTAGTATTTTAGAGGAAAGGTCTGACATCTTGAAACTTAAGCTTATAAGATTACATAAATTTTCATCCAATCCAAAGATACTCCCCTATGTGGACTTAGTCTACCAAATTTTCATTCACTCTAGGTGTGTGGATCACATGATCAAATATTTTAACTTCAGTAATGATATCACTTATATAGATGGATTGGAAATTCAAGCCTATTATGACTTGCCCATCATGACCCGATGGATCAATTCACATAATATCAAAGAATTATTTAGAAGCTAGGCAGAGAACCCAAGGAGGTTCATCTATAAGTCTAAAATAAATTCAATTCACATCACCTAATTCAAAAAGGGGTGAGAATGGGGATGGCCATGATGAATAGGTTGCATAGATTAGAAGACACTGGCCACATAGATGTGAAGTGGGTTTCATTATTTTCTATGATTATAGATGATTCCATAACCCCTCCCCTTGGGAGATCAACTCCTATAATTTGGTAGCCAAAATCAAGGAGACCATGGCCAACCAAGGAAATCATTTATAAATGATGTCCTACTTGGTTGATGCTAGCTATTACACTCTCAAGTTCCCCTAATTTACTAATTGGGACCCAAACATGAGATGGACCATCCCCCATGTCTTCACAAAGGTTATAATTTACAAATATAAGTAATAAATGTGAGATTTTGTTGATTAGTTCTACATGATTTTATATATATATATATATATATATATATATATATATATATATATATATATATATATATATATCCATCCATAAAAGAACTATGCCCAGTCTATCAATAGAGATTAGGGCAACCCTTACCACATTGGGAGCCTAGTGGTACTACCCAAACTATACCATAATCAAAATTGAAAGTATCAAGATATCCCTATTTAGATTGCCCACCATGATGCCAAATAAATTAGTTGAGAAGGAGATTACCTTATAATTACACATAGGAGTAGATAGACTATGAAAAAGTAAGAAAATGGGTCCAATCCACCCCCTAATTGGTTAACATCAACTCATTCAAAATTGAATCTTGGAACTCAATTATAGATAATATCAAACATAGGTCCACTTTCAATTTGGAGAAAGATAATAATAGGTTATACGACCCTATGCACTGGAAATTTGTTCATTACATCTGACATAACATAGCTCTCAGTATAACATATAATCATGAGCCCAAGGATGAAGACTAGTTATACCTTAATGCGGTTGATAATGAAGAAGTTAGGTAGAGGCTAAATGATGTTGGGATCAAGCAGGTAAAAGGAATATTGGATGGCACTAAGTTTTTTCATGTATCTAAATACTAGGATACTCAAGCAAGAATGTCAACATCTCCTATCCATATTCCTAGTGTTGAATAAGAAAGGCCAACTAACCCACAACTGAGTCATACAAACTCTAGGCATTGTCTTCTACTTTAGAGAAAAGAAAGATTAACATTGGGAAATAATTTAGGTAGGCTTCCACCTCAGGGGTCCCATATGGTAGCACATCCTAGGTGTAAAGTGATACTAAAACACAAGTCACACCTTCAATAGGAACAATAATAGCTCCTACTTTGGTAATTTGAATGTTAGCATCACCTCCCCTTCCTACTACTAGAGAAGGACTGAGTGATGCAATTTAGGAACATAATACCTTACCCTCTTCTTTCTTTAACAAGAAGCCCCTGAGTATATTTGAACCCCAAAATATAGGTCATGTCCACCTCCAACCTTATAGGCCCCTCACTAGACCCGTAATTAGGCCTGTAACCATGCCATTTACCACCATCACCCCTTTCACCATATCATCCACTTCTAGTGTCTCGATGATGGCCAATTTCCCCCAGTCATTCCTAGGCCTGTGCCTAGACCTAGCCCAAAATTACCTAAGAAGAGTCTTACTCTCATACTTATACAATCTCCCATATTCTCTACTAGTTCTTCAACTAGCACTAGTGATTCTTCATCCCCTAGCTTTACATTCACATTGGTCACAACCACTAATACCTCCTAGATGTTTTATTTCTAAGGGATAACTCCACCTCAACCATTGAATCCTTCATTAGATCCCCCTAGTGGCTCTTCAGATAAATCATGTATTAAGTAGATGTAGCTAACTGCTAGGGATAACCTAGACTAGGTCATAATGGACCCTCCCCATGTTGCACTAAAATTTTACAAGGATTTTGGGGCAATGAAGAGGGTGACCAAGAGTTAGGTCACTCACCTTGACCAAACAATCCTATATGAATTAGAAGAAACCTTATTTGATCTAACAAAGACAAATAAGGCCAAGTAGGGCCAACAATAGTAATAAAAGGAGGACCCCCTCTCATCTCTCTAAGTAGCTATATATTTGGCTATCATATTGGTTAAGGGAGTGAAACAAAGAATGAATGACTTAGAGTAGTAGCACAAGCCCACCTTATCAAAACATATCATAACAAGAGTGGAATAGGCCATGGAAGAAATGTTTGATATGTTGAATACCTTGGCTTAGTACAAGGTAAAGGCAAATGAATATAATAAATTCCTCAAGGCAAAAGCTACGTATGGAGGATATATTAACAAGATAATCAACCTGATGAGGTTGATCAAAATGAAGAAATTTTAAGACCTAAAACTAATTCCCTTAGAGGAATTGAGCATTGATTAGTCCTATGTAATTGGTAGGAGAAAGAACTTGAACTAGTGGATTGAAGATATGAGGTCCCTAGGGTGATCTCTTATGCAACAAGGTGACAAAGTTATCACCTAATTGAAGGATTCTTAAATTGTGCATATGGTTAATAAATATGGATCTATAATTAGCAAGGATGCCTTTAGGGATCAACTACATAACTTCATGATAAAATTTTGAATGTAAGGCATGGCCAGAGGGGTAAAATTAATATAAGAGATGGTGGATTTAGAAACCTCTACCAACCAAATAATAGAGAAGGTTGAGGCCATCAATGACGCTGTGGGACCTCTCCTAAGTAGGCATGATGTAATGGTTGGGATCACAACCAAGCTACTGAAGGATCCTATCATCGATATAAGATTAATTAATATTAAGTACAAGAAATACTCCCATGTATGGAAAGGATTGGTTGAGGCCCAAAAATAAACTCCCACCTTAGGGGACACCACCTCATCAACCCCTCCTAGAATGTCTTCTTCCTCAATCGGCACTAACACTCCATCTTATTTTGTAGTAGGAGATTCATCCTTGAAAATACCAATGGGATCCTATCCCATAGCCTTAGGAACAAAATAACCACCTATTGGATTCCTTCTGAACAAGAAACATGTTTCATGGTCCCTCAAATTTTATTGTAAAATTTTTCCATATTTTGAATAATGAATATTATTTAACATTAGGATATAAGAGACCCTATCTATTGCAATGTGTCATTTTACCTAGTTATTTTTGTAACTGACTAAGTCATTTGAATGGCCTATATAGGGTTTCTCCCCTTCATTGTAAACCAAAGATAAAATTTGTGAATTGATGCAAAGAGAAAGTAAATTCCAATAATTACCTCACTGTTTCCATTATTTTCATGCATTCCTATTTCTCAACATTTTTTAATAATATATTATCTCATTTATTTAATGGTTAAAATCTAGTATTAGTGTTTCAAATGAATCTTATCAATTTTTACTTTCATCTAGGCTAACAAAGTTTTTTATGTATGTTCTATTTTCATCCTACTCTGCTAGTGAATTTGTTTAAGGTAATTTAATATAGGTAAGATTTTAAAGAATATATTTTAGATATGTGAATTGTATTCACCTTAGAATACTCATTTCATATATGATATTATAGGTATAAGCACTAAGATTTCATAACTATTAGTTTCATTTGCATTATTATCAGAAGAAATTATTGGTAATTTGGTTTGTTAAGGCCAAATTTCAACCCCTGTAATAAAAAAAATTTCATGGTCATCATATTGTCTTATCCATCATGTGAAGAGTAAGTTATCCAATGTCATGTTCATATTTTCAAGTGTCATTCCAAGGTTTTGATATATTTTCAAGTGGTTCTATGATATGAAAGTGTTTTGAAGAAGATGGCAAAAAGAGGATGGTTGGTGTCTTGTACTGACCTTTTACAACATAATTCAATATATGGAAGGTATGAAATGATATATAAACTCAAAAATGTGATAAAAATGCATCAAATTCTATTTGAATCCTTTTAAAAGGCTATGATGTGCTTATGTGATATCTAGTGGCAATTATCCTTTGAAAAACTATGTTTATTTTGCCTAAAAGGAATTTTTTTTATCCTTTAATGTAAAATATGGTAATAAAAGGATATTAAACTATTAAAACTACCCTTTAACACATTTTTATATTTTATTTTATATTACTCATAAAGTTTTATATTTGGAAAAAGTCACTTTATGCAAATTCACGTGTGAAAAGGGTTTTTTATAGGCTCCCACATGCTAATTTTGGCCATTTAAAGGTGTAAAATAACTTAATATTTGTCATAAAATCATGTTTGACTCATGGATCCATTATCATGGTATAACTTTGGTAGTTTAAGCTTAATTCAAGGCATACATCAATAGTCCTGCATCTAGGAAGGCAGTCAATTTTCTGCATTTTCTCCTCATTAGAGCATCATATCAAGAAAATTCAAGTTTTCAAGGATTATTAAGGACATGACTAACCATTCCATGAAATACATAACATATATTTCACATGTGTGAATAATAAATAGTTCTCAATAAGGTAAAATAGTGACATTATGCAATCTACTACCAAAGGAGAAAGAATTGTATGGTCTAGGAGAGAGAAAGGATTTAAAATTTTCTTATTTTCTTCTTGGTAGGTATCTCCATCATATTTGTATGTCTCTCATGCAAGTTTCTTAAAATATTCTCCAAATATTAATATAAAAATACCATAATTGTGTTCTCAATCATTTGAAAATCCTTGTTTATAAAATGTTAAGGTTGTTTAGCATTTGTTAAGGTACTTTGCATATTCCTAGCTTTAAAATTCAGCTTCTTATCCTCCTCTAATGACCACAAAATTGATATTTGAGGCATTGTATAGGATCATGCTTGTATAGGATGCTTAAAAGTGAATATAAGATTGCTCTTTCATGCTATTTACTCTACATCTTGATTATTATCCATGATCACTGTCATACATTGCCATTTCTCAATGTGATCATGCTCCTTTCACCCTTCATTCATGGTTTTCATCTTCCCACCTCATCATCACCCCTTCCACTCATTTCCATCTCGCCATTCATCAAAAATAGGATTAAAGAACAAGTAAAAGGCATAATGGTCACTCAAATAGGTTATTCACACCTTGAAACCACCACCTACAGCCAAGAAGAAAGCCTACAACAATACACCAATAGTCAACACTTTTCATGAAAGTAAAAAAGGGAAGGATATGTTAGAAGATGTCTTTTAAAGGTCTAGGCTCAATCTCTCTCACCAAGATTTAAAATATGGGAGGAAAATGATAATATATATGAGTGATGACTTCCTTAATGCCAAGAATATTCATTTTCTATACAATGGACTCACACAACCACCTATAATTGAATACAGATATAGTCACCCCAAGGTTGAAATCATGGTCCAAATACATAGGTGAAGATTGATATGATATAAAAGGGTTTTAAATCCATATTTTTCCTTCATACATGGTATAATAACAATAAATTATCTTTTAAATAATCAATTACGTTTCCTTGAGATACCTATTGGCTTGGTTTCAAGTCAAAATATGCTACAGTCAGGGGTCTGACAGTCTTAAGACCTTTTCTAGGCTTGTGGAGGCCATTTGGAACATTAAATGCATTAAATATTGAGATGAATAACCTAAATATAGAGATCAAGAAGGATACGTGTGAGGTTAAAATAGGACCAAAGAAACACAAATGTACATCTATAACTAGCTTCAAGAGCACTACTACAATCTAGTGAGTGAACCATGCTTAATGAAGACTTCAAGGGTATAGACATTCAAGTAGGGTAATGAGATTATTAAGAGATAATCATACATAGATCATCTCATGGGTAATTTTTTTATTGTCAAAACTCCTAAAGCATCTTAAGACCCTATCACATTCTGTACAAAGGACATCATATCATGCTCAGTGGTCTATATAGGAGAGTTTTGTTTTAATAATGAAAGAATGGTAAACATGTGAAGAAGATAACAATATAAAAGGAATGCATTAAGTTATATAATTTGGAGGAGAAATCAATGAACCAAACTTAGTTGAATATTCAATTCCATGAAATCTTCACCTATAGCTACTTAAAGGACACAAAACAAATTTGATAGTCAAGACATTAAAGTAATAAGGTCCTACATATTTTCAAAGTTCATAGGGTCTTGTTATGTTTGAAGAATAATTTCAGTTTCTTCCTTACTCTCTTCATGTCAACATCTAATAGGTTTAGTAATTGATCCTAAATTTACATATTCAAAGGAGCTAGCCTCACAACTAGAGGTCTATTCTAGATACATTGACATGATCTTTGTACTCGACATTGACACATAAACACAAGATTAATTGGTCAAATAACACCATATTAATCTCACATTAATTCAATTTGCTCAGAGAGTACTTAAACAGGGATATATTTATTATTATGTGACTATTGGGGATTTTTTCCACCAATGAGGCTACTCAAATAGGATTTTGACTTCTAATGGGAACATAAACTATATTAATTATCCTAAAGTATTTAATTTAATGATGTCAAGAGAATATCACTATATCTAATTTATCTCATGCATTAAACATATATATTAAATTACTAATCAAATCAATAATTACTTTGTTTAAATTATCTAGTTCTTAATCTCACCATATTCCAAGCGGAAAGAGCATTAGATATTAATGGGTACTTGTTAGGTTATAAGCTAGTCCTTTTGGTTGGTCTAGGTGATTATCTATAATTTTTCAAATTTGAAACTATTTAATATATTAGTTATTAAGATTATTTGATTAAAGATATTTAAAAATGTCATCTTGAATCACCTAACATTCATCATTTGGATCACTATTGGTTTTCCACACATAAGGAAACAAATAATAATCAATAGTAGTAAGAACTAAACAACCCTAGTAATCTCCTATGCCATGCACATGGATGATAAAATTGCACCCTCAACACACTCTAGGGCATCCTGGGCTAGCCCATACCTAGCTTTACAACAAGGCTCATAGCTGCTTAGGCCAACCCATGGCCTCCCTGAGCTTGACACACATTCTTAAAAAATTTACTATTTTTTATTAAAATTTGATTAAAGTATATACATGTAGATTATTTGAAATTATATTTATTATATTATTTTATAAAATTTTGGTGTTATAATTTAAAAACACTATTTTCTCAAATAATAGTCATGTGGATGCTCCTTCAGTAGAAGGCTCACTGACATCACAGTTGGGTGTGCTCTAATAGGGCCAAAAATATTACATGTGTAGGTCATTTCCATATTTTTAGTATTTCATCGATTTCATAACAATAATCCAGGTAGACTATCTAAATATTAGAAATTTCATAACATAAAGTGCTAAAAAATGAATAAAAGGGCCAAGTCAACACAAATAAATCACACATTTTAGATAAAGTAAAAAAATATATCAAACACTATTAAGATTAAATATATGAAAATAAGGATCTATAAAAATGATAGTAAAAAATATGGTTAACACTTTAGACACTCTACAACCTGCTCTATTTTGATTTGTCAATGCTTTATAGTATATGTTCATGAAAAACTAGGAATATGTCTGGTTAGAGATATTTAGTGGTTTCTGTTCATCTTAAAAATGTGTTAAAATTATATAGACCCCATTTTGAAAAGTAAATTTGAATTTCAAATTTATTGGGGAATCTTGCGTATTTTTGAACACAAATACACCTTAGGAGTAGTCAAGTCGAATTGAAGGCAAGTGATATATTTAATATATTAAAATGATATTTATATATATTATATTAAAATATATACTACAAATCTATATTATATAATGTAATATATTATTACAATAGTATTATTATTATTATTATTATTATAATATATGTTAATATAGTTTATAAATCAAATTATAATTATATATTATATATTTCAGTATAATATAATTAAATTTATATTATATAAAATATATAATTTATATATAATATTACTTAGTTTAATATGTAAAAATATTATGATATTAATACACACACACATATTCTCACACACACATGTGCATGTGTACGCGCACACACATGCATCATGACATATAATGTATGTATATATGTATTGGTAAGAGGGGTTATGCAAAATGAAAGAGTGTAAATTTATAATTGATAGTTAAACCTAGTAATTCCAAACCCTTGACAATGTCAAAATAAGTTCATCTTTAAAGGTAATTATGGGTGTAGACCGATCAAGACCTAAATCACCGTGCAATGATTTAGTCTACAATACCCAACATTATTCATGTAAAGAGATAGCCTCTTAGCATGTAATCTCTACATCAAATTTTAACTCCTTTGGTTGCGATCAGGGTGCATCTATATTCACTAGATAAAGAGCTCAACTATGGTTGATCACATTTTTTCTTGGTGATTACAATGGAGAAATTGCTTTTGCTATAATGGTACCAAGAAAATTAAAAGCAACCAAGAGGAATTTTAGTTTTAGAAATTGGGTAAAACATTGAAGTGGACATATATGTTCCAAAGACACCATCTATTCCATGTATGCCTACTATGCTTAGTGGTAGTGCATTCTCAAGTATACTAACACCACCACTTTTTTCTCTTAAAGCTAATATTAATGATACATATTCAAAAAATGTGGATGAAACTCCACTTAATATTACACAAGAGCCTATTTATAAATTATTACCATTGGTTCCAAAGTTCCATGATGATAATTTTACTTCTATTTCCATATTTAAACTTATATAATTTTCATTGTAATATGGTCTTGCAGTGGACTACTAAACATTGTATAATTCTTATAATCCTCTAGATGTGATCCATTACCCATGGTAGGAGATCCATCATGTGTAATTTTTTGGGACTCATATAAATCATAATGCTTATATAATAAGGAAAAGCATCTATTAGTAGAATGCAGATGGTCTTGGTGGAAATCACAATATGTATTATCATCATATTAATATCCTCATGAAATAGGTTTACTCATATTGACCTCTATACCTATGTAGGGAAAGATATGAGTTGACACTCAGATAACTTCTTAATAAGAATCACCAAAGGCTTTGTGAATCTAGTATTTTTTTTGTGTGGTGCATTCTATAATATATCTTGATGTGGCACTGCCATGTTTATTATTTGAAACTTTGTAAGATGGCTTGATCTTAAATTTTGTATTAGATGAGGCCAATGTAGTGGCCCCTTACTTTAATAGATTGTTTAATGCATGGATTTTCATTTCTCAGTCATGCTTAAGGTTACCCTTCATGTTCTTCATAAGTAGAAACTTTTAGTGTCACAAAGTGTGGTGGCAAGGGTTGAAATGATACCTCTAATGCAACAAGGTTATGCAAGACATATTGTGAATCAAGCACATATTTATATAACTTTAAGGTTTTCTTCTCAATGAGAGGATTTTTTCCTCCAATGATTTAATCATTTATAATGAGGATTGTGACAAAGCTCCACCTTGGTTCAAATTATTCATAGAAGTTAGCATCAAAGGGGATGAATATGTATTCCCACTTGATGTACGCTCAATGTTTGATGTTATTAATGGACCTAAAAGAGGAATGTTTTCCATATTGGTCTCTATCATATTTAATATCTAACCATCTCAGATGTCTATTGTGTTATAATTGTTTGAATTAACTAATAGAGTCACAAGTGTAAATTTAAGAAAGGTAAGTTGCTGTCACAAATATTTGAATTGGTGAATATTGTCTTAAAGGTATTCCAGAAAGGCTAAAAATTAATTAATGAAATCCATATTAGACAATTTAATCATGTAAATTAACAAATATAAATAAACTTATTTAATAATAATAATAATACTAAATGATAAAAAAATGTAATTATTTTTATATTTAAAAACTATATTTATTATTTATTTTTATTTATCATGTTTATATCATTAAATATTTTTACTAAATAAATTATGTTTAAATGTTTTTCTAGAGTGGTTAGTTTTTGCCTCCTCATAAAATGAAACATTTTTGAATGGAATGATATTTTACTAAATTTTTCATTCATATTCAAGTGGTGATAAATAGAAAAAGTAAATCCATACTAATAAAAAAAATTAAAAACTATCACAACTCCATTGCAAATATTTTGACTATTTTCTAGAAGTCTAAATCTCTCTGAATCTAGATAAGGTTCTATCCTCCAACCATAGGAATAACAAGAATCCCTCTACCATTTACCAAAATGAACCATGCCAATTTTTGTATACAATTCCACCTCTAAATCAATTTTAATGACTTGGCATGCATGTTAAGATTTGTTTATATATTCCACTTGAACTACAATCAAATGTTCAAATACACATTTCATACGTAATATAATTTTGACTACTTCATGTGCCCCTGATATTAAATTAAATAACCACAAACCATTAATAGTAACAGTTATCTAGGTTTCATCCAAGAATTTCTAAAATTATAGATCTCTAACTATGACCTGTAAATATGAGTTGTTTCATTTGACTAAGATTCAAAATAATAACTCCCTGATGATTGTTTAGCATTGAATAGTTAATTTTTTTAGTAAACCTCATCCATATGCATATTAAAATATTATGAACTAATACACACACAATATAATTATCATAGTTTCACTCAATGGTGCATCCATCAAATTTTTATGCCTATCCATAAATGCAAATACAAACAATTAACACACTTATAAGTATATGAAGTACAACATCATTAGTTATTTAAAATTATTATAGGAAGCCATTAGTTTGGCATTAAAAATCTTACTATAGCTGCTCAACACTACCACAAGAAGATATGGTGGATATATTATGAATCTATTAATTTTTTTTCATCGTGCATTATATAATATAGCTCAATGTAGCACTGCCATGTTCATTATTTGATTGGTATCACATTTTGGTTGATTCAGATTAACTTTGTAAGATGGATTGATCTTGAATTTTGTATTAGATGAAGCCAATGTAGTAGCCCCATACTTTAGCTTGTTTAATGCAAGGGATTTAATGTAGATGTGTATTATGCTATAAGTGTTTAAATTAATTGATAGAGTCATAAGTGTAAATTCAAGAAAGGTAACTCACTATCATAGGTATTTGAATTGGTGAATTTTATCTCAAATATATTCCAAGGGGGTTTAAAATTAAGGAGTCAAATCCCTATTAGATAATTTAATCATGTGAATTAACAAATATAAATAAACTTGTTCAATAAGAGTAATTATAATAAATGATAAAAATTTGTAATTATTTTTATATTTTAAAACTGTCTTTATTATTTATTTTTGTTTATCATGTTGAAATATTTAAATATTTTTACTAAATTATTTATGTTTAAATGTTTTTCTAGAGTGTTTAGTTTTTACCTCCTCATAAAATGAAACATTTTTGAATGGAATGTTATTTTACTAAATTTTTCATTCATATTCAAGTGTTGATAAATAAAAGAAGTAAATCCATATTGATAAATTTTTAAAAAATTGTCACAATTCCATTGCAAATATTTTGACTATTTTCTAGAAGTCTAAATATCTCTAAATGTAGATAAGGTTCTATCCTCCAACCATAGGAATAATAAGAATCCCTCTACTATTTACTAAAATGAACCATGCCAAGTTTTGTATACAAGTCCACCTCTAAATCAATTTTAATGACTTGGTATGCATGTTAAGAGTTATTTATACATTCTATTTGAACTACAATCAAATGTTTATAAACACATTTCATACTTAATATAATTTTGACTAATTCATGTGCCCTTGATATTGAATTAAACAACCACAAACCATTGACAGTGGTAGTTATCTAGGTTTCACCCAAGAATTCATGAAAATGTATATCTCTAACTATGGTTTGTAAATATGAGTTATTTCATTTGACTAAGACTCAAAATAACAATAACTACTAGATAGTTTTGTAGTATTGACTAATTAATTTTTTTGTAAACCTCATCCATATGCATATTATAATACAATGAACTAATACATCACATAATATAATTAATAATCATAGTGTCACTCTATGGTACATCCAATTTCCATCCCTCTCCATAAATGTGAATATAATAAATTAACACACCTTTATGTATATGAAGTACAACATCATTAGTTATTTAAAATTATGATAAGAAGCCATTAGTTGGGCATTAAAAATCTTACTGTAGCTTCTCAATACTACCATAAGAAAATATGGTGGACATATGGGATCCATAAAAATGATCCATAATCAACTAAAGGCTAACCATATTTTATATGATTAGTGACATAGATATAAATATTTAAGGATGTGATCGGATTCTATTGATGACATGTGCCTTATGATCAAATAATTTGAGGCCACGATTATATCTATGTGTAGAGTTTCAATAACATAATGAAATTCAAATAATAATATGTATAAAATAATTACAAGGTCAAATGTATGTATGTGCATATATAACTCTTAAAGGAATATAAAATGTGAACATGGGAAGTTCTTATGTCAGGAAATTTATTAAAGGAAATCCATATTTACACTTAAGAATAATTTATAAGTTTGACTCACACCTCAGTAACTTGTTGACCAAATTAAATCATATTAGCAACACCTATGTCTAATCCTACCAATATAGATGGAGTCTCAAATGAGTTCAAAAATGAAACAAAAAAAATCATCATTAATTTATTTTATATATATATATATATATATATATATATATATATATATATATATATATAAATGACAACTTATAACATTCAACATTACCTCTGTATATATAAACATCAATCAAGTAGATGTAACAATATATGAGCTACAAGATGGTTCATAATCTAGCTAGGAAAAAGATGGTATTGTCTCTTATTACAACCTAAAAAATTACATATATATTATTGTAATTTATATGTAAAATAATTATTATTTTTAAACCAGTATTTATAATTTAACATGTCCAAAAAAAATTACATATCAAATTTAAAAGATACTTGCAAAGGTGCAGGCAAGATTTTCAAACCAAATGTATGTTTCAAAAAATCAAAAATGAGAAATGTAGAAACATAGAAATGTGTCTGTAATAGAAACATGATGGGAAATGAGATTATAAAATGTTGTGAATAAGAAATGGTTTTCATACATATACAAATATATATCTATTTTCCCTAAATCTAAACATATTTAATTTTTTTTATTGTTAATATTTTTAATATAATTTTTTAAAATATTAAAACATCAAGAAAGGACCTTAATTTGTTATTGTTAGCATTAATTTAAATTAATCTATGGAAACCATAAAAATTTAGGCTACGTAAAATGAGAAACAAAGACAATTATATAGGAAGTGTTCACATTTAAAATTATAGTCAACACAAGGCTTATGATACTGATTAAGCCCCATATATCTGCCATTGCCAAATATTAAAAATTATAGAAGTTGAGCTTATGATATTAGGTGTTGTGTTAATATGGATTTCACTAACATCCCATAAATTATATGAGTGATTAACCTCTAAAAATGGTCCTAAAATGTAGTCTTAGTGATAAATCCATCAAAGATGGACCAAAAAAACTATTTTTATGGCATCCATGTTTTGGATTATGAAAATATGCAACGAAAGATAGCCATTATGTTTCTTATAACAGGGGTCAAAACCATATCATCTATCCAATCAAAAACACCACCATAATTAGTTTACATAAAATCCTTCTCCTCATCAAATTTAAGTTTCAGTGCATAACACCATGATAGGATTTGCATTAGTGTGGTCGAGTAACAGTGTTAGTTGGAACATCTCTATGTCCACTCTCATAAGCATTAGTACGGGAAAATTGCCTTTTATCTTATGTGAGGGTGCCAGTAAGTGCCTTAAGTTCATGTAAATTATTAATCTTTATATGCATCTAAATTCACTCGCTTATAATATTATCACTAATATTTCTATTAGTCAACATTAATTCTGCTTATCTCATTTAATATCATCCTAAAATCACCCCTTTTAGTTATTTGTCAAGTATCCCCCATATTTTATTATTCATATAATAACCTTATTCATTACTACTCCATCATTAATTTATCCTAAATCCACATTATCCCATATTAATCCCCACTTATCTATTATTTTAGAATTTTATATTCTTATGGCCCACCTACCCACCTACTAGGCCTATTCCTAGGATCTCATACACCCCTAGTCCCTAATAATCTATCTAATCCATATCTAACACATACCTAAGCTTAATTTATCCTTAATAAGATTATAGAATTGAAATATTATAGAATCTTCTCTATCCTAACCCCTCCTCTCTAGAAGCCTCTAAATCGAGAGACTTCCAAAGAATTTTAAATTCCTTGGATAATCCTCATCTATTTATCTCCTCCACACAACTTCAAATATCCACCATTGATCTCTCCCTAAATTTTATATTTAAAAAACTCCAATAATCTATTAAATCCACCTTGAAAACTTAAAGTATCATGTCAAATACATGTCCAAGCATCCAATCACCAACATCCTTCATCATACCATCATAATGTCAAATTATTGAGTCTAAGGTATGTCAATCCAATACTTTTATTTATCATATGTTTAATCATGGTTTGGAGCATTGAGCTTTAGGATTTTACATGTATGATTTGAATGGTTTATTCATCTAATTACACTTAGTTCTAATGGATCTAGACTTTGCATAAATAGTTTGATGTTTGGGTTTGAATTTACATAGCTAAATCCATATTGTGGCCAAATTTCTCTCTAAATTTTGGTGAACATGGTGGGAGTGAGAATTTTAATCATTTTTTTTGTTGTTAAACAATCTTTTTGAAGCTCCTTGCATTTGATTTTAGTATTAAATTTTAATTTATAAATACTGATAATAGTAATGGGTCTTTTTATTTTTGATTTTGTATTAAAAATTTGTGATCGATGGTAACTATCGATTAATATTGTTAAATTTTGCATGAATCTTCCATTTTTGACTCATTTTAAAAATGAATATTTATTTCCTCTACTAAAATTCATTTCTTAAGTGACAATATAACCATTTTTAACATTTGTTGAGTATTTTTTTTGGTGTACATAGAGCGAATTAGATAACTTTGAATTCTTTTATAGATTTAGGGGTGAAATCTAATATATATATATATATATATATATATATATATATATATATATATATATAGTTTATTCATATCCTACAAAATATATAGTTATGAGATCATATCAATACATGTTAGTCTAGTAAATGGTTTATGTCCATTGAACTTGCCTCTACCTCATAAGTGTTCTCCTCACTTTTATTCAAGGTTTTAGGTTCAAAGACCCCTAATCCCATAAGAAGAAGCTCAATCACTCCAATATTATTCATTTTATGAAACAAAGCCCTACCCACTTGATTATATGTGGAGCTATAGGACATGCTACACCTACACCAAATATCATAAATTTATAGATTTTAAGAAGCCCTTGTACAACTCTAAAATCCTTCAAGCTGACATCCAATTACTATAAATATTCCATACTATCTAGAGCTTTACCATCCTCCTAAGTGGATGCCACTAAGATTACGAGTGACTCTTTGGATAATATCTTCTAGTTTATATAACCTTGGGTTGATGACCTTAGCCTTAATGTTATTTTCTTATAGAAGCTCTGAGAGTCTATAGGAGAGGGTTTTCATAGTAACTATATGTGAGATGAAAAATAACTTTTGAGGAGGTGGAGAACTTGAGGATGAGTTGAAGTAACTACTATTGGGCTGAGTTGAAGCGTTTCAAACCTTTGACCTACAACACGCTTTAGGGTTTGGTTTGTATATTTAAGGTATGTCTATAATTTTTCTAAAGCCCCCAATTTTAAACATGATAGGAAGATTCTGGCAAAGATATGTTGATCCTAACATTGATGGATGAGGTTTCAATTTCTATGTAAAATCATGACCAAAAACTTGACCAAAAAAATGAAAATATTAATTAAAATGCAGTAGAAGTCTTGATAACACCTATCTGAATATCTAACAAGATTAGACACTTGATGGTTATGATCCCTGAATTCTAATGTGTGAGTTGGAAATTTTAAAAATTAGTATCTTGTTTTTAGTCAATATCTAACTTTTTAGCTATAAATTAGATTTTGCATGCTATTTCACTATTTTAATTAACTTATGGATAGGTCATTTTTTTTGATAGAAATCATGTTGATTACTTTAATTCAAATTGGTATGTGTATTTTATACAGGGACATATCATATCATCATTAATTAGTTAACTAATAGTCTGTAGTTTAGTGTAGGTTTAGACTAATACATATTTGTGTTTTAGGTTTTGTTTAGTCAATAACATGAGGTGTGAACTCAAGTGATACTATAAAGTGTTGTAATGTTATTAGAATAGTTGTTGATGATTGATATTAAATATATTATCTTCTAGCTACTTCTTTTAGAAAGTGATAATTAATCTATTAACTTAAATTTTTGTTACCGTACAACATCAAAATAACCAAATAAGAAGGGTGGAATTTTCAACATCTCGGTATTCACGTATATCAAAAGATTAATTTTTTTCCAAATAATAACAATTTTTCATTGAATATGGCCTTGTATTTCTCTATGAAATGACTGGTCAAAGATTAAAATCAAATAAAGCTACTAATTCTCTATTTTTGAGGGTTGACCAATTTTGGAGTCAGATAAAAATATCACTTTTAAATCATTTGTCTAAACTTTTCTTTTTGACACAATTGACATATGTTTGTAGGTGATAATACTATCAAAGGTAAAACTATTGAAACTACTCATGTTTTGACTTGTAGGTTACCTCTCAAGACCGTTAATAAAAAAACCACTAACCGTGTGTTTGTAGGCTACATGTCAAAGAAGCTTTTAGGCACTTTAAAAATCATTTTATTTATTTTAATCACTTTTCCTTGTATATATCATTATCTTTTATATATTTTTTCTTGTAAATTATTGTCTTTCATCTTGTATATAATCACACATCTTAATCATAATTGGTTAATTAATCCTTTTTTATATCCCTGTTTGTATTTTGAGGGCTACGACTGGTGTATGTTCTCCCCCTTATGTCCTTGTGGTGATTCATAGGTGATCAAAAAATACCTATAAACCCTCCATCCTTTTTATTTTCTATGGGGATAGGGACCATATATTTTATCACCATTTAGTTGTCTAAACTCTATGTTTTGATGGAGTTTAAAAATTAAGAGAACTATCTTTATGCACCTAAGCATAATTATCCATAAAGGGTTTTATGGAGTGATGGGTAGTTAAGATAAAATATTCAAGGTGGTCATATATCATCCTTTACGAAGTTGGGCCCCACTATACCTTCATGTATATAGGGGATGTACCTAGAGAGCCTGTGTAAACCTAGCATTGGATCCTTCAGCTATAATAGGTTCCTCACTACCAGACTCAGTATCAGCTCCTAAGTAGTCATCATGTGAAAATGGGGTTGAGAGGGTTTGGTCAATTCTATAATAGGTCACTGGTCTATAACCTCACTCATGAAGTTATTTGATGGTGTGAGCATTGGGATACACACCCTTAAGTTTAGTAATAATAGATTTTATGGCTTTCTTGATTTGATGTGTGTCATGAGAAATCAATGTTGTTTATGAGCTGAGTCAGCCTTCACCTAAACCTACATATCTATCTAGGTTATTTACAAAACCCATCTTGTATATTCTAAAATCACCCTTATCCCACCATCCTTTTGCACACATCATCTTGCACATCCTAGTCATCCTCCTCTTATAAATATTTTCTCCTTATCTCTATCTCATTTTGTCCCATCTTAATCTAGTCATCCCCATATTATCCTATCTCATCATTGACCACATCCCCATCACCTACATCTTGTCTTTCAAATCCTTATCTCATCATCCTCTTATACATATCTTAATTCTCTTGTACATCCTTCTAGTCACATCTTATCCTAGTCTCCATCATCATTAGTCATAGCCCTACCTATCCTAAACACATTTTATTTCATTATCTGCATCCTATCCTAAGACCACTCTACCCATAATCATTTGTGTTGACCTTGTCTTCATCACAAATTAAATCTAACCTTGTCCTATCCTAGTTAGATCTTTAGGTCATATATGGATCTGCACCATCCCTATCACCATTAGTCATTTGATAATCACCTATCTATATTTGTCCTAATCACATTATCTGATCAATTTCATCCCATCTTGAGCAAATTGGTTTAAGTTTTTGATCTAGTCCTTTATTTTTTCATATAATCCTATCATCCTAGTCCATTATCACTCATCTTATTGATCAGATCTCATACCTAGTCGATATCCTACTATCATCTTGTTACTTTATCAATTTCAATGTACCAACCTATTATCATCAATCTAGTCTATATAATCTTTGCCTACTCATAAATAAAATCCCATCATATCATCTTCTTGCTATTTTGAACCTAGGCACCAATCAAATCCTCAACCCTTTTTCTAGTTTAAAAATTAAACATTGTTGATAGGTCATTAGCACATATTGTTCTATTGGTTCAAAATTTAATCCTCATCCTATATCATCTTTATCACATTTCATCCACCTCATCTTCATCATCACCTATCATACTAGCTTGATCTCTTGAACCTAATTTGTTCAAGAAGCCATTTCTAATCCTTAATCTACCTCCACATTGGCCCCCATTATCTTCCATCTTTTATCAATTATCCTCATGGATTTAAACCTGGTTCATGTAGACCAATACATCTTGACCAACAAAGATGATGTCCTTTTTTGAGCTATAGAAATGGATGCTCACCTCCTTTATGATCTTGATCCCATTTGGCCCAAACCAACATCTTCCACCCTTCCCCATAAGCAACCCTCTAGCCCATCAAAATAAATAACAACATTCCTTGACATGATCACCCTAATTAATAAATACATCACAGAGAATAAATATGTATTCCTCATATGGATACTAAATATGGGTGCCTTCCTTCCCAATGATGTTGAGACCAAAAGCCTAAGTTCATCTCCCAAGCATGTCCTTCCTCAATCCTCATCCCAATCTCATTCTTTTACACCATAAACTAGTCCTCATCTTAGCCATTGCCTCTCTAATTCACAAATTTCCTTGTTTTATAAATATCTTGATGAAAACCCACAAGTAATTTTTTTATGGATCCTAAAGATGGTTGTCTAATTTAATGATGACCTTGAACCCATTCAATTCACCTTATTCTTTTTCCAAACACATCCATGTAAGTCTCCTTCTAATCCCCCATCTACTAGTCAAATTTAGTCACTTACTCTTTCCTATACTAGCAAAAAGAATCCTATCTTGGCCACCTCACCTACTACCAATTCACCTACCCAATCACAACAACATTTATCTAATCATAATTCCAATTCTTCCACATCTAAATCACATAATGAAGTGGGTCCTTATACTCCCCTTCTTACATCATTGGAAGCTCTCTTCAACTAACTTGTTGCCATTAACATGATGGTCTATCTACCTATCCAACATCTTAATCCCATTAAGCCTCAACCCTAATGGTATAAAGCAAACCAATACTTTTTATATCATCTAACTTGGTGACATTCCCTTAGATAATATTGACATTTCCAATATTATGTCCATGACCACATCAGTCATGGTGACACAGTAATCTCATCATGCTCTTATACATATCTTTATTCTCTTGTACATTATTCTAGTCACATGTTATCCTAGTCTCCATCATCATTAGTCATACCCTTACCTATCCTAATTTTTTTAATTTCATTATCTTCATCCTATCGTTAGACCACTCTACCCATCATCATTTGTCTTGACCTTATCTTCAAAACATATTAAATCTAACTTTGTCCTATCTTAGTTGGCTCTTTAAGTCATAAACAGATCCACAAAATCCCTATCACCCTTAGTCATTTCATAATCACCTATCTATATTTATCCTAATCACATTATTTGATCACCTTCATCCCATATTAAGCAAATTAGTTTAAGGTTTTGATCTAGTCCTTTATTTTTTCATATAACCCTATCATCCTAGTCCATTATCACTCATTCTATTGATCAGATCTCATACCTTATCAATATCTTACTATCATCTTGTTACTTTGTCATTTTCAATCTACCAACCTATCATCATCAATATATTCTATATCATCCTTTCCCACTCATTACTAGTAACCCATCATATCATCTTCTTGCTAGTTTGAACCTAGGCACCAATCAAATCATCAATACTTTTTCTAGTTTGAAAACTAGACATCATTGATAGGTCATTAGCACATATTGTTATATTGGTTCAAAATCTGATCCTTGTCCTATATCATCTCTATCACATCTCATTCACCTCATCTTCATCATCACCTATCATACTAGGTTGATCTCTCGAACCTAATTTGTTAAATAAGCCATATCTAATCCTTAATCTACCTCCACATCAACCCCCATTATCTTCCATCTTTTACCAACTATCCTCATGGATTTAAACCTAGTTCACATAGACCAATACATCTTGGCCAACAAATAAGATGTCATTTTGTGAGCTCTAAAAATGGGTGCTCACCTCCTTTATGATATTGATCCCATTAGACCCAAACCAACATCTTGCACCCTTCCCCATCAACAACCCTCTAGCCCATCAAAATCAATTACAACATTCCTTGATGTGATCACCATAATAAAAAATACATCATAGAGAATAAATATGTATCCTCATATGGATACTAAATATGGGTGCCCACCTTCCTAATGATGTTGAGACCAAAATCCTAAGTTCATATCCCAAGCACATCCCTCCTCAATCCTTATCCCCATCTCATTCTTTTACACCATCAACTAGTCCTCCTCATAGCCATGGCCTTTCCAATTCACAAATTTATTTATTTTATAAATATCTTGATGAAAACCCATAGGTAGTTTTATTATGGCTCCTTAATATGGGTGTTAAATTTATTGATGACCTTAACCCCATTCAATTCACCTTACTTTTCATCCAAATCCATCCATGTAAGTCTCCTTCTTATCCCCCATCCACTAGTCAAATTTAGTCACCTACTCGTTCCTATACGAGCAAAGGGAGTCCTATCCTATCCACCTTGCATACTAGCAATTCACCTACCCAATCACAAAAATAATCATCTAATAATAAGTCAAATGCTTCCACATCTAAATCATTCAATGAAGTGGGTCCTTATACTCCCTTTCCTGTGTCATTGGAAGCCCTCTTTAACTAACATGTTGCCATTAACATGATGGTCTATCCACCTATCCAACATATTTATCCTATTAAGCCTCAACCCTACTGGTATAAAGCAAACCGATTATTTTTATATCATTGAACTTGGTGACATTCCCTTAAACAATGTCAATATTTCTAATATTATATCCAAGACCTCATCAATCATTGTGACATACTAATCAAGGATGACTAAGATGAATATATATCCTTAGGTGAATAAGAAGATGAATGCCAAGATTATATTCTTGATCATGATCAAGCCCTTACCCTTCCAAGCCAAGGTCAAAACATTGTGTCCCTCTTACATGATCCTCCCATCATTGACCAATCCTCCATCAATTATAAGCCCATTTCTTATAAGCCTACCCATCTCTTTGCTTATCCCATCAGTCATCCATCATCTCCCTCTTACTCATCACATCAAATACCCCATGTTGAGAGGTCAGTCATGGACGATCACTCACCTACTA
This sequence comes from Torreya grandis, assembly GCA_037957365.1. Lineage (NCBI taxonomy): Eukaryota > Viridiplantae > Streptophyta > Pinopsida > Cupressales > Taxaceae > Torreya > Torreya grandis. The sequence continues at coordinate 576,606 of JARHVA010006682.1, read as the reverse complement.
GAAGCATAAAATCATGCACACCAACATCAACATCAAAACCACTATAAGGATCATGTACAACACTAAAATCTACATCAGCTTCCTCATCTAAAACATCCTCCCTCATTGATGTTATATCATATGATGATAATGCCTATTCTTTTGAATATTCCCATAATTTGGATGATAAAAACTCACCAGACATATCTTTTGACCCCACTCAGGAAGGTGAAGTCATGACTAAATTTTTTAACACTTTATCTATTAAAGATAGCAAGAGTGGATTTAATCCTACCATGGATAGATGTCTTAATAATCCTTTTGAGATTCTTGATGACACTTTATCCAACATTAATGATATAGATCCTAATAACTTTTTGAGGTTTATGCTACCCATTATCCCTTTAATCCATCACCCAACATAAATTACCCACTTCACCTCCATAATCCTTATATCCCACTACATCCAGGGGATGAGCAAGAACATGCATCATTGAATTCCCCTCTACATTCAATATCATGTACAAAGATCCAAGAACCTATTCTAAAAGTCATAAATAATGATCAAACCATCTTTGATCTTATTCCTCAAAATCAAGTAAATTCAAATAATTAACTAAATTAAAAAATATTTTCTCCTAATGAATCCCAAAATCAGGCACTAGGGGAATATCGAAGTCAAAACAATAATTATATATCAAGTCAAAAATCAATACCCTATGGTGAATCCCAAAAAATAACACAAAGGGGTAGTCAATATCAAATCAAATCAAATAATAAAATAAAAAATCATATGGCTAACCATCCTCTTAATGTTTGGATCAAAGATCAACAAATCAAAAGATCTTGGATCCCTTAATCTAATGGCACCAATCTATGAAATCCCCTTTACCATATACAATGGTGTATGAAACTATTGAACCCCATTTTTGATCCATATCTCATCATATAATTTGACATGATTATATCCCTCATTCACATCCTATATCCCATCATCACATATATGTCATACTTCGATCTATACCATGCATCAAATCTATGGGCAACATTGTCCCTCATAGGGGTTACAGAGACACCTAGTCAAAATGGCTGGAGGATGATAAATCAAGAATCAATAAAAGCCATCGAGACATGATCCTAAAATCATATATTTATAGAATAAGCATCAGTTAAATATCAAAATTATGTTAACATATTGCATCTCACCCTTCTCTAATAAATTGAGATGCCTAATAAAAGTAAAAAAAGAAATAAAATAAAAAATCATTTGTCTAATGGTGAACACCAATCTTCTAGTGCCTTAGGCAAGTATCATGATGAAAACTAGTTTTTGACATAATGGTAAAATAATCAATTATCTACATTGTAACTCAGTACTTGGGGTTATAATACATCCTTTTTGACCATCAAACACATCCCTTATCACATCCCTTATCAACCTTGTCAATCACCCATCCGTCATTTGCCATCATATCATATTATTACTCATTCCTTCTTGTCTTAACCTTCATAAGGAATAGAAGGTGTCTTGAGACATGTTCGCAACCCATCTTGGCATATCCTCCAATGAACACTTAGATAACTAAACATCTAATTCCTTCATGATGTGGTCATTGGCAATCCCTAGTCCTTTCTTCCTTAGTCACCATCCCCTCATCCCTTTGTCAGCATCATCCATCATTCCATCCATTCTCATCTTGGTTTCTAGTCTTGGAATTCCATTTATTAGTAACCCCATTTTCATAATGTACATACAAAGGTATTATTGCCATACACATCATTGTAAAAGAATTTAGTTTGGCACCAATCACTTTTTAATCATTGCCTCTTCATATATAACACCCATCCAATCCCTATTTATTAGTGTGAAAGGTATATAATCCCAAAACCTCTTTATCAATGCCTCTCGATACCTAACACCCATCCAATCACTATCTTGATAGTGTAAAAGGTATTTGATCCCAGCATATCTTAATATTATTGTTATATTGGACTCTTGATCAGTTTTATCTTTCAGTAATCCTTGGTCATCTTCAAATCGATATCCTCATTCCCATCCTTTATCCAAAGCACTAGTCAATAATCATCATCACTAGTTTATCCCCAATCAATAGTCTATCCTAAGGCCAAAATCACCTCTTAGTCCAACCTATCACACCATCACTCAGCCCATAATTAGATAAGACATTGTGACATTGCATGTATATAATTGTGTGTATTGCTTTTCTATTATTTAAATTATTTATATGTCCTTTTTCATATATCTTATTTGTCTTATGTTGTTTGCATCATGTCTTTTATCTTGCTAAATGAACAAGGATGCTAGAGGTCACCAAAGCTCTAATAATGCTTATATGTGTCCTTGATGATGCAAATTTCACCATTTTCCCAAGAACTTTGGCACAATGTCCTCTTGGTCATGCATATATCACGGGGCATACTATCAAGTACCATATTTATTGGATTACTTAGACTTTGATGAGCTTTATGAAAATTATGATGGATTGATCATCCCCATCCTCATCACTATTATAATCCTCATTATCCATCTAAATAACATCTACATCATATCCTTCAATCACTAACAAGTTTAATCATACTTATCATCATCACTTTCTAATCATTAATCATTACTCTCATCATCATCTTCTAGTTAGAACTACATCAGCCTAAGGTCTTTTTAGGACTATGTAGGTAGCACTTGGCCCCCTTTTAGTGCCCAAGGATAGTTAGGCCACTATATCTCTCTTTTCACTGACTCTTGGTCACTTGATCATTTCATTTATTCTCTATCATCACCTACATTATCTTGATTGATTTAGATTAAAGCTATGCCCATCATTAATCTCATTAAATCAGTATTATCATGGCCTAAAACTATCCTTTACATGTGTCCTTTCCTAGGATACATCTAAAATATTACAGCCTTTTAATCCTATCATCATCAAGTTATGGTTGATTCCCCCTTGGGATGTGTTGACAACCATGACACCCATCATCTTAACTCCCTATGCATGTGTCTTTTCCAAGGGCATCATGAATTTTTAGCTCACTTCTTAGGTCAATCATGTTATTCATATTCTATCTCACACTTGGCATCCCATCCCATCATCTATCCATTACATCCCACCCCTCATTTCTTATTTTGAGTGGCCATCCATCTCATTCTTCCTTGCATGTCCCCTTGAGGGGGCATCATATCTGCTAACATCATCTACTAATATTCATCCATGAAATGGTTTTTCTTTGAAATACCATTACTCCTTATACTAGGCTCCACTCACAATGCCTTTTCAAAGAGGGGAAAAATATATGCATCTAAATTCACTTGCTTATATTATTGTCACTAATGTTTCTACTAGTCAACTTCAATTCCACTTATCTCATTTAATCTCAGCCTAAAATCACCCTTTCTAACTATTTATCTAATATACCCCTTATATAATTCCTCATATAATAACCTTATTCATTCCCACTTCATCATTAATTTATCCTAAATCCCCATTATCCCATCCTAATCCCCACTAATCTATTATTTGGGAATTTTAAATTTCCAAGGCCCACCTACCCACCTAATAGGCCTATTCCTAGGCTCTCCTACACCCCTAGTCCCTAATCATCTAGCTAATCCCTATCTAACCCATCCTTAAGCCTAATTAATACATAAGAGGATTCTAAAATCCTCTCTATTCTCATCCCTCCTCTCTAGAAGCCTTTAAATCTAGAGGCTTCCAATAAATTTTAAATTATTTGGATAATCCTCATCCCTTGATCTCCTCCACCCAGATTCAAATATCCACCATTGATATCTCCCTCCATTTTCTCTTTAAAACACTCCACTTCTCTATTATATCCATCTTGAAAACTTGAATTATATTGCCAAATCCATGTCTAAGAATCCAATCACCAACATCTTTCATCATGCCATCATAATGTCAAATTATTGAGTCTAAGGTATGTCAATCTAATCCTTTTATTTCTCATCTATTTAATTATGCTTTGGAGCATTTAGTTTTAGGATTTTAAGTGTAAAATTTGTATGATTTATTCATATAATTACACTTAGTTATAATGGTGCTAGACTTTGCATAAGTATTTTGATGTTTGGGTTTGAATTTATATAGCTAAATCCATATTGTACCCAAATTTATCTCTACAATATATACAACATCCCTCACTATAGAGGGTATTATCTCAGCTTAAAGTGGTTATTTGATAAAGACTCTCACAGGTTGATTAGGCACATGATATACACCCAAACTATCTTATTGAAAGCCTTTTTATTGGCCTTAAAACTCTTAGTAATAAAACTAATAAAGAATTTCATTCAGGATATTAAACTTGCAATAAATTTTCTTAAAAAAATATGAAGGAACCTCATTTCCATTAGAAGGTAGGACATTTTAACCATCCACCATTAGTCCCAAAAATTATTTCTCATCAATTTATGGTGTCAATATTAGATTGGGAAATGTTTGAATTACATTAGAAGTGGCATATTGGTTTTTGGATTAGTGAATAATGAGCAATTATTTCTTTTTTTATTTTTTTCTCTCAAACTAACCATAAATAGTTTGACATTATCATCGTAGTAATTATATATGTATCTATAAGATTCTCATCTATCAATTTGACATGTTACCATTTAATAAAATTTAGCTACAATTTAACTCTAATTTATTTTCCAAATAAGTTTGGCAGGGGTTGGTTGAACGAGGATCCCTCATTGGTCTAATGAATTCCTCAATTTCTATTTTTTCTATATTATGTGGGAACAAAGCCTCTTGATTACATGGGGGTTCTTATGGAATTGTAGGAGGGTTAAAAGGTTTTATGATATTTTATCTTCAGTCACATTTTATTTTACATTTTATACAATACTACATAACCATTTGATAGTTTTTGTCATTTTGAGTCTTAGTCAAATGAAACAACTCATATTTACAAGCCATAATTAGAGATATACATTTTTAAGAAATATTACATGAAACTATGATGCTGAATAAAATAAAATAATATATTATTTCTCCTAAAAAATGAGCAAACAATAAAGAAAGAAAGCAAATTTCCCTAATATTTAAATTTCATGTCCATCCCATACTGAAACAATGAATTCATAATATAAAATAAAGAGTTTCTAATATCTATAATAAGAAAAAAACTATAGTTGACTGCATGTGCATGAATACATACATCTTACTATACATTACAAAAAAACTGCCAATAAGGTCATGCTATACATGAGTAAAAAAAGAACAGGGCTTGTCCATGGAAACTGATGAACTATTTTCCTGCTCACTTTATAGCACCTTCATCTACAAAAAGATCTACCAAAAGACACATCTCATAGTCAAAATTCAAAATTGAAGTTAGTAAGTAATCATTCTAGTCTTAATAAATTAGAAAAATTCCAAATTCATTTGTTTCTAAATGAACCAAAAGATATGAGTAGAGAAATAAAATCACCATTAATAACTAGAAAAGATACTCAGCAACATTAAATAAACTTTAGCTTAATTTTAATCATTTAAATAAAAAAATTATGTATGACTAATTGAAATTGCAGCTCCAAATGCCTCATGGTTAATTGAACATTTTGTAATGTAGAACAAAGATTAATTTGTATAATTTTTATGTAATTTAATAGTTTGTAAACTTTTTATAACAAAGTTAGAAGGGCTACAAAATTAATCATTTGCACTACTTGAAATTTGATTTCCCATCTACTTTATTTCCCACTATCCCATGCTAAGTGTAATCTATAATACCAAATTTAACTCTTTGTGATACATAATTTCAACTTCGTGATACATGATTAAAAATTTTGATTTAATTCCTACAAAACATTAATGTTTGATAGATTTGGTCTTTAAATTAATCTACCTCTTATGTTGCATACATGGTGAAGTGCTATAGAGTTTTAAATCTGTACCCGTGAGTGCTTTTTTAACCCCCTCTTGCACATGAATTTTAAATGAATTAGAAACTCAACCCATTTTCATGTTACGTGGAATTATATAATACTTTAAAGGCATAAAAATTTATATAATTTTGTTAAAAATTTAATATTATTTCTATACTATTAACAATCTATAGATGTATTGAAATATATTATACTCAAATATAAAATATATATTATTATTTTTATAACCTATATTAACATATATATTATATGATGTAATAATATTATCAATATTAAAATATATTTTATAAAATATATGATTTATATATAATATTAATATATAATTAATCAGTATAATATATAAAAAATTATGATATATATTATATGTCAATATTTATATAAAAATGAATATAGTTTTTGTGTGTGTGTGTTGGTAAAAGGGTTTATGTGAAGTGAAAGAGTGTAAATCAATAATTAAACCTAGTAGTTACTCCAAATCCATGGCGATATCAAAATAAGTTCATCTAAAGTAATTATGGGTGCAAACCTATCAGGATCTAAATCACCATGTAATACTTTAGTCTATGATGGCTTGCATTCTTCATGTGAAGAGATAGTCTCTTATCATAATCTCTATGTCAAAATTGCAACTCCCTTGATTTTGATCAGGGGGCATCTATATTCACTAGATAATGAACTAAGTTGTGGGTAATTAGGTTGTGGATAATATATAAAAACACTACATATAGTAAGTTTTCTAAAGTAGATGAAAATGGCATTGATCATCTTGGGATGTACTAGTTAATTATCAAAATGAATTTGAAAAGCTTCCTAAAAGATATAATTAAATATTGTGTTTCATATATAATTTATATAATCTTGACAAATGAAGTTTTTGTGATTCCTGTATTGAAATATTTTTTTCAAGAGGAGTAAAGTTTCTTGGCTTACTTTCCTATTTAAATTTAATGGATTTTACATGGATGTGATTTGGCCATGTATTTTTGACCTCATTATTGGGATTTAAACTTAAAATGTTTAATCCTGACTTTGCATTGAGATATCACACCTTGTTGTCATGACTAAAAAGTTAATGTTTATAGATTAGTATGTTGTATATTGCTTATACCTTCACATAACCAAAATTTAGATAATCACACAAAAATACTTTTTCAAGAGGTCTTTGATTTAATAGGTATGATTTTGTGTCACTTATTTTAATTGCCATTTTAAGGTTGAATTCATCTCCAAATTTTAGTTTTTAAATTCAAGAAAGGAAACTCACCCTAATAGATATTTGAATTGGTGAATTAAATTATCTCAAAGGTATTTTAGGGGGGATAAAAATTAAAGAGTCAAATCCCTATCAGACAATTTTATTATATTATATCTTTAAAATATGTGGACAAAACTCCACTTTATTATGCAAGAGCCTATTAATTATAAATCACTACCATCAACTCCAAAGTTCCATAATGATAATTTTACTTAAATTTCTATGTTTAAACTTCTATAATTCTCATTGTATGTCTTATAGTAGATTATTGAACATTTTATAATTATGATGGTCCCCTACATGTGATCCAAAACCCATGGTAGGAAACCCATTAAGTGTAATTTGTTGGGACTTGTATAAGTTGGGGGTTGACCAAATATGCTCAAGGATTACTTACAGGTGTAGGGAGATATTTGAGTTGAAACTCAACCAAATTTTTAATAAGAAGCATCAGAGGCTTTGTGAATCTAGTAATTTTTTTGTCTGATGCATTTTGTAATATAACTAGTTGTGGCACCACTATATTCACTATTTTATTGGTAGGACATTTTGTTTCATTTGGATTAACTTTGTAAGATGGTTTGATCTTAAATTTTTCATGTATTATATGAATCTAATGAAATGGCCCAAAACTTTAGCTTGTTTAATGCAAGGAGTTTCATTTCTTGATCATGATCAAGGTTACCCATTTATTTCTCATAAGTAGGAAATTTTAGTGCCACAAAGTGTGGTGGAAAGGGGTGAAATGATACCTCTAATATAAGAGGGTTATTAAAGACATATTTTGAATCAAGCACATAATTTTAATGCCTTTTAGGTATTTTTATTAATGAGAGGATTTGTTTCCTCCAGTTCTTTAATAATTTGTAATGAGGATTGTGAAAAATCCCCACCTTGGTTCCTTTAACTTGATTTACAAGATTTTGTCTCAAATAAAAATTTATATAGAAAGACATCTATAAAAGGAAAGTATATATAATAATATATGGAAATCTATTTATAGACATACTATATAAATAAAAAGCATTCTTGTGATAGATGGAAATGATCTTGGTCATCATAGAATGGATCAATCAATTATTAGAATGCCTTAGAAATGCTTTCTAAATGAGTCCATAGGTGAAAATGGAATTGATCATCTATTGCTATTTTATTGGAATGAAATTCCCTAAATTATACCTATGTCCCTGAAAAGCTTCTCAAACGAGTCTATTGCTATTTTATTGGAATGAAATTCCCTAAATTCCCTAAATGGAAAGTATATATATAGAAATAATATATATAATAAGTCTTTTGAAGTAGTTGAAAATGGTGTTGATCATCTTGGGATGTACTAATTAATTATCAAAATGACCTTGAAAATCTTTCCAAGCGATATAATTAAATATTGTGTTTCATCAGTAATATAATTTTTATAATCCCGATAAATGAAGTTTTTGTGATTCTTGTATTAAAATATTTTTTTCAAGAGGAGTAAAGTTGCTTGACTTACAATTTCTTGTTTAAATTTAATTGATTTTACATGGATGTGATTTGACCACATATTTATTAATTATCATTTTGTAAAGTAGAATAGAGATTCATTTGTATAATTTGTATGTAATTTAATAGTTTGTAGACATTTTATAACCAAGTTTGAAAGGCTATAAAATTAATCATTCTCATTAATTGAGATTTTATTGTCCATCTGCTTTACTGCCCATTGTCCTGTGCCAAGTTTCATTTACAACACCAAATTTATTGCTTTGTGATATATGATTTAACCTTCATGATACATTATTGTAATTTTTAGTTTAATGCCTACCAAACATTAATGTTTGATAGATTTGGTTTTTGAAATAATCTACCCTATGTGTTGCGTACATGGTGAAGCATTGTAGATTTTTAAATCTATATCTATGAGTGTAGTTTTGACTCCCTCCCACAAATGAATTTTAAATGAATCATAAATTCATCCCATTTTCATGTTATGTGACATTATATAATACATTAAAGGCATAAAAAATCTTTTAATTTTGTTAAAAATATAATATTATTTATGTATTATTAATAATATATAGATGTATTGAAATATATTATACTAAAATATATAATATATAATATTTATTTATAACCTATATTAACTTAAATATATATTTTAGATATATATGGGGTTTTTTTCGCCCCACAACCATGTAATTTTTTTTACAAAAATAGTCACATAAGGTTGGAAACTAAGAACAAAAAACATCACAAAAGTATGTCTTACAGAGACCCAAAAAGACCAAACTACAATGGGAAGTATAGTAGCTATTTAGAGAGATAAACCCAACACTTCCCCATGGATAACTATAAAAAAATAGATAAACAAAAAACACCATAAAAACATAGAACTAGACCTTTACATAGGGTGATGCCATTTCATCTAGTTCTTCAACAAAGATAATTTATCTGCCCTTAAATTCATCACTGGAGACCTCTCCAAAAACCATACACTTGTGTTCCTGTAATGACACTTTGAAACCTCCCACAAAAATAGTTACATCGATGTAATTAGTTTGGCCCTACATTACCTTCTTTCTGGTGATTTCTTGAGTCATTGAGGGGTTGTAACCAAACCACATGCCACCATTTTTGATATTTTAAACCACTTCCACCCTAACATTGTTATGATGACTTTCCCTTCATTATGTTATTTCTAAAATTTGGATTTTTATCTATGTCATGGGTGGTAGTGTTAGGAAGTGTCCTTTCAAGGAGTCTAAGGAGCATACCTTTTGATGCAAGTCTTCCATAAATCTCACTAGGAGTATAGCCAAATTTTTAGATCATGAAAAATTGACACAAGGACCTAGCCCGAGCCATTTGAGCTAGTGAATGGAAATTTGGGGAGGGGTCCCAAATCATACTTGAAAATATCCTTCACTAGGCCAATGTGATGTTCTAGCTTGATGAATAAGGACACCAAATTAGAAACCACCTCAAAGTCAAAGATCTACACCATGAGACTCGAAGAAAACACTACCACCACCTCTAAGTTGATGTGAATATGGATACCCTACTCTAGATAATTAGGTTCCAAAACTAGTGAAATGAAGTAAAAAACCTCCTTCATTGGAACCCAAAAATATATTTTAATCTCACTCAATAAATTCCTCCTTTGAATGCCATCTTGTGAACAAAACTTCCACCATACACAACAGGGGTGGTGAGTGCAATTACAACCCCATGATCCATAATAAAATAACCAACACTCAAAGAAGACACGCCATAACCTAGGTTAAGTTCCAAGTGAATGGCTAAAGGAAAAATAAAAATCATGATTTGGCTTGAGAAGAACATTCCAAATTAAGGACATTAAGAGTGGTCAAAAGATAATGGAAACATTTTGATGCACACATGCTACATCTTACCTTCATGTGAACTGATAAACTAACATTATTTTCATTTATGAAAACATCAACATCATAGGAGTGATATTATGTGAGATTATGGTGAAGGATTTAATAAAAGATTTGAACCATCCACTAATAATGTTGACAGGCATTGCAATAACTTTACTAAAATATCTAAACACTAAGACTTCCCATTTTTGTAATTTTTTTTATATTAAAAAAATACAAAAATAATGATAAATAATTATCTTTCCAAATCAATAGAAAAAAGAGACGGAAAATCCTCTCATATTTCTAGAAAATTGTCCATTTAGCTCATTTCAAATTGATCGATGCCATAATTGGCTAGGAAGTCATCTTCTACACTGGCTTCATGGTAATAATGATTAGAATCCTATGGAAGTGAAGAGAGCCAATCTATCCCAAACACATGATAAAATGTTTTTTAGCTTCCAAGAAATGGAAACTTTTTTTGAAAAGTAGAAATGATAATCTATGAGTTTCCTTTGATGATGACCTTAATGATATTGCATTAAATTGCAAGTTAAATCTCATTGATAAGTGCTTGTGCCTCTACTCCATTATTGGTGTTATTTGAAAGTTTCTTGGACTTTGATCACACTAAATATCTGATATAATCAAAGATAATACAACCAGCCCCTAAATCCCCTGGATTTCCTCTAGAATCCCTATCAAAATTTAACTTGAACCACCCTACTGGTGGAAGATTCCATGAGCACTTTTCCTTTCTTACTTTTTTCCTAATAATTATTGTTGACCCATTAATGGGGTATATAAATATATACATTATATGATATAATAATATTTATTAAAAACAAAATATATAATTTGTATATAATATTAATATATAATTAATTAGTTTAATATATTAAATGATTATGATATATATTATATATCAATATTTATAGAATAACTAATATAGTGTGTGTTGTGTGTGTGTGTGTGTGTGTGTGTGTGTGTGTGTGTGTGTGTGTGTGTGTGTGTGTGTGTGTGTGTGTGTGTTGATAAGAGGGGTTATGTGAAGCAAAAAAGTGTAAATTAATAATTAAACCTACTAGTTACTCAAAATCCATGATAATATCAAAATAAGTTCATCTAAAGTAATTGTGGGTACAAACCTATAAGTATCTGAATCACTATGCAATGTTTTAGTATACGATGGTTTGCATTCTTCATTTCAAGAGGTAGACTCTTAGAAAAATATCTACATGAAAAGTTTAATTCCCTTGGTTTCAATAAGGGGGCATATATATTAATTACATAATGATCTTAGTTATGGGTGATCAAGTTTTGTCTTGGTGATTACAATTAATAAATTGCTTTTGTTATAATGGTACTAAAAAATTAGAACTGACTGAGAAGACTTTTGGGTTGAGAAATATGACAAAAAATTGGAGTGGACATATATGTTTGAAAGACACCATATATTCTAATGTGTATGCCTACTATTATACCACCACCACTTGTTTGTCCTAAAGATATTATTAATAATGTTACATCTTCAAAAAATGTGGATGAAACTCCACTTATTATGTAATATCCTATTATTTATAAATCACTACCATCAATTCCAAATTTCCATGATGATAATTTTACTTCTATTTCCATATTTGAACTTCTATAATTTACATGTATCATCTTGTAGCGGATTATTGAACATTTTTTGATTTTGATGATCCCCTGGATGTGATTCAAAACCCATGATAAGATACCCATCAAGTGTAATTTATTGTGATGATTCTATTGCTATTTTATTAGAATGAAATTCCCTAAATTATAAAAATTTAAATTTAGATACAATCTATAAATGGAAAGTCTATATATATACTATATATAGTAAGTGTTATGAGGTAGCTGAAAATGCCATTGATCATCTTGGGATGTACTAGTTAATTATCAAAATGCCCTTAAAAAAATTCTCAAGAGATATAATTAAATCTTGTGTTTCATGTATAATTTCTATAATCTTGATAAATGAAGTTTTTGTGATTCTTGTATTGAAATATTCATTTCAAGAGGAGTAATTAAATTATTTGGATTACTTGTTTAAATTTAATTTATTTTACATGGATATAATTTGGCCACATATTTTTGACCCTATTATTGGGCTCCAAAGTTTATGTACTTATTTATTGGCTGAAATATTTAACACAAACTTTGCATAGATATATCACACCTTGTTGTCATGAATGAAAAGTTGATGTTTATAGATAGGTATGGTGTAAATTTCTTATGCCCTCACATAACAATAATTTAGATAAGCACACAAAATCCTTTCCCAAGAGACCTTTGAGTAGGGTTTTTTTTAGTGGTTAATCTTTGTTAATCTATGAACATTTCATTTTTTTAAGTTGGCATTTGGTAAATTTTATGGAGTAGCCAACAGGGTAGGATCGCCTAAATTTTTGCAGTCAAAGTTAATTTTGAGGAGAGGTTCATCTAAATTTGAACATAAATTTTCTCATATAAATGTAGTTCATTGATACCTCTAAATCTAATCTTGAGGAATTCATCATATATTATCAGGCAACTTTAGAATTTTTGTTAGTGGTTTGTATTTCAGGTCCTAGGAGGGATTCAAGAATTAATAGTTTCTATCAAGGTAGGCAATGATTTTTTTTTACAATATAATTTTTTAGTATTTTTTAACTATAATTTCATATACTACTTTTTAAATGAAATAATGGTAATTAAAAATAAGGGTAGTTTTTGGGCATCTAACTACATCTTATGAGCATAAGTTCCTGATGATAGGTTGTGTGTACTTGACCACAAAATGCTATCATCTACCCATAGCCTACCATCATCCACCCATAGCTCATCATCATCCATCAACAACCTATGGCCATTTACACACAATTAGCTTGATATCATCCATCCACCATCCATCATCATTCACCTGTATCCTATCATCAAACTATAGGTGGACATCGTTAGACTGTGGGTGGGTGCTCACAATTTATTAACGTCTATCCTATAGCCTTTCAACATCTCCTCATAGTCTATTTGTGTCCTCTCACATTTTTTAGGAAGATTCTAACTTTTGTAGATGAATATCAATAGCCGACAAATGGATGATGATAGTCTGTAGGTAGGTGATGGAATTCTATAGGTGGATGTCATCAATATACAGATGGACATTGAAAATCTATGGGTAGGTATTGGTTGTATTCTATCAGATACTAGAGGCTAAAGGCAAGTACCAATAGGGCCATAGGCTATCATCAAGTGCCAACAAATTATAGTCAGATGTTGACATTCTATTGTCAAGCACTTATAGGATACCATTAGATGGTTAGATGCCCTCATGTTTGACTATTGTCATGATTCCTTATTCATAAATTAAGCATCTTTGTTTATTGTCAATAATCTTCATTTTGATGTTAATTCTCTTTCATCCATGGTTGTATAGGATTGATAATATGGATTTTGCTAAAAAATTTAATGCCTCTGGGAAATTTAAATAATAAAATAACCTATTATCTTATTTGAGGTAGACACCAAACACATGTACTAAATTTTCAATTAAGTAGTACTTTTTATTCATTGGCTTATGTTAAAGTCAAATAATAATTAAAATTTCTTAAACCATTTTGCATGTAGAACCCACTGATAACTCTTTTGAAGAAATGTCTCTATAGGAAGACATGCCTTGGCATAAATTTGAAATGCCAAGCAGAGGTATTAACTCATAAAATACCATTTTTTTAATTAATTAAATATTATTTTCAAGATTCAATAATAATGACAATATTTACAACAATATTTCATGAAGAACCCATTGATAAAGGTATCAAAGATATCCCTAAATTAGATGATAGAGTTTGGAATGAAATGCCAAAGATCGGTACTATATTATAAATATTATTTGATTTAATGTCTTTTAATTATTTGTACTTTAGTATTGAAATTTATTAAAAAGTAATGTCATATAATTTTTTTATGTAGAATTCAATGATAAAAGTATTGAAGACATGTATAATGCTTTTGAATATATACCTCCCCTAAAATAAGTAATATAGAAATAAATACCTATTATCCCATTGAATTCAAGGAAATAGAGATATGACATCATAAATAATGGTGTCGATGATGAGTTCCTAACACCAAATGAGAGATTTACTCACCCAACAAAATCTTCAGATGTGACTGCTACATAGCCAAAATAATTTGTACTTGAAAAATGCATAAAAAAGTCACTTAGAAAGAAATGACCACTATCCCACTAAATTTAAGGAAATGAAGATATGACATCATAACTAGTGTTGCTGATGATGATTTCCCAATACCAAATGAGATATCTACTCACTTAACACAATCTTCAAATGAGACTACTACACAACCAAAATAATCTCCAGTTGAAAAAGGCACAAAAAATGTCACTCAAAAAGAAATACCCACTATCTCAATGAATTCAAGGAAATAGAGATATCACATCATAAATAATAGTGTTGATGATGAGTTCCTAAAACCAAATGATATATCTACCCACCCAACACAATCTTTAGATAAGACTACAATGTAGCCAAAATAATCTCTAGTTGAAAAAGGCACAAACAATGTATAAAAAGAAAAATATAATGACAATTAGAATGTCATTTCAGTATGAGTGGGCATCTGAATACCCAATTATAGAACCTATAGATCTAAAAAATAGTAATAAAACACCAATATAATGTAGATGCATACTATGTAGTTGAAAACTTGGAAAGGACCACAAAATGCAACTCAAGTTGGACACAATTGAGAGACATTATGGTAAAATATATAAGTTAGTAAAAGACAAAGATGGAAATATCAAAAAAATAGTGAGATGGAAAAATGAAAAAAAGTGCATGCATCAATGTTACACAACATAATATCATAATAATTAGAAACATCAATGACACCTCATTTAAAAAGGAGGAAGAATTAAATCTTAATTCAGAAAGGTTGCTCAGTCTACTTTGCTTACCAAAAATATACAATTTTTAACTTTATATCACATTTTGAAAAGAAGAAGATTGATCTTTGATTTTTTAGATTACAAGATTTTATTTTAGTAGATTGGATTTCATAACATTCCACATTCGCATTGGTCTAATACTAGTGTTTGGGAGATGGAAAAATGCCTTGCAATGATTGAAAAAAAAAGATTTAAAAGAAAAAGTAAAATAAGCAAGGTTCATATCACTGTCCATTGATGAGGTGAAAATGGTTCACAACACACCATGGGTATGCATGCATGTATATACATTTCAAAATCATTCAAGGAAACCTCACCTTTTATCTTTGCATAAAATGACTAAAAATTTTAATGCTAAAAACCTTTTCAAATTGGTTATTTCTAATTTGATGGATATTTTAAAGATGAGTTACCATGATATAGGTACTAGGTTGGTGTGTGTTGGTATAGATGGTACATAAATAATGCATCTTAATAAAATAGGTTTTTGTGTTTTCCTAAAAATATTAGTTTCCCCACATATGACTCCAATCCATTGCATGGCATATAGAATGAATCTTGCTTACAAAATTATAAACACATTAAAAAATGTCACAGAAGTGGAGGAGCTAGTCCATGATTTTCATGCATACATGTCATGTAGTCCAAAAAAGTTTCTAGAGTTTTAGAAATTTTAAATTGGAATGACTAATGGAAAATAACTATTAAAAGATTTAGATACTAGATGGATTTCAATGTATGAGCCTGCATGCAAAATATTTGAAGAATATCAATTATTGGCTAGTTTTATGTTTAAGCATAGTATGGAGGTTGACAAAGTGAAAGATTTATTAAACCAATTGATATATTTTTAAACTTTGCTAACATTATGTGGTATTCTGCCCATGTTTAAGGAAATGCATTGTTTAAAGAAACATGCACAATACACACACACACACACACACACACACACACACACACACAGATATATATATATA
This sequence comes from Torreya grandis, assembly GCA_037957365.1. Classification (NCBI taxonomy): domain Eukaryota; kingdom Viridiplantae; phylum Streptophyta; class Pinopsida; order Cupressales; family Taxaceae; genus Torreya; species Torreya grandis. The sequence goes on along the minus strand of JARHVA010006682.1, from coordinate 560,132 downwards.
TATATATATATATATATATATATATATATATTGTGGAATTCATAAGGTCGAGGAAATAAGTTTGTTTATCACTTGATATATTATACTACTCAAATGAATGTTTTAAGGGACCAATACTTAAGAGTTGGGAAACTTTAAAAAATATAAAGGATCCTTAAAACTATTTGAAATTAAATATTTATGATCATCTTTGTACTTTTTTTAATGGAAAGGAGATATCATTATACACTCTCCACATATGAACTAATGTAGTTGGATCAAAATTGGAAGTACTTGTAACAAGGGTTCGATATGATAATGTCATATTTGATAAACGGTTGAAATTGAGAGACATTTCAAAATGCTTATCTACTAAAATTTGAGATCATTTTCAAAGAGATGAGTTGCTTGAAGCCATTAGAGTGGTGAATCCTACATTTTAGAATAATGTAGATGGTCAAGAATAAATAAGTAATTTATATATCAAATACATGGGTAGTCTTATCAAAAAATTTAGTAAGTCTATGTAAATCAATGGAGAGAAAGTTAAGGATATTTTTCAAAAGAATTTAATGAAAAACTAATCAATGCTTTTTTTACTTACAATGGTTGAACAATATCAGTTGCTAATTGAACCAATAAAAATAGGTTCTATTACTAGGACATGGAAGAAATTGTATCAGAGTAGTGTTATATAAGAGGAAATTAATGAATATTTCTATTTATATGAATTGTGCCAAACAATGATTTTGGGGTCCATGGAAGATGAAAGGGTATTCAGTGCATTATATTTTGTTAAATCAAGGCTTCATAATATATTGGATAAAAATCTTGAGACATGTTTAAGGTTGTATATTTTAGGTTGTGAAGTGGATATGTTTCCATATGATAGAGAAATTTCCATTTGGAGTACTCTAACTCAAAGAAGATGTGTCACGAATACAACTACATAAGAAGATAGTGAAACTGTAAATGCCAATGACATAAGATATACAAATGTTATCGATGAAGCACAAGTTATCAAAGGGTTGTTTGAGATACTTGAGTGTTAGTTTGTAACATTGTAATATGTATATACAAACTACTAGACAATATTTATGAAATGATTAATTGATTCAATTTGAGTTAAGTTATTTATGAAATGCTTAATTGATATGATCCTATCTCTAGTATTCTACAATAGTATTTTTTAGCATTTTTTTACATTGCAAGTTGCAAAAAAAATACATATTTATCATTCTATTTTTTTTTTATTGTTTGACATTTTGAATAAAATTTACATTGTTTAATAAAATGAAATGGTAAAAATATTTTAATAGCTTTGAAACCAAATTTATTATAAATTAAAGAAATTGAATATTTCAGCAAATTATTACACATCGTATCCTAATATGAGTAAAGAATCCATAATTACAAAATATATTTTAATATTATGAAACATAAGTTTCTAGTAATTACAAAACATAATCATAAAATAACTTGAGGCTTTGAGCTCAAAACTCAATTTTCATTATTTAAATAACAACAATATGGAAGAAATTATAAAACAATGTTAAATTTAAAGTCTCATAATCATTGTGGATCAATTTGTCCTTCCACAACTTATTGGCTAGTACTGGTAGTGGTTGTGCTCTCTAAGAGGATCATGATCTAAGAATCTTGTAGATCTTTCACTAAAAAATGGATATTGGTAAGATTTACCCATTCTTCTATAGCAACATTTCCCATTGAAAACAATGATGGGTCCACTTGAACTTTGTTTTTAAACAAAACATTAGGGTCCAATCCATTTTTATTGAATTATTTTTCTAAATGTATTATTTTTCTTATTCAATAAAATAAGTTTTTCCTTGAAAGAAATTGCCATAGTAATACTTTTTCTTGTATTCTTAAGATGCATGTCAATAACAACTTGGTTCTTAAAATTTTTATAGTTTGACTGCAAATGACCAACAAATATTTAATTAGTTAAATGTTCTAAAATAAATTTTTATTTAAAAACCATAAAGAAACTTACTACAAGTTCTTCTTTTTCCACATTCCCAAGATCCACCAAGGTTTTATTTTTTGTCAATTTGTTATAATATGCTTAAGATTATGTATTTAGGTTCTCAATCCTGTTTAACATGATAACAAGATCATCATTATTAAATCTATTATTCACCACAACACTTCCTAAAACTACTTGGTTGGATAAAACATCATTTTTTGGTGGTTGATGCTCCACCATTGTGTACACTTGATTAAATTGACTATGGTTGTGGAAATGGACATTTATTTCTTGAATTAATATTTTTTCTCGATGATCCCAAGTTATCAATTCATCAAGGTTTGAAATAATACAATCATTAAGTAAACTTTAGTATTCTTTTCTAATAAACTAGAAATAATAAAAAAAATTATGTTGGTTATCTATTTGGGGAATCTCTTACATAGGACTGCTTTCAATGCTCCTAGGTAAAAAATTAGGTGTACGCAGTTGTTATGAAGGCTTCATGGGCTGAGACCCTGCTATGATATCATGCAGGTTGAACAAGCCATGGGCATACTACTATCAGTACCCAAATACTCTTCATCTAGATCAATATCATGAAGAACTATTGTCCTTATTGCACTAGGTAGACCACCAAGCAATTTTTTTAGAAACTAAGATATTAAAACCTAAACTGTGCCACTACTTTGAGCTGGGATAAATAAACATTTCCCAATACCAGTAGTTATAGGTCCATGAAGGGGTGGTGGCTGTTGTAAAAATAATTTTTGATGAGAAGAATGACCTACAAATGAGAATTAAAATGACTAATTAAAAAACTCTAATATAATATTAGCATTTAAGAAAAATTAGATCTATTTAGTGCACCTTGCTATTTTTATTGCTATGGCTATTGATGTTACTATTGTTGTTCTTATTATTATTTTTTTTGGTTGTTGCTGGTAACTCTCAAAGCTCTGCCAAACCCACTAGGTGTTATTAATTATAGGTTGCATAGGCTCTTCTATATATATATATATATATAATAGAGTTAAAATATTACAATGATAAAAGAGTAATCAATCAAAGCAAAGCTAGTTTATGAAGTTATACCAGTAACATGAGTGGAGGGCTATGCCAGAGGTGTAATCAAACTCCATATTTGTTTCCTTCTTGTAAATTACTACTTAGGTATCTATGGAGTCAATTATATATCCTCCTCCATGTACGTATCCATTATGGCCTCAAGAGGTTGACGTCCCTTGGTTGTTTTGTTTCTTTTGACAATCATTTCATATAAATTATTTGTAAGAAAAAGATATTTTATTTAAAATTAACTAGATTGATATTTATGTAATTATTTGAAATAAATATAGTGAAAAGCTCAAAAAGTCTCAAAAAATAACTCCAAATAACCTCATATGATTCAAGGAAGAGTGCATTGACAAACATTATGAGATTGAGAGCAGAAGGAATAGATGATGCTTACAAATCTAAAATTGCGTCATATTATAATGCAATGATATAATTACAGCAAGAAAATTGAGTATGTCCATTGCATAGAGTAAAGTTCAAATAATCTTTGATTCTATTAAAAATAAAATTGCACCAGTCTAATGGTTGAGTGCCCAAAGTATGAAGAATATAAAGTAGATCCCATAATGGAATATCAGATAGTCTATCATGTAAAAGAATTCTTGCTTGGAAAAGTTCAAACATTCCCATCAGAAAAGGGTTTTTAACACATTCAATTTTTATCCCCCTTTTATCATGGCATTGAGGATATGTTAGAAAAATTAACAAGTTATAACTAACATAAGTAAAACTAGTAAAAAATGAGCAATTATAAATTTTACAATACATACCATCCACCTAAAAGGAGTAATGAGACTCTAAATACTTTTTGTCCTAATAATTCATCAAATATTTTGTGGTGAACAAGTCCCCATCCTTGTAAGGTATACCTATGAATCTCTGGATATCCTCTAGATGGATTCTAAATGAAACATTCTAGGAGCCCAAGTTGATGTAAAATGTAGAGGAAGCAGTATCAAAGCTTTGCTAGAGAACATTCAAAAAATGTATATATTTCTAATACTAGGGAATGTAGATAATATCATTGAACTTACAAGTCTCCACCCAATCATTATATGTATCATTTTTACTATTTAATCATTTGGATGATGGTGCACATCAAATTTTAGAAAGTGAGTTTGGGGTTTCTGATTAAATCTATGCCAACACCAAAATATGCCTAATAAATGGAGGCCATATATGAAAATAGGTTTTTTAAAGCTAGGGAAAAGAGTGCAAAAATTTAAACATGAAAGGAGAGCAAGAAATGGCAAAAAGTGCAAATTGAGGTGTGTTTAGCACATTTATAAGTGTTTAGCTTGATAGGGGAAACCACCCATATAGTATAGGTGATTAATGAAGATACTTGTGATGTGGTTGAGTGGTCCACATCAACATAATTCATGCATGTGGGCATCTACCAAAATATTTCAGCCCACTTGAAGAATGATGGTGATCATCTGCACCACACCAATGCTTGCCCACATTATATAGACATACATCCACAATATGTCAGTGTTCATTTATAGTTTTACCACATTATAAAACTACTATGGGAATGATGTAGATGAGCACCAACACCCTTTTAGGAAAATGATGATGTGATGTAGATGAGTTTTAGTTCATTACAAATGATTTGATGCCCACCAACATAGTGTCAGTTCCCATCCAAATCGCATAGGTGTCCATCTATATGATGCTAACATCCACCCATACCATGTGGGCATTAGTCTAGGTTACAGAAGTGTTCATATGTAATATTATGGTGATCATCCACATGATGATATCAAAAATTTGCATGAATCTTGCATGTACTTGTGTTGTGTCGACATTCATCTATGCTATGTAGAAACTCATCTGAATTATCCTGGCATATGTCTATATCATGAAGGTGTTCATTTATGTCACATCAATGTTCATATATAGTGTGTCAACATTCATTTGCATCACATCGATATTCATCTGCATATTTTCAACATTTGACAGTGTTATATAGTCATTCACTTGTGGTTTTTGGGCATTCATCCATGTTTGTAGGCTTTATACAATTCATCATATGCCATCACATGATTCAATTCTATAATGATATGCCTTCTATATTGATTTTCCACCATTATGAATTATATTTGCCTCAGGACCTCTACAAATGTTTTTTATATGGTCCACTAAAATGAACCCTTCCTTTGAGTTACTAGGTATGAATTTGTGTCATTTATTTTAATTACCATTTTTTGGTCAAATTTGTCTCCAAATATTAGTTTGTAAATTCAAGAAAGGTGACTTAACCTCACAAGTATTTGAATTAGTTAGTTAAATTATCTCAAAGCATTCTAGGGGGGATAAAAATTAAAGAGTCAAATCCCTATTAGATAATTTTTTTATGTTACATATTCAAAAAATGTGGACGAAACTCCACTTATTATACAACATACTATTATTTCTAAATCATTACCATTAATTCCAAATTTCCATGATGATACTTTTACTTCTATTTCCATATTTTAACTTCTATAATTTTCATTGTATATATTGTAGTGAATTATTAAACATTTTCTAATTATGATGATCCCCTAGATGTGATCCAAAACCCATGGGAGAAGACACATCAAGTGTAATTTATAGGGACTTGTATAAGTAGGGATTAACCAAATATGCTTAGGGGTTACTTACAGGATTAGGGAGAGATATGAGTTAAAACTTAGCCAACTTCATAAGAAGAAGCACCAAAGGCTTTGTGAATCTAGTAATTTTTTTGCATGATGTATTTTGTAATATAGCTCGTTGTGGCACCACCGTGCTCATTGTTTGATTGGCATCACATTTTGGTTCATTTAGATTAACTCTGTAAGATGGCTTGATCTTAAATTTTCATGTATTATATGAGGATAATGTAATGGCCCCAAAATTTAGCTTGTTTAATTCAAGGAGTTTTATTTCTCAATCATGTTCAGGGTCACCCAGTTGTATCTCATAAGTAGGAAATTTTAGTGTCACAAAGTGTGGTGACAAGGGATGAAATGATACCTCTAATGCAAGAGGCTTATACAAGACATATTGTGAATCAATCACATAAATTGGATGCCTTTGAGGTGTTCTTCTCAATGAGATAATTTTTTCCTCCAATGCTTTAATCATTTGTAATGAGGATTATGGGAAAGCCCCACCTTGGTTCTTTTACCTTGATTTACAATATTTTTTCTCAAACACAAATATATATCTAAATACATCTATAAAAGGATTCAATTCTATATAATAATATATGGAAATATATTTATAGACATACTATATAAATAGAAAGTTTTCTTGTGATAGCTGTAAATGATCTCGGTCATCATAGAATGGACTAATCAGTCATCCTAATGCCTTAAAAATGATTTCCAAATGAGTTGGTGGAAAGAAATGGAATTGATCATCTTAGAATGTACCAATTAATCATAAAATGCCCTTGAGAAGCTTCCCAAACTAATCTATTGCTATTGTATTGGAAAGAAATTCCCTAAATTATACAAATTCATATTTCAATACAATCTATAAATGGAAATTATAGATATAGAAATACTATATATAATAGGTGTTTTGAGGTAGATTAAAATGGAATTGATCATCTTCAGATGTACTAGTTAATGGTAAAAATTCCCTTGAAAATCTTTCAAAGAGATATAATTAAATCTTGTGTTTCATTAGTAATATAATTTCTATAATCTTGATAAACAAAGTTTTTGTGATTCTTGTATTGAAATATTTTTTTCAAGAGAAGTAAAGCTACTTGGCTTACAATTTACTATTTAAATTTAATTGATTTTACATATATGTGATTTGGCCATGTATTTTTGACCCCAATATTGGGCTTCAAAGTTGATTTACTTATGCTTTTGGCCAAAATATTTAACCTTGACTCTACAATGAGAAACACACCTTGTTGTCATGAATGAAAAGTTAATGTTTATAGATTGGTATGATGTAGACTAATTATGCCCTCACATAACCATAATTTAGATAACCCCACAAATTCATTTTCCAAATATAGGTCTTTGAGTTACTTGGTACGATTTTGTGTAACTTATTTTAATTACCATTTTGGGGTTGAATTCATCTCGAAATATTAGTTTGTAAATTCAAGAAAGGTGACTCGTTCTCACAGGTATTTAAATTGGTTGATTAAATTATCTCAAAGGTACTCTATGGAGGCTAAAAATTATTGAGTCGAATATATATTATATAATTTAATCATGTAATTAAATGACAAATATAAATAAACTTTTTAAATAAGAATAATTATAATAAACAGTAAAATTTTGTAAATATTGTTATATTAAAAAACTATGTGAGTTTATTATTTATTTTTAAATCTTTAATTTTTTTATTAAATAATATAAATTGTTTAAATATTTAATATGTTTAAATATATAATTTTTTTTTAAAAATGATTTTATATGTTACAAATTTTTATATAAACTTTTAAATTATTATAAAATTTAAAATTCCCACATGCTTTGAAATTAAGGTTAAGTTTATCTTTTTATATTTCCATTATTTTCTCTCTCTTTTTAGAAGGCTAAAAAACATTCTTTTATTGACTGTTAAGTTAGTTGTGGCATTAGTGGTGGAAGCGTTGACACCATTTTCACTGTCATTTCTATAGGTCCTTATCAGGTATTTAATCTACTTAATGTATTATTTTATTGTATCTAAAATGTGTGATTTGTTTGTCTTGAAATGACCCTTTTATTCATCGTTTACCACTTTAAGTTGTGAAATCATTAAAATTTAGGTAGACCTAGATTTTTGTTATGAAATAGTGGGATAATGAAATGGTAGAGATTAGGATTGTTTAGTGCTTACTTGTATTGAATAGGGACCCAAATGGTGAATGTGAGGGGAAATCAGAATTTTTTTATTAACTATAAGCAAATACTCATTGTAAACAAGTGCTATGATGCGAGAGGGTTTCAATGGTTCCACCCTGTCTCTATCTCGCATTGTTCATCTGCTGGCTTTGTTTGGGACACTACAAATTATTTTCATTTTAGAACAAGTTGAAAAGTCATTTTTTTGCCTATTCTAGTTTATTATTATTTGAGTTGAATTGTTTCCATTTTAGACTAAGTTAAAAAATTATTTTTTGGGGTGGTGAACTTTTCGCTCATGCTACATCATAAACTTTAATGAATGAATGATTGATTAACACCTAGCATTATTATTTGGGGTGGCAAAATTTTTCCTCGTGTTTCAATATTATTGGGTAGATGGGTCCCATTCATCATTATATATTAAAAAATTACTTACATCTTAAAAATAAGAGAAACTACTATTTAGGAAGAAGTTTTTGAGGGGTGGGAAGCAGTAGGGGGTTGAAGATTTATATGGCTGTTCCTTTTTTTTTGTTTCCATCTATCATTTACACCTAATAGAAAAAATTCAAATAAAAGTTTTGTATTAAAATGCTCCTAATTTCTCTCAACAACATGTATTACACAAAATTTTAAAAATCATGAGACCACTAATAAGGAAAAAAATCATTGACCTATTATTTTAATTACCATTTTGGACTATGCCATTCTACAAAACCATTCATTGATGTTTTATATTTATACACATCCGTAAATAAATTTTTTTAGGTGAAAATTGTAGAGGTTTTAATTTATAACTTTTAGGGTTTAGATCTCTCGACACCAAATCAACCTATGTAGCACTTTTCAGGAGTAATTTTGAATGGTTAAATCATGTTCATTTCTATCCAAAACTTGTATGATGGCATACAAATATTAAGAGAATACAATGGTTAATGTGGTCATAGATAATTATTCCTAACTTAAAAATATCACAGTCATAAAAATTGCCTAGTGCATAGATTATTGTGTGTATCTTGGTGCCAAATCAACCTATGCAACACTTTTCAAATACCATTACGCAAGATAAAATCAAGTCCAATAATATTAAAATTTTACATGATGTTATCCAAATTTGATAAAAATGTGAGGGTTAAAAAAATTATATAAATTTACTCTTACGTGTGAAATGTGTAGCTAAGAAAATTGGCTTCAGAGCTAATTTTTATTTAGTCAATTTTCTATGTTTCTAGTTTTTAGATCTGACTAGTGCGTATGTTTCAAACTCATTTTTGTAGTAGTAAAGGAGGTAAAATATTATTAAAATTTATTATGGTGATATATAAATGTAATTATATTTCAATGAGAAAGATATCTCACACATATTAGATATAATGTGTGAATGTGCAACTATGAAAATCATCTTTTGCACTGATTTTTACTTTGTCATTTTCTACATTTCTCAGTTGCTAAATCTGCCTAGTGAGCACTTTTGAATCCCATTTGAATAGGATTAAATGGAGTTTAAATTACATTAAAAATTTTATGATTTTAATTTGATGGTATGATAAGGTAATTCATTTTGTTTTATAACTACATGAGCTTCTAGTGAAAAGTTATGATGGTGCAAAGTGACCCTTCTAGGAATATTTATTACTCAGCTAACTTTTCACCAAAAAACACTTAGAGGGAGGGTCACATGGGTTATTTTGATCTTAAAAAAAAATACATTTTTGAGCATATTTTTAAGATTTTTTCATAAATATAATATATAATGGGGTTTGCTCATATATTACTCTGTGATTTTCTATTTTTCCATGTTTTGAAGGTTCTGATGCGAATGTGTGAGTCTACATGTTGGTATTTTAGCCATATATTTTGATCCATAACTAAATTTTTGATACAATTTATTGTGATATAAGGCTTAATTCTCATGATTTTAAATTATGTTGATTTCAAATTGGAAAAATGTATGATCAAAATTGGTTAATATCGTAGTTTCAATGTTGTGTTGATTTGACAAACTTTCACAATGTGTCTAGAGACTTCTAGAAGACCAGGTGAGAGATGTGGAGAATTTGGAAATTGGGAGAGGTTAAGTGGAAAGAGGAGACAACTAAAGCCATTTGATAATCTTTCTATAATAATGAAGACTTTTTCCATATAGGATGACATCACTCAAGTCATCATTCATTTTTCTCTCTTCTCTCTTCTCTCTTCCATTTTCTTCAATATATCTCTCATTTTTATCATTGTAAGATACTAATTACTCTTATGGTATGGCTTAGCCCTACTAATTTTGTAATGAAAAAACCTATTGAAAATAATATAAGGTTAATTTGCCTTTCTATATGCTTTCATCTTGTGTTTAGTTGAGTTTGTGCATGAATACATTGTAAAGGATCTCTTTTTCTTGGTGTTTATCCTATCTCTCTTGCCTCTATGCAAGATAGTTTTATGTTTTCAGGTCTTAGGATGTGTTATATAAATCATGAGGTGAAGTTAATATATAGATATGATCATATTTTCCTCATTTATCTTATTTATTTGAACCTTCTTAAGAAATACTTATACAATAAGCTAGTTATGGATTTTGTGTGAGTGTATGAGTTCTTGGCTACCATATGTGTGTGTATCAAAGCAATGAGGAATGTCAAAGATTTATGTATCACCATTTTTTGTATTCAATCATCCCTTTATTCTCTTTATAACCCTTTTATTTAGTAATCAATAGTTTATAGTAGTTTAATAAGAGCCTAATTGATAAACCTAGTGATAGGCTGTCGCTATACCTCTCATTTTACCAATGAATAGATTAGTGTAATTTTCAACTAGGGAAGTGCTTGATGGATATTTTTAATGAGATAATTTGGTATTGGAGTTGTATAGTTCATTTTATGAGATTTTTTACTTTTGATGTGCTTTATGAATCCTGAAAATAGTAAATAAAACTCTAACTCTAGTTAGTAGGAAAGTAACTCTAAATTGTTTGTTAATCATTCACACTATCACCATCCAAAACTTAAACATCTAGTATAATATATATATAATATCCTCACTCAACTTTCCTAGTTGGGTAAGATAGCATGATTTTCAAAATTAGAGAATGATGTTTACTATCACTTAAACAGTTTTTAATCAATTTTGAATATGATATAAATGAACAAACTTAATCTAGTTTGAAAAATACACTCTTGCATAAAATAAACTTGTTTGTATTGAATTAAAATAAATATTTCACATAATTAAAACATCATTTCATGAAGGTAGATTCATACTTGCTTTTGGAAAAGGAAATCACACATGATTTTGAAAATGAAATTCACACTTGCATCTAAAAATAATCACTCTTACTTTAAAAGGAATTAACTCTACATTGAAAGAAATCACTCTTATAATTAACATGAAATTATAATCTATAGCGAGTTAAATATATCTGAATTAGGAAATACTTTCTAAACTAGTAAAGTAAAAGTGCCAATTGATGTTGATCCTTTGAGAGAAGCGGTCCCTTGCTCTTTCCTTAGAACATGAATTGCTTTACTCAAAAATAAAGGAAAATGATGATATCTATTTCATTAAAAAGAACATATACAAATATGAAATGTTGAAATCTATTTCTAACATCTTCAACTTCAAAAAATTTGAACTAAGAATTTAACAAATCCCTAGAATGAGAAGGAGATGTGTATTTAAATTCATTTCAGCGTCTATCCACAAGATATAAAATATTGGTGATTTTAATGCCCAAATCTATTTATTTAAAATATAAACAATCTAGGAGTGGGATCCCATGATTCTAGGAAGGTGTTGGAACTAACTCAACTAAATATAGACAAAAAAATAACTAATATAAACTGAAAATACTTATGTGGTTTATAAAATAAAGATACAAATATATCTAGACTATTTTAAGCCATTAACATGAATGATAATTTCTAAAATAAGACATCTAAATATATGAAGTCTATTTATAGATATCTATAGAATTACTATTCTGAGTATTAGGATCCAACTTGTCTTCGGAGCATTCCAGGTATCTTCATAGTATCTTATACAGGTCTTCAAAGCATTCTTAGACTTCTTTAGGGCATCCTTTGTATGTTTTTGAAGCACACCCAGAACATATTCATATCAATTTTGGAGCAACATTGGAGTGTCTTCATAGTGTTCAATCTTCAAAGCTCACATGTTAAATCCTCACAATTGTAGCCAAAAGAGTTTTCAAAACTATGTGTTGCCTTCTCAAAATTACCCCATCACTGGGATGTGTTGCTATACCCAAAATTATCCCATCCTTAGGATGTGTTTTTGTACTAAAAAATACGTTATTCATCCAAGTTAGACATAATAAAAAGGTAAATAATAAAAAATAAATTAACAAAAAAACAAAGAACAAATTGAATTCATATCCTACTTAGATCAGAATTTAACTATTAAATGAAATACAATATATAACCAAAGGCAACACTTTATGGATAGTTTATCTAATTATGATGAGCTATATGAAATTCTCATCATTTCTCCCCCACACTTTCCTTTTTGAAATTCATCTTTCAAAGAAGTGGGATGACTAATCCTTAATCCAAATTTTTTGAGTCAAACCTCTAAATCAAATAATAAACTTCAAAATGATGGACCTAGTCATGGTGGACCCTTGTCAATAATTCAAGATCTCTAATAACTGTATGCAACCAATCTTGAAATTAAAATTCTACTTGAGAACTCCAACCCTGCCATGGAAATAGAGGACACAAAATAATAGGATTCCTAAACCTCATCCCAATCTAGACATTTGAATCTATTTCCTCTAAGAGCCAAGTGAATATCTAGAAAATTATTTTGGCTCTTATTAGACTTCATCTAATAATGGTGGGGTTGAGAAATTCCTTGCACTTTAACTCAAAAAGTAATGTCTTCCACTTGGTAAGACTTGCATTGATAACATTGGCATAATGGTGGTTTAGAAAATCTCTAAAATAAAAAATATTATATCTCAATAGCTCATGATACTTATTCTTCATATACATATGATATATTAGTTGAAAAGTAAACATAAGTTTCTTTGCTTCAATAAATTATGGTCTCATGCATAACCTAGTGGTGCTTTGTAAATGCAAAAATATATTATTGGCCTATTTCCATGCCATTTGATTCCTTCAAGTGGAGAGAAAGGAAAGCAATTGTGTCTCTCCAAAAAATAAATTTATCATAAAAACAAATTGATATCTTAAAAACAAATTGAAAGTATAGAAATCACAAATGGCATCTTGCCTTTTTTCAGTGCTCTTTAGAAAAATGTCCATAAATACATGCTCATCTTCAATGATAAGTGAAAGACCAAGGGAAATTCTTCAATTCTACCATTTATAAAATTGTTCATATAAAAAAAACACAAACTAATGAAGGATGCCTACATGCTAATAGTTTCTAAGAAATAACACAAATGTGATAGATAGAAGCTTGTGATTTCTGTAATTTTAGTTGGGATTCTACCAATTGCTTTTGAGATTCCTCCCCAATTTTGGCCTTTTCATCATTCAATTTTTGAATTTTCTTCTAGGTGCTATGCTTGTCAAATTATTTCATGTAATGGAATAGGGAAAGAGGGAATAGTTCTTTTTGGACTCTCTATCTAAACTACAATTTCTCATATTTCTCTTTGCATGGCTTAAATAGAGGCTTGTAGCTTAGAATTCTGAGTGGTGAGCTCTATTATTCTATTATTATGTTGGGTAAGAATTGCATTTCTATTAAAAATAATTTCTCTCAGATTATTAATCATATTATGCTTATCAACATTGACATTTTATAGATCAATAATCTAAGTGTCCTTGATTGCAAGAGAATTCTACAAATTACTCAATTCTTGGGTCTATGCAAACATTAAATTATGGACCTTAGTCTATTTAGCTTGTATTCCTTGAGGAATTATTTCTTTTTCACTAAATATAGTAATACATTCTTCCCACCTTTGGTTCTATTTAAAAATCATCAAGTCCTTACCTTTCAAAGTTGAATTGTGAACATCTAACTCTGTTTGTTGTAGTTTGATTGTTTCTTCATGTCATGATAAAGCCATGACATGCTATAATTATTTTTCTTCATTGACAAAATGTGGAGAAGATGGATCTTATTTAATCAATGATGCATTACCCTTATCAACAAAATAGGGAACAAGATGCTCTACTTATTGAAGTGTAACTTCTTCTACTATGATTCTCTCTACAAATATAATTTCTTGTTGGCAGTGATTCTTCTAAAAAAACTGCCTCAACATATGTAACATCAATAGAGGAGCTTAAACTTCCTAGAATCTCTATGGCCAACACATATTATTCTTCTTCCTCCAAGATAAGTCAAAAACTATGCTAGATTTTAGTTGGAGGAGGATGAGGTGGCTCTGAAGAAATTTCCATTTGTCACTTTAATCTCTAACATAGTATTTTTAAAACCAAAGATGACAAAGAAGGTTGTTCTAAAATTTGAACTATGGGATCTTAAATCCATATTTTAGTGGAAGGTGGAGAGGTACGGAATGGTATTTTTTGGTAGTAACCAGAGAAAAAAATTATAGGAAAGAGGACCAAGCCTTTTCACCCCTTGGTTTATTGAGAAAATAATGGAAACAAATGAATGTAACTAGTCCATGATGGTAGGTAGACCTAGTACCTCATCTTATCTTTTGATAAGTATTAATAAAATAATTTTGAAGGAAACATGGAAGATTGTTATTATATTCTTGTTGAACACCATCTTTTCTCAAGTGGAGTCTCATAACATCTCCACCCACTACTATAAATTGATCATCATAAGTGATATATTTTATTATTTAGAAAATAACATTTTGCCAAGGTTGAGAAAGAATTTCTCTCAAAATTCACTTGGCCACTCCTTGGAGGGATTTGGTCACTATAGGGTTGGCTCATTTCTTTCAAAAAACATATAAATTAGGTCAAAAAAATGATCTTTTCAATTACAACTACTCCATCCTCAATAATCTCAGATAGAGCACTGATTATAGAGGGATTTACTGGAATGTTCTTCCCTTTGATAATAACAGGAACCTCATCAAAATTCTCATAGAATTCTCACACAATTTATTCATAGAATCCTCTAAACATTTTTAATAAATTCAACCAACCTTTTATTTTGAATATGTCTCTAGCTACTTCATCTTACAGTAATGCATCAGAAGATTCTGGTTCACTCTTTTTTTTTTCTCCCACCCATCTTTAGAGAAAACACTATTTAATTATAAATATGACTATACTATAAAAACACATAGCTCAAATTTGTAGAAAGAATAGGGGAAAAAAGAGGTTAGATATACGACATAATAATTGATGGAAATAACATTGCAAAAGTGAATAGCAAAGTAGGTTATATGATGTGATTATGACAAGAATGATGGTGATATTTTTGACCATCTCTTCAGAGCATGCGAGATATAATGGTAAGGTGATTTATCCAGTGAAGTACTAATGATGTGTCATAAAGGTCACTATTGGTAATATTTGGAGTAATAATCATAATGAATTATGTGTCATAACAAATATTTTTGAAAGACCCTCTATTTAACACAGTCATATCAATCTTGTTTGAAAAGTCCATTTGGAAACATCATCACATCAAATCTATTGGAGGATATCTTTTTAAAATTCCATCACATAAAATATATTAGAGGATATCTTTTGAAAACACCATCACCTCAAATTATGAATTACAATGATGATAATATTCACTTATCATACCCACATGATTTTACCAAAACATATTCATATGAGAAGTGTTGATTGCCTAATGATTACACATGCATGCATAAAACGTAAAAATACTCATTTTGAGCCCAATAAAGTATGGCTTGATAAATTTGTTATGGATTCGATAACATTTTTGGTGGTCTAATGGTGTAGTCATATAGCATGTGAAATTTGGTAACTTGAGTGTGGCTAATGACACCTAATCCATAAGTCCTCCTACTTGCTAACACAACCCTTTTAGGCTTTTCTTTCATTGATTCCCAATCATCCACAACCTTCAAAACTTAACTCTTATAGACCCAGATAGCTTTTTCAGGGCTAGATCCATCCCCCAAGTCTCATTCCCTCTAGACAACAATACCTAACTTAGATAGGAGCATTGAAACCCAGGGTGTCCTATTTTTGGTGTTGTTGTCTTAGTGTAAAATAGGTTCTAATGGTCATTTTATCCCAAATACTTATCCTAATTCATGTTGTCCTAATGCAAATTCATTTAACTCATGATCATTAAATCCCCTATAAAAGGCCATTCAAAGTTCATTTAGAAGGGTTGGCACTCATTTACAAGAGATAAGCAAGAATACAATCAAGTACACTTAGGAACTTTTCCTTATTCTCTACATACAACATTCTAGTATTATTCCAAGCTTATTCAAACCCTTGCACTAGTCCCTATCCATTTAAAGTACACCAAATTTTACATCTAGTTGCATTTTCATACATAATTACACTAAAAACTTCAATGGGAGAACTACGCTAGCTTGATCCCTCCTTGGAGTATTGGTATGCAGGAAGCATGCCCACACATAGGGTGTGAAGTGCATCCATTATATCATTTACACACTAACTCCTTCTCTCTCTTTCCAAATTTAATTTCAAGTTCAAGCACAAAGAGCTCCTAGGGATTTTGAAGATTAAAATAGATGCACAGTGAGCTCCATAGACTTCTAGGGTTTGATATTTCACTAGCAGGGTAACACAGACCTGCTGAACAGAACCCAAAAAATAAATCACCTAGAAAATAGTTAAAAAAAAAGGAATACAATGATAAATATTAGGGTGTCCCACTTTTAGTGCTCCTGTCTAATCAAAAAGTGAAGTTCATGAACCTATTTTTGACACTATCTAGTCTTGTACTTGAATTCTTAGGCCCTGTCTCAGATCAGAGAACTCAAAATAACCTAAGTCATATTTTCTCTCAATTATTACTATTTTTAGAAAAGACAAAAATACAATCTATTTACATAAATTAGTGATTTGATTATTTCACATTATTTATTGATTTACTTTACTCCAGACTTGTTTAATAATTAGGAATAAAAATCCATTATTCTAAAAAATAATAAAATATTTAGTGAACTCGAATTCGCAAAAAAAACCTTAAAAACCCTAAGGTAAATTATTTTTGATTTTTTTTCATAATTTATTGATTTTTTCTATATTTAAAAATTAATAATATACAAATTAATTGCAAATTTATCAATATATTTTATAAAAACCCTAGTTTTCACATACTAGGTCCTTTTTGTATACAAACACATTTCAAACACTAAGAAAACTATATTTCTAATTTTAGAAATATTTTCTAATTATTCCTAAAATTTTCAAGAAAAATTCTAAAAATTTTCTATAAATTCATATCAAAATTTTAAAATTATCATACTAATTTTAAAAATTCATTAAAAAATCCCTTGTTGCATTAACTAGTTCCCAATTATTTTCCATTAATTTTTTGAATATTAGCTACATATCAAACTCAAAAAATAAATTTCAAATTCAAAAATTCATAGTATTTTGTATAAATATTTTAAAAAAATCCCTAGTTGTATATACTAGCTATTACTTTGCGTCTTGAGGTATCACCTTACATCCATAGGCAAATTACAAAAATGATGATCCTTTATTTACAAACTTTTCATACATTTCTTGAAAATAATAAGAAAACCATAATAGGTCCTATCATGTACATGAATGATGAAGTTTATCATATGTTAGTACAAAGTTTCATTCTTTGCATTTCATGCTTATTTTTCATTACATGAAATGATGTTAAGCAATTTATTATTAAACATGTTAATATATCTATTGCATCACCTCCCTTGGATCCCATATCCCATACTAAGTCATGTTTCATGGTCCATTTCACTCTTCCCTAAGTCACTACCCATCGCTAGAGAGCCCAATTAACACCTTTTGCCCCTTCACCTCCTTGACCCATATATTATCTTCACTCTCCTCCCATAGCTACTACTACTCTTATATAGATAGTAGATAATAAAATTATAGCTATTACTTGATGTACTACTATGCCTCCTCCACTTACCAAGGAGGCCCATCACCCTGCTATTCCCACCCATCACAGGCCTAACCCTTTCACATTAATAGATTTGCACAAAGCATATGACATTGTCAATCAATTGAGAAACACTCCAGCTAAGATTTCCATGTTATAACTACTTCATATATCTAATATATTCAAGGACATTCTTTATTAGGCACACACTCAAAATTATATGCCTATTAATTTAGAACCTTCTTATTTTGCATTAGTGGTAAACACTTTAAAAAATATAGAAGATGAAATTTATTTTGATAGTGAGGACATGCCTTATCAGATAGTTATTGATCAAAATTTACCACTATTCATAGAAGTTTAAGTTAAAACCAACTTAGTCAAGAGAGCTTTTGTTGATAGTGGTTCTAGACTAAATATATGTAATATCACATTCTTGTAGGCCATGGCCATAGATTTAGAATCCATGAAAAAATCATATAAGAATATTTGAGGGTTTGATTATTTACCACAACAAACATTCGGTACTATTACTTTAGATATCATGGTGGGACCAAAATCCCTCTCTACACAATTCCAGGTTATGCCAAGTCCTCTCCACTATAATATTTTACTTGAATGACCTTGGATACATAACATGGGGGAGATTCCTTCCAATCTTCATTGATGTATTAATTTTATCCATGAGGGATACACGCGCGCGCGCGCGCGCACACACACACACACACACACACACACACACACACACACACACACACACACACACACACACACACACACACACACACACATGTACAATAGACAACCAACCATTCAGATATTGTCAACTTATAGAGTCCTCTCAAACTATTTCACTAGATGAGACACCATATCTCATAGTAAAACCACCACATCATAGTATTTTTATTGATTAGATACATACATATGAGGTTAGAGAGACTATCACTTCTCACACTCTTCCACTTATAGTCACACCATCAACACCAAATATTCCTCCAATTATAGTAGCTTTAGCCATTCTAGCTACTTCATCAATCATAGTTTTGATGATTATTATAAATCCACCATCACCAATAATAATACCAATAGTTCTAGTTGATTCCATAATTACTCCACCAGTTATAGATACCTTTGCAGTAGTACCATATTCTATCACTACAAATCATGAGACTCCTATATCATAGTTACCACTTGTGGTAAATTTTGAGTTATCATATGTACATGATGTTGATACAGATCCATAGATGTATTTAGATGATGATACGACACCCACACTCAGATGACTATTTGTGTGGATTGAAATTTACACCAGTCAGCCCAAGATAATATCAAGATGACTCTAGAGCTCTCATACCACATCTTATAGTACTTTTAGCATCTTGCACTACACTCTCAAGATATAATCCACACTCATGGACATAATTAGATCACTTGGCACATATAGTTCACATGTTTACCTATATGGATATAGAGTTAGTTATTCAAATTTAGGTAGGTAGCACACAACATCAACCATATTTTATATTAAATATATTACTTTATCATGGATTGATCACATTACCTATAGTATGACATAGATCTATAATAGATTTTCACATCAGGATGGTCACCCATTTTGTACTTTTCATAGGATTATAGGCCATGATACAAACTCATGTACATATATATAGTAGAGATTGAATAAAATATAGGAGGAAGGCATTATTTAGATTATAGCACCACCAGTAGCACTTGATCCACCACTTCCATTGAAGTCATCTACTAATAGGGTTAAATATCCCAAAGTAGAGTCAACATCTCTACCACCAGAGTAACCTTTAGTTCCCTTTAAACACGATGACACCATAAACACAACATCTATAACATATGATGATACTTATGATGATGATCTCAAGGCATTTGATGATGATGGTGACCCTTTCTTTTATTTCCATTCCCAACAAGATCCATCCTTAGATCCCTTCTCCCCACCAACCTAGTCTTTTATATTACCATGTACATATTGCTTTACCTTCATGCTTGTACATAGTTTCTTCTTAGCATTGATTGTACATAATCTCTCCTACTTGATTTTACATAGCTCAAATATTTCCAATAAACACAAAAACAATACAAAAAATTTCAAAAAAAAAAAAACATTTAAATATATCAAAATACCCAGAAAAAATTTCAATTATATCCGTCATCCATGTTTTACATTACTAATATCATACTAGGACTTAAATTTTATAATTTATCCTATTGTATGTCAATTTATCTACATTACCATGCTTCACTTGATCTCTTTTAAGTGTGTGTAGTGACATCCAACTACTTGATTACTTCATTCTACCCATTGAAGGGGCATTCTTACTTCTGCATTCAAGACACACATTGGTATACATACCCATTGGGGGCATCTTCTACATGATGACACCGTATAGGTTATGTCAATCTTACACTACACACTATGAGGTATCATATTGATTTAAATTACTTACTAGATTACATATATTACTATATCAAGATTTCACTAGTATCTATCACTTGTGTATCTCTTAGCATATACCTAGTCTTGTATTAACATGTCTTGCATACTTTCACTTATTTCTTTGATTAGTTATATGCATTTGTATTTTTAGTTTACTTGCTTTTATTCCTTGCTTAGCATAGTTTGTATGATTGCATTTCTAGTTCCAATTTTGCTTCTTGTATGCATACCTTCAGACATTTTTCAATATCCTTCATGTTTACTCTTCTATGTGATAATATTTGCTTATTTCAAATTGTGTGTGTATGTAGAATTTAAACATGCCTTGTATGGTTGCTTTCCAGTTTGAGTGATATATGCTCATGTCCCTTGTTTTCATGACCCCTTAGATATCCATATATGCTTCTTGCATCTTAATTTATATGCTTGTTTCTTGATTTCTTGTCCATGTTTGCAATGCCATGATCCATATCAAGAATTTTCATTGACTTATTGGATGCCATGATGGACATCATGATCCATCTCTCTAACTAAAAAATAAAAACTAACATCTAACATTTCCAATTCTAGTTCAATACATTACACATGATTTTACATTATTATATCTATCTAGGTATGCCCCTATTGATCTAACAATTTATCAATACAAACATTGTTATATCTAGAGATATCTTGTCAAATATCACTACTATATCATGTATCTATACATCATAACACACTTGCGGGACTTCTTCTAAGGGTAGTCATTACAGGTTCATCATTCCTACCTTCAGAAGAGGGGGTAATAAATAGGGGTTTTATCATAGAGATCAAAGCTCCTAGAATTCAAAACAACAACATTTAGATAACTCAATTCAGAATCAAGAGGTCAAACTAGTCAAAATAGAATAAAAAAGTGACAATCCTAGATCAACAACCAATTTTAGCATAGGAAAATAGTGTCAAAAATGGATAGAAGTTATAAACACAAGGGTGTTCTCATTTTAACACTCTTTTCTAGGAGTAATACACCCAAATTTTTTAGTAACAGGTAAAATTTTTAGCTTAGTTATAATTTTTGCACATCTAGATCAGTCAGAATTAACAATTTTAGTACAATTTTCTCAAAGAATCTAGATATAGGAGGTATCATGTACAATATGATGGATCTCACTTCCAATTTTAGATTAGGTAGTTGACATAACTTCTAGATCAAAATCTAGGTTATAAACATCAATGATTGGGGGAAATGTGCATGGCATAGTGGTATTTTTTTATTTTTGAGTTTAGTTTATTACCCTAGTATTCATAGCAGGTGCATGCCTTACTCCATCTACAGGTGATTGGCATAATTTTCAATTTAAAATTTCATAAAATTTTAACTTCTTGAGTACCTAAGTTCTTGAGTTGGATTTCACATAAGCATATTGCATTAGTTTTAAAGTGGCTTTCATACAAGCCTAACCTAGATCCATCTTTCAAAATGGCCAAGAGTGGCCTAGTTTCCTGTATACATTTGAGTATCCATGCCACATTGTCATATTTTTAGAGCATCCATGACTTCCATGAGGCATCTCATATGACATCTATTCTATACCCATATCACTTCATAGCTTCACTTCACAGGGTAATGATGGAGCCAAAGGACTATCTAGCCTTTGTATTCTTAAGCGACCTATTCAGAGGGAGTAGACACATAGTCTAAACATTGATTAGAAAATGGATGATTAATTAACTTCACTTAGTTGTCAATGATGGAGCCAAAGGGACTACCTTTGCATTCTTGAGCCACCTTCCAAAGAACTAAGTACTCAACTCCATTCATAATATTACTCTTGATTCAACACATACCCAACATCATCTAACACAATCTAGCATCACAATAGGTTTCGTATTAGTTCACGTACTTGTTAAGGTGTATTCATTCCTTTCTATTCATATTTATCTTACCCAAATTTGTATGTTCTTATTTTAGCTATAATGTATCTAGTAAGAACTGATATACTCTATATTTTTCATTGTAGATTCACACTTCACAAGGTGCTCTCTTTATGCACATCCATCATCACACAACTTCATGAGCTTCTCCCTTATAAGCAAGTTTAGGTATGCATTCTAATTTATTTTATCCTAGTATTTCACTTTGATACATCACTAGAATAAATGGGGGTGAAATATAATCATATAAAATGCAAAATTTGGTTTCTTGAGTGTGGCTCATGACACCCAATCCATAGGTCCTCATACTTGCTGGCATAACCCTTTTAGGATTTTATTTCACTGATTCCTAGTCATCCACAGCCTTTTAGACTTAACTCTTATAGACCCAGGTATCTCTTTCAAGCCCAAATCCATCTCCCTATGTCTCATTTCCTCTACATAAAATTGCCTAACTTAGATAAGAGCACTAAAACCCATGGTTTCCTATTTCTGACACTATTGTCCAAGTGCAAAATAGGTTCTAATGGTCATTTTCTCCTAGATCCCTATACTAATTCATGTTGGCCTAATACAAATTTATTTAACCCAAAATCATTAAATCCCCTATAAAAGGCCATTTTAAGTCTATTTATAAGGGTTGACACTCATTTACAAGAGCAAATCAAGAATATAAGCAAGTACACTCAAGCACTTTCCCCTATTCTCTGCATACAACCTTCCAATATTATTCCAAGCTTATTCAAAACATTACACTAGTCCCTAACCATCTAAAGTACATCTAATTTTGTATCTTTTTGAATTTTCATACATAATTTCACCAAGCATTTCACTGGGAGAACTAAATTAGCTTGATCCTTCCTTAGAGTATTGGTATGTAGGTAGTGTGCCCATACATGGGGTGTGAAGTGCATCCAACGTATCCTTTACACAGTAACCCCTTATCTCTCTTTCCCAATTTTCCTTTCAAGTTCAAGCATAAAGAGCTCCTGAAGATTTTGAAGATTAAAATAGATTCACAATGAGCTACATAGATGTTTAGGCTTTGATATTTCATTGACAGGGTAATATAGACCCATCGAGTAGAACCCAAAAAAATTAGATCACCTAGACAATAATGCTAGAAAAGGAATACAATGTTAAACAATAGGGTGTCCCACTTTTGGTGCTCCTATCCAATCAAAAAATGAAGTTCAAGAACCTATTTTTAACACTGTCCCAATCTTGTACCTAAATTCTTATGCCCTGTCTCAGATTGAATAGCTCAGAATAATCTAAGTCATATTTTCTCTCATTTATTACTATTTTTAGAAAAGGAAAAAAATAAAATCTATTTACATAAATTAGTGGCTTAATTATTACATATTATTTACTAATTTACTTTACTCTAGACCTATTTATTAATTAGGAATAAAACTACATTATTTTGAAAAACAATAAAACAAATGGGATTCTCTTGATTCTCAATGATGGAGGTGGATTCTTCCCATTCTTGATTTTTCATCTTAGGATAATAGCTATCAGTCTTAAAAGCATAACTTCTAATCTTTGGAGCTAAGTCATTAGTCTTCAGATCTAAACCTTCAGACTTCAAAGCATAACTATGATGAGAGATATGAAATACTCATCACCTAGGCAGCTGGCCCATAACCCAAAGCTTCACCTCCATTATAGGATACCCATAACCTAAAGGTGTTCCCACTTTGTAGCTAGGTTGGAGAACGCCTAAATAAGCCTCTCCAAGGGTGAAAATCTATGCCATAATAGTTATGATATAAAATTGATTTTGTATTTTATGAATATACACCCAAAATTTAAATGAACAAGTGGATATTTACAATGAGCATTAATCTAAAGTGATTCTTGTTAAAAAAGTTCAAAGAGAAAGTAGGGTAGAGCAGAAAATGATGTTTTGTTTACAACAACAAAGACCAATAGATCTTCATTTGGTTCCTTATGACTATAGTGCAAATAAAACTAACATCTATGGGATCCTAATTCTAGACTTAGAATATCATAAATGCATTATGGATTCTAGGGTAGATATAATGTATATATCTATAAAGTATGATGTAAAATAACTACCTACAACAAATTTATTTAAGCACATTCATTAGTAGAATAGAAGGAAAATAGAGCATACATAATAGACTTTGTTAGAATAGATAAAAGAAAAAAATAACAATATACATTCAAAGAATTATTGTCAGATTTAACCATTAAAGAAATGAAATCATGTGTTATTAGCAAATCTTGAGAAATAAGAACATATGAAAATAATGAAACAATGAGCAAATCACAATAATTATTCCTTCTCTTTACATTACTTCCACAAAATTATATTCTAAGGTAAAATAAAGGGGGAGGGACCCTATATATAAGCATTCTAATGCCTAAAATGGTTACAAGAGAATTGGATATATGACACCTATCAGTGGACAAGGTCCTTAGTCTCCTAAAACTTAGAGAATATTCTCTACACACCTAGATTAAAGAAAAAATTAGTGGAATGAGTCCACATAGGGGAGTACTTCTAGGTTGGATGTAGCCTTATGTAATCCTAAAAACTTGAGTGTCAGGATATTAAATCTATCTTATGCATCATCAAAGCCTTTCTCTTCATCACTATCTCTATCTATAGTCTTTTGCACATGGTAGAATAGATCATAATAATGCTTGTATTTAGTGGCTAGTACAATAGAATTGAATAACCTTATATATATGGTGTTTTTTAATTTATGTATATACATTTCTTATATAAAATACTTTACGCGCGCGCACGCGCACACACACACACAAGTATAAAACACCTTATAGATATAAATCACCTAATTTTATTATAATAACCTTATATATATTTATCACCTTGTATATATTTGTAGCCAATTGTATTTGATTAATCCATGTCTTGTCTAAAGAACCACTTAGGGGATCTATTGATGGAGACAATGGCTGATTTGGAGTTACGCCTTGGAAGATAAATGTCTAAGAGGAATCATTAGTCATGACCAATATAAATGTAGAGTTAGGGGATGAAGAATCACTAGTGCTACTTGAATAACTAATGGAGAATAGGGGAACTTGTAGGATGATGATAGTGGACATATTATTAGGTAATTATGGACCAGGTTTAGGCATAGGTTTAGGTATAATTGGGGAAAATTGGCCATTACTAAAAATATAGAGGTGGATGATATATATGTTTTACTTACATTAACTTAAAGCTAGGTTGGCTCTTTATTTTTGTTCTAACAGCTTCAAAAATCCACTTTTGGGAACTAGCCAATCACCACTCTTAGTTTTTCCACATGTCTTCCCATCATAGGATGGGAAATTGAAAGATAGGGGTCCAAATGTCCTTAGATTATTGATTCCAACTACCAAGTGGCTTCCACATAGTTTCTATCTATCCAAAATTTAAGTGACTAGGTGTCAAGTGTCATTTTGTCATGCAATCACATTATTTAGGTATTGAATATTACACCCTATATGTGAGGGTAAGACCAAGTGACAAGTGGCATGATTTGATTAGAATTTTTTCATATGACTTTAGAAAGTAATTAGTGGCATGTTTTGTGCTCTAGCTAGGTTATAACTCTTTTTTGTACTAAAATGTAGTGATTGAATGACAAGTGACACATTCCCATTGGGTTTCTAGGTTACATAATTTATAACTCCTCCTTGGACTTGAAATGACATGAGTGGGTACTAGGTGGCATGATGTGATAGTGTTGCAGGGTTGTGAGACTTTATAAAATAATATGATCCATAGAAGGTTGCGACTAGGTGCCAAGTGGTAGACTTTCATTGGGTCATTGGGTCATGAGAATTTTGAAAGGCTAAAATATGTGCGACAAAGCTCAAAAATTTATGGTCAAGTGAATATTATATGAAATATTATTGCATATTAATTGAGGCTGAGTTGGTGTCAAGTCCTTACAAAGGAAAAAGTGCAAAATTAATACCTTTATAGGTAACTTGAAGGTATCTCCTAGGATATAAATTGAAGGATAAATCCACTCTTGTGCCTTTTTGAAAGGTATCTCCTAGTAGATACCTCGAAGGGAAAATCCACTCATGTGCATGTTTGAAAGGTATCTCCTAGGAGATACTTTGAAGGTATTAAAAGGGCCTTCAAAATATCACCTAGTAGTGTCTTCCATGTAAAGGAAAATTCTCCTTGTTCCTTGAAGGAGAAATCCTCTCTTGTTCCTATTTTAAAGGTATCTCCTAGGAGATACCTTGAAGGGGAAATTCACTTTTGTGTATGTTTGAAAGGTATCTCCTAGGAGATACCTTGAATGTATTATAAGGGCCTTCAATATATCACCTCGTAGTGCCTTCCACATAAAGGAAAATTCCACTTGTTCATGTTGAAGGTATGTATTATGAGATACTTTCAACATTCCCTTCAATGTATGACAATTACCATTGAATTATATCATAGGAGATTCTATCAAGGTCATTTTAATTCTTTCAAATTACCCATGAAAGTATTACAGGGCCTTTAAGTATTTTTAGAACCAATGTTTGTTGCTAGTAGCTATTGCACACACACAGACAAAAATAGTCAAGCAATTTAGAAAAGTTTGATATAGGAAACCTAGAGATTTGGGCCAAAGGTTGCTCCTAAGAGATAAATTAAAGGAGAAATACACTCTTGTGACTTTTTGAAAGGTAACACCTAGGATGTACCTTGAAGGGGGAATCTACTCTTGTGAAGAGTGTTGATGCAGCTTTTATGCACACCATCTCATAATGAGGTAGCCTATAACATTTTTGGATCTCAATGGAGGTAGACTCCACTACAAGGCATGAGTTTTAGGTATGCATTTTTGACAACCAAGTGATGGAATAATAGGTAGAGAATGTAGGTTGTTAACTAGGGTTATGAATGAATGAATAATCTCTAAAAGAAATTTAAAATGTAGGCACGTTGGTGGCTGGATGGTAGATAATCTAGAGTGGGTAGGTCTCAGAACTAAACTCAAAAAAGTGGTAAAGGTAGGGGAAAAAAGAAGGATTATATGGTTATAGGAATCGCTTCTTATTCTAGATTCTAAGTGGATAAGTGATTTCAAAACCAATGTTTATTTCTAGCAACTATGATACACACATAGATATGGTCAAGTAGTCTAGGATAATTTTGATATAGAAAACTCAAAGGCCTCAGTCAAAGGTTGTTCCTTTTAGAGTAGTTATTACATACCCTTACTCAAGAGATTATGAATCAGACTAGGGAGGTATCTAAGACAACTATTACACATAAATATAAAACTATATCAATCAAAAAATGCTACATACTTAGAACAATTAAACAATTAACTTACTTTCCAATGATCAATATAATATGCTAATCACTCAGTAACTATTGCACATCTGAAACTAGTATATCAATCATAACAAGAAATAATTCCTCGTAGTTGCTGCACACTAAGAATTATTGAATCATGAAAAAAATATTAATCCTAATTACATAGAGCTTGGAGAGAAAATACATAAACACTTTCACTGACAATAAAAATTGATTCTCCTTCTGTGTTGAAATTTTTTGACCCTTTACAAATGTGGGTTATATATGTTTAAATAGAATTGGGAAGGGGTCATTTCATTATCTAAGGACATGCAAAAATTGATTACATGGTGTAGTTAGAACCTCAATTCTAACTATAGTGTCAAAATTGTATGCAATGTATACATAGAGTTAGCTTACATTCATCAAGAATTAAAATGATATTTTACAATATCATGTAACGTGTGCATGTTTACAAAATAAATAGGAAACTTTTTCATTAAGTTCAAATCATATGAGAAATGCAAGTATAAATTTTATGCCATTATATTGAATTTACATGCACAAAACTAGATCTTAAGGCTGAGTGGATGTTTGCATGGATGCGTTAACCTTAGTAGGAGTTATAATTGTAGATGTTGGTGTTGAACTAGAGGCAATATCCTTAGTATTTTTATACTTCACCTCTATCTAAAGAAAATACTTGTGACTCACATCATGATACTACCTTATAATGTCTAAGTTTAATAGTGAGTTTTGGTGTACCCTGTTAACTTGCTCTTATAGTTTTACATGTTCTACCTTTATATTTTGGAAGTTGTTCTTGAAAATCTCAACTTTAGTTACATTCCTTCTTCTAAAACTCAATTCTACTTCAATATCATCTAGTGTTAACCTTTTTAATCTCTACTTAAAGTTATTGGATGCTTTTTGAATTGGCTTGATCAAAATTAATTATTTTTTTTAACTTACGTATAACATCCCTTACATTAGATAATTTCAAATTATCCAAAATCTACAAAATAAGTGCCTCGTGCTCTTGATATTTGGCCATTAATTCCCAAGCTAATTTCACCCATTCTCTACCTTAATATGTTTTAATGAAAACTAAATTGAGGGAATTAGATGCCTCCAATGGTGTTATCAAGTCTAGATGGTTGTATTCCTTATTAGTTGTGTACAAGATCAATAACTTAAATTTATTTTCATCTCATTTTAAAGAATTAAACAACTAGTGCATTTGAGATATATGAGGGGTTAATTTAGTATTCATTGCTTCAAGTCCCTGTAAAGCATTATAACATTTTGAAGTGGCTTTTTGTACTTTAGCCTCAATTCCCACTAGAATATGAATAGTCTATTGTTGATCATTGATTTGGTCTACTTATTGTTCCAACTCTTGCCTTGCCATCTTTTCCCCCTCGTGCAATTCTACCATAACATCTTTGTGGGATTCATGCTAGGGACATAAAATATTCAATGTAGGGGGATTACCCTAACTATTTGATCTACCTTTTAGATAAGGCATAGACCTCCTGTCTCTCTTCAAGAATAATATCTCTTCTAGCTTCATCCTTTAGTTTTCTATTTCTAACCCTTTGAATGCTTCATGAGAGCTTATCAAACATGGTTTTTATTTATGTAATATCTATAATTTTAAAATTGGGCATTTGGGAATTCTTCACTCTCAGTTTAATTGCTCATGGAAAAATCATTAACTGGGTAGGGTCTATTTGTCATGCATCTTTAGTTGCATCCTCCACCTCAATATTTTATACTAATTGTTTCTCTTTTGTTCCTTTAAGGATTTTTTTGGGAACAGAGGTCTAAATGATATTAAACTAGTAGACACCTCCATATTGGGGGAGTGGATGTATTTTAATGAATTGCTTACCATTTTCCCCTTTCTTGAAGATGTAACAATAGTCTCTTGGGAGGAACTTATGGAAGGCATTGAAAACTAATCTATGTAGAAGAAACATGAAGTTGGGAAGTGGCCAGTGTAATTTAAATTTTTTTAGTGGGACTTTTCTTATTCATGGTTCAGACTATGGAAGTCTCAGAGGGAACATCACTAGTAGTGAGAACAATGGATGTATATGGCAATATGGGGGAGAATCAAATAATGGTGGTAGAAGAATCTTTATCTATCTTACGAGTAAGGAGAGGGATTTATAATGTGTAAGAAGAGGAAAATGAAACATCAGGGGTCAATGTGACATCTTCCACATTGGGAGTTCTTAAAATAGTAATAATTGTGATTGAACCAAAAATAGGAACATATGAAGAAACTAGGGAAGTACCAGTTGAAGGCTGAGCTTTTTACCTATTATGTCATCTTTGTTTGGTGATTCCCCTTTATGAGCTATAATACCTTCATGGATAAATTGAAGGTATTTCCTAAGAGATACTTTGAAGGATAAATACACTCTTATGTATGTTTGAAAGGTATTTCCTAGGAGATACCTTGAAAGCATTACAAGGTCATATAAGTTATCACCTAGTAGTGAATTCAGTGTCAAGGAAAATTTCACTTGTGTGTGGATATTGATGGTGTCTCCTAGGAGATACTTTTAATGTTCCACTCAATGTATGACAACACCCTTTGAAGTATCTCCTAGGAGATTCCTTTCAAGGTATTTTTAATTCCTTGAATGTATGGCAACACTCTTGAGTGTAATTCTTGTTTAATACAAAATGATACAATTAAGGATTTACCTTATTTAACTCTCTCTTGATGATCTTATGAGGTCTACAATTTTGATGGGTTTCACATTCAATCTTGGAATTAATACATATTGAAACCTTGATAAGATCCACAAAATACCTTAGACACAATAATTAATGTATTTTTAACTACCTTCTTTAATTGAAACACCTATTTACTCATTGAATCCTTTATACACCATAATAACAATGGGCAAGTTTAACCTCAATGTATTTACTAGGAGATTCCTTAAAGGGCCTTATAATACCTTAATGGGTGATTTTAAATTATCTCCTTGAGAGTAGCATGAAGGTATATTAATGGGTGAATTGAAATTATCTCCTTCAAAAAGTTTCACTTGGTGAAGTTTCCAAAATAGGGGGAAGGGTAAAATAGAAAAGAAAGGCTTTGTGGTCTCAAGATTTACCTTTTAAGATGGATTATCCATGGAAAAATGTTTTTATAATCAATTTTTGTTGAAATTAGCTATTTCAAACAACATAGGAAAGTTTATATAGGAAACTTAGAGATCTGGGCCAAAGGTTGCTCCTAGGAGATATCTTGAAGGATAAATCCACTCTTTTGCCTATTTGAAAGGTATCTCCTAGGAGATATCTTGAATGGGAAATATAATCTTGTGAAAAGTGTTGATGTGATTTTTATGCACACCAGCTCATAACAAGGTAGCCTCTAACATTTTAGGATCTTAACAGAGGTAAACTCCATTCTAGGGTATGAGTTATAGGTATTCAATTTTTACAACCAGGTGATGGAATAGTAGGAGTGCATGCAAGTTGTTAACTAGGGTTATGAATGAATGAATGGTGTTTAAAAGAAAGTTAAAATCTAGATAAGTTGGTGGCTAGATGGTATCTAGTCTAAAGTGGTATGTCTTAGAAATAAACTCAAAAAAAAAGGAAAGGTAGGGAAAAAAATGAGGATATCATAGCTTCAAGAATCACCTCACAAGTTAAATTATAAATGGAAAAGTGATTTAAAAACCAATGTCTATAGCTAACAATTGTTGCACACACATAGATAGACATGGTCATGCAGTCTAGGATAATTTTGATATAGGAAAATCAAAGGCCTCAGCCCATGGTTGCTCCTTTTAGAGGAGTTATTGCACACCCTTACTTAGGAGATTATGACTCAGACTGGGGAGGTATCTAAGATAGCAGTTTCACATACATAGAAAAATATATCAATGAAAACACGTCTACATACTTAGAATAATGAAATAACCAACTTACTTACCAATGATCAATATAATATACTAATACTTAATAGCTATCACACTTCTAAGAATAACATGTCAATCATAACAAGAAATAATTCCTCACAGCTATTGCATACTAAGAATAAATTGAATCATACAGTCAAAAAGATTAATCCTAAT
This sequence comes from Torreya grandis, assembly GCA_037957365.1. Lineage (NCBI taxonomy): Eukaryota > Viridiplantae > Streptophyta > Pinopsida > Cupressales > Taxaceae > Torreya > Torreya grandis. The sequence continues at coordinate 528,436 of JARHVA010006682.1, read as the reverse complement.
TACATAGAGTTTGTAGAGAAAATACATAAACACATTTTCTAACAATCAAAATGGATTATGCTTCTCTATTGAAATTTTTTGACCCTTTACAAATGTGGGTTACATAAGTTTAAATAGACTTGGGGAGGGGTCACCTCATCCTCTAAGTACATTAAAGTATTGATTACATGGTGTAGTTATAACCTTAATTCTAAATGTAGTGTCAAAACTATATGTAATGTATACATAGAGTTAGTTTACATTCATCAATAATTAAAGTCAACATTTAAAATATCACACAAAATGTGCATGTTTACAAAATAAATATACAACTTTTACATTAATTTTGAATCATAAGATAACTAAAAATACAAAATTGATGTTGTTATATTGAATTTACATCCATAAAACTAGCCCTTAAGGCTAAGTGGATGTCTGTATGGATGTGTTAACCTTAGTGGGAGTCATAACTATAGATGTTGGTGTTGAAATGGAGGTAAGAAACTTAGTATTTTTCTTATTCATATCTATCTCAAGAAAGCACTTTTGACTCACATAATTCTATTGCCTTATAATGTCTAAGTTTAATAGTGAGGGTTGGTGTACCCTGTTAACTTGGTCTAATAGTTTTGCATGTTCTACCTTTGTATTTTTAAAGTTGATCTTGAAAATATCAACTTTAGCTACCTTCCTTGTAAAAATCAATTATTATTAAATATCTTCTAGTGTTAACCCCTGTAAACTCTACTTAAAGTTATTAAATGCTTCTTAAATGAGCTAATCGAAACTATTTCTACTTAAAACACATTAAAGTTTCAATCAGGTATTTCTTAAAGTTGAGCTAGCATGAAGGTTCTTGACAAACAAAAAGGTGCCATGGTTATATCAAATCCATTTCAAGGACATTTTCAATCAACTTGGAAGGTATTTCAAGTCCCTTTTAGGTATCTCTTATGAGATACTTAGAAAGAAAATTCCAATCATGTACATGTTCAAGGTATCTCCTAGGAGATACCTCAAAAGAAATTCCAATCATGTTCATATTCAATGTATCTCCTAAGAGATAACTCAAAATAAAAATTCCAATCATGTTTATGTTCAAGGTATCTCTTAGGAAGTACCTTGAGAGAAAATTCTAGTTGTGTCCATGTTCAAGGTATCTATGAGGAGATCTTTTGAAAGTACTATAAGGCCCTTCAAGGTAATCCCCTAGGAGATACTTTAAAATAAAATTACACTCATGTGCATGTTCAAAGTATCTACTAGGATAACCCTTTAAAGTATTACAATACCCTTCAAGATATATCTTAGAATATACATTGAAGGGAATTTTAGTACCTTCAAGGCTACCTTGAAGGTATCTCCTAAGAGATACCTTAAAAAACATGGATAAAGGTATCCTTGAAATTATTAGAAGGCCCTCTAAGGTATCTATTTCTACTAGGATAACCCTTGAAGGTACTATAATATCACTCAAGGTATATCCTATAAGATAAATTGAAGGGAATTATAATAGATTCAAGGTTACCTTGAAGGTATCTCTTAAAACTGAGCTGGCATCACGGTTCTTGAAAAATAAAAAGGTGTCATGGTTATATCAAATCACTTGAAAGGACCTTTGCAATCAACATGGAAGGTATTCCAAGTCCCTTCAAGGTATCTCTTCAAAGATAACATGAATGAAATTTATAATTAGGGAACCCTTGGAAATTACTACAAGGCCCTTTAAGGTAATCCCCTAGGAGATACTTTGAAAGAAACTTCCAATCATGTGGATGTTCAAGGTATGTATTAAGATAACTCTTGAAGGCACTACAAGACCCTTCAAGGTATCTCCTAGAAGATACCTTCAAGGGAATTATATTACCTTCAAGGCTACCTTGAAGGCATCTCCTAAGAGACATATTTCAAATAGATAAGTCTAATTACACAAAGATTGGAAAGAAAATAGACAAACACATAAGATAACAATCAAAATTTACTTTTGCTCTTATTTATATAAAATACTCTAACCTTTTAAAATTATGGGTTACATTTGTTTAAATATATTTGGGGAGGGGCTGCCTCATACTCCAAGTACATACAAAGTTGGTTATATGGCGTAGTTAGAACTTCAGTTCTAACTATGCTCTCAAAACCATATAAAGTTATCTTACACTTGTCAATAGTCAAAGTTAGCCTTTACAAAGTCATTCAATATGTGTATGTTTAAAAAACGAATAGGGATTTTTTTACAATAATAATGAATCATAAGAAAACTATAAATACAAAATTGATGATACTATTAGAATGTACATGTATAGAACTAGCCCTTAGCATTTAGTAGACGTCTGCATGGCTGTATTAACCTTAGTGGGAGTTGTGACTATAGCTAGTGGTGTTGAACTAGATGTAAGAACTTTAGTTTGATTTTTTTTTCTTCTAAATCAAAAAAATACTTATGTGCCACATCATGTTATTGTCGTATAATATCCAAGTTTAGAAGTGAGGGTCTATGTACCATGGTAACCTGCCCTAGCAGCTTTGCATGTTCTACTATTGTCATCTGAAGGTTGATTTTGAAAATTTAAACTTCAGTTACCTTTTTCCTTAAAATTCTTAGTTCTATTTCAATATCCTCTAGTGGCAATCCTTGTAAAATCTATTTGAAATTATTTGAAGCTTCTTTAATACATTGATCAAAATTTAGTCTAATTATTAGCTTTTTTGTAGTGTCCTTCACTTTTGACAACTTCAAGTCATTAAAAATTTGTAAGATAAGCGACTCACATGCTTGGTATTTAGACATCAATGCCCTAGCTACTGTTACCCATTATATGGCTTCCTCTATTCTAATAAACACCAAATTGGCATTAGATGTCTCTAATGATGTCATTAGGTCTAAGTCACTGTATGCCTTATTGGTTCTATACAAGATCAACAATTTTAATTTATTCTCATCTATCTTCAAATAATTAAATAATTTATGTGTTTGGGAAATATGAGGGGCTAATTTAGCTTGCATTGCCTCTAGTTCCTCTAAAAAATTATAACATTTGAGGTTATCCTCTTGTACCTCAACCTCAATACCCGATGTGATGTGAATTATTTATTTTTGTTCTTTGATTTCTTCCAATTATACTTCCAACTCTTATCTTAATAGTTCTATTCCTTCATGTATTACCACCATGGCATCTTTATGTGCTTTATCTAGGGGGTATAAGTCTTCACTATAGGGGGACTACCCCAATTATCTATTTTGCCTCTTAGACAAGGCATATACTTCTTGAATTTCTTCAAGAATCATTTCCCTACCAGATTCATCCTCTAGATTTCTCTTTTTGACCCTTTGAATGCTCATATAGGGTTTATAAAATAGGGTTGTAACTGATGGTAGCTCTATGATTTTAAAATTGGGCATTTGATCAGGCTTGTCTCTTAGATTAATAGCCCATAGAAGAATCACTGACTGATTTGGGTATATTTCTTGCGTATCCTTAGCTACAACCTCCTCCTAAAGATCTTCTATTTACTGTTGCTTTTTATCTTCCTTGAGTATTATGTAAGGAAGGTAGGGCTAAATAACCTTGGACCAATCCAAATATTCATATTAGGGGAGTGATTAGACTGTGATGACATGCTTTCCCACTTTTCCCTTGCCTAAGATTATGATGGTGGTCTCTTGGGATGAATTGGTGGATAGCATGGGCAAAGTGATTCGTGTAAATTACACATGAAACTAGGAAGTGTCCAAAGTTGTGTTAATTTTCTTGGCTGCCCTTTTCTTATTCAAAGTTCTAATTATGGTAGTCCCAAAGGGAATACTAGTAGTAGTGGGAATAATGGATGTGGATGTACAATGGGGAGAGATGAAGAAATGGTGGTGGAAGAATCCTTCTCCACCTTAAAAGTGATCAAAAGAATGTACAAGAGAGAAGAGGAAGTCAATGAAACATCAGGTGTGGAGGTGGAATTCTCCACCCTAGGAGTCCTCAAAATATATAAAATTGGGATTGAACCAAAGATAAGAAGTGGGGTTTGAAGGCTAAGACTTCTTTCATATTGGATCATTTATAGTTGGTTCATTACCTTTATTAGATATGAGGCTCAATGCCTTGGCTCTCTCTAATTCTTCTTCTTCATCAAGTTCTTATTCTTCTTCCTCTTATTATTGAAGAATTAAAGGCATGATATATTATTTATCAACTATTGAACTACCTATGAGGGGAGTCCATGGTTTCCTTCTATAGAAAATAGTGGCATTAGCCTCCAAAGAGGAGCCTCATTGAGTTGAGGTAGACAATTCCTTTATGACGACCCATGGGACTATAGATTCTTACAATTGGGGGATAGTTATAGGAGTTTATATTGTAGTTGTAGTTGGATGATCTATATCTTATTCATCAAAGGACTCTAGGTCAATTGGATCCCCTAAAGATCCCCTATGATCATGATCCTTCTTGATAGCTTTCAACTTAAAGTGAAGTTATTGTGAAGGTTCCCCTTTTACCTTTATCTACTGTGGGGGATGGGTATTCCAAAAATCTAAAGATGTCCACTATGCAGTAAGTGGTATCCTGTTATGCATTTCCTTCACTAAAATTCAAGGCTCTTATTGTATTATCCTTATATGATCTTCCTTGAGGCGTGAAACTCATGTTCTTTCCAATACTTGAGAATCATCTTTTGAATTCAAAAATAGGAAGTCATGAACATAAGGGACATGTTGGTATGGGATATCAAAACCTTGAATGTGCCTTTATATGTCACCATGGGGATCCCAGTCCTTGTGTGGCATAGTGGGCAAGTGGTAGCTTTTTATTTTGTTTATAACCTCTCTAAAGTGCTTCCTTTGCATGTAGCACATTCTATAAATGATCATATGTGATCCATAATATGTGTTTTTATTATTTTTAATCAAATATTCATCGACACTCCACCATAATTGATAAGCAATTTCTTGATTTCCTAAATTTTATGATACATATTTGAGGATGCATAGGGGATAGACCTTATGATCATGAATCATAATTACAATATAATTAGGTATAATAAATAGTAACCTCTTCTAGTTCTAAGTATTTTTAGTATGTTTTCTCCAACTCTAGGCATTCTAGTCCCATAGATTGCTTGCCATACTTGAGGATAGACATCCTTGAAAATTTGGACCATGTTTTTTATGTATGTATAGATGTTAATGAACTAGTAATAATCATAAATGTGATTCTTGACACAATCTATAACTAGGATCCAAATCTCACCAAGGACCTTATAGGGCATGCCCATTATGACATCTAGGAGATATGACATCATGTAGAAGTGGCCCATTGGAGTGGGATGCTTGCTCTTATGTAGGACTTAATCTCTCATCTAGAATCTGATGATATCTCCCAAAGCAAAGGTTGTATCTATGGCCATCATAAAATGTAGTAGAGGTACCCAATCCAAATTAAGAAAATGGATATTTGGCATGTCATACATCCTATATAGTAATGTCATCCCAATCTATACTGTCATTCAAAATTTATTAATTGGGGTGGGATTATTCCCTTTATAATTCATTGTCTCCCTAGGGAGAATCCATGAGCTTATTAACTTGTCCATTAAATTATGTTAATTGCATGACACTAGTTTATGCTTATCAAAAATTGCATATGGAATTAACATGGATAAATACCTTTGAAATTCATCCTCAATAATATAGGCTATGACTATTTGGTTATCCATGTGATGTAGAAACAAATCCTATGGAATCTTCCCCATAAATAATAAATCTCATAAAAAGGTTGACATAGGGCATCACCTTGGGCTTGGCCACCCCTAATTGTAGTGCTTGTCTCTTGAGGGAGGGCAAGTCAATAATGAATTTTCATTCTGTAATGCATATATTTCCATCCAAATAAAACACATCGATAAAATCTAGAATATCCCTTAATTTAGAATAGTTTTGATACCTGTTATCACATATAGTTGCATCAAACACCGTATTTATAAAATTTATTACATCCTTGATGAAGAATGGTGATGGTGGAAGTGCTTATCTAAAACTCTTAGATGATGATGTCATTACTCATTTTTGGTGGGCTCATAGTATATTTTATGTGTATCATGAAAATCTCTTTTCTCGTGGTCTCTTGTTCACTTGTAATGGATTTATCGGTAGTTATGGATTTCATTCGTATAATAAAAATTGAGTACGAATTCATTTATGAGAAATAAATATGTTGAAGGTATTACATGTCTCTTCAAAATATCACCCACTAATTCCTTCCACATAAAGAAAAATTCTATTTAATAAGGCCATCCCAATACATACCCCCATTCTACATTTGTTGATGGGGGTGGGATACTTTCCTTTCAAAACCATAGTTTCCTTGGGAAGAAGCCATGAGATTATACTTTGTCAATTTTATTATATTTTTTTAGTTTCGTAGACTATGAAAACTCCTTTTTGCTAGTTACTTCTTTACAGTTGGTGCATAGGTGGCTAGGGCTTTATTCATATGATATCAATAGAGCTCCAAAATTACTTTTGGTCAATGAACATGTTGATAACCACAAGTTATTTATGTATCATTTTAGATTCTATTCTATTTCATATTCTTGTAATGCCCAATGTTCATATTATTGATTTACCTGCATAATTCAATCCTTCTTAGTTTGGTTGGTGGGGAAGCCATGTAATTACATTATTTGGCTAAGTCTAGTGGTATTTTAAAACTAAGTCTAGTGTGATTTTCTTTTTAAGTCTAGTGGGATATCGATAGTTGGGACATGGGTTTCATGTTCAATCCAAGCCAATAATTCTTGCTAATTGAAGGCTTCAAACACATATCCTAAACAAAATGTATGAAGACCAAATCCTTTGGAATAATATTAAAATAAAATGTCTAAACAAATCTTTTAAATCAAAATTTTTGATACCAAAATACCAAAAAAAAACCAAATCTTTGGAATAAATTTCAAACAAAATGTCTGATGAACAAGTCTTGAATAGAAACCTCAAAGTGCAAAGTTTTTGAAAAGAAGCTATGAACAAAAACCCTAAATCGCAATGTTTTTGAATAAGAGGTTATAATCAAACTATATGATAAACAAGTCCCAAACACTTTCCCCAATGAACAAAACTCTAAAATTAATATCTGAACAAAATCCCAAACAAAATAGTTCCAAATAAAACCAAGTCCCAAAACTTGCATAGTACAATACTCTTGAAAGGAATTTAATAAGCTAGGCCAAATTGTAAAATATCATTGTCTGTACTTGAAGAAGGAGATTAAGGAACAATATGGTAAAAATACTTCCATAAATGGAGAGGAAAAGTTAATATAGGGGAATATTGGGTATAATAGTGTTATTTGAGGTACTTCTACTATGGTCAATTACATCCCATTGTGCCACCCCCATCCCAAAATTAATGTAATAGTTATAAATCAAATGCCTCAGTGAGACTAAAAAATAATTGAAAGACCCAAACCAATCCCTCTTCATGTAGTAGTTTGGGAACAACATCACAGGGTTGCTTGATTGCAACTTTATGTGAATTTAGTGATGGCACAATGACAATGGGAAAGTGTTAAACATTAAGCTCCCTAAAAATACTCTGGAAGGAGGTTTATAGAATAACTTGATAAGGAGAACTTATTCATAAAAATCAATGTGTTGATAACTACCTTCTTTGATTGAAATGCCTATTTACTCATTGAATCCCTTATACACCTTAATAACACTAGGCAAGTTCAACCTTGAGGTATCCACTAGGATATTTCTTCATGGGTAACTTGAAGGTATCTCCTAAGAGATAACTTGAAGATATTGTAAACCTCAATAACATTGGGTAAGTGCAACCTCAAGGTATCTAATATAAGATTCCTTTTAAGGCCTTGTAATACCTTCATGGGTAAATTGAAGGTATCTTTAAAGAAATAACTTGAAGATATTACAAGGACCTTCAAGGTAAAGTAAAATGTCACCCATATAATAATGTAGCTATTCAAATCTAAAACTATTAACATAATAAGGAAAATTGTCAAACTAAATTGAGGTGGAAAGTGCATGTGCATAGGGGGGCCTAAAATGCACACCAATATGTTCATCCTATCATCATCAATGTGTGGTATCCCAAGTATTATAAGGCCCTTTAAGTTATAAAGTTGTCACCTATAGTGCTTTCAATGAGAAGGAAAGTTTTATTTGAGTGCATGTTGAAGGTACCTACTGGGAGATACATTGAATGTCCCTTTGAATATATGACACCACCCTTCAAGGTGTTTACTAGGAGATTCCTTCAAGGGCCTTGAAAGACAATTGTAATACCATCATGGTTAACTTGAAGGTATCTCCTATGAGATGCCTTGTAAGAAAAATTCACTCTTGTGCATGATTAAAAGGTATCTCCAAGGAGATACCTTGAAGGTACTTGTTGATGGGAATTTTGAAACATATTAGAAACATACTTCCCCCTCATATTTCTCCTTTGAAAAAAAATGTTTGTAGATTCTTTTTCCCATCATATTATATTAGCTTGTTCATATATAATTTATTTTTAGTTTGGTCATATATTATTAGTTTAAGTGCGAGTTTATGTATATATTACGAAGATTTAATATGTATTTTGTATAGTAATTTAAAATTAACATTTATTGGTATATAATTAATCACTAATTATTCACAAATTTTTTTTGAACCAATGTAATATGCAATTTGTATTTTACAAAATATCAATATTTAAATCATTTCAATTGCTTTGTATAATGTCTTCAAGTGAGAAAAGAATTCCCACACTTAATAGGAAGAAGAAAGACTCACTCCAAGAGAATTTGGATATAATACCATAAAAACTACCAAAACTAAAATTAAATCCACATCACCATCTTCAATTTTTATCGTGGTGACAAAATTCTTCTTGCCAATTGGTATTTTGAGTTGTTTAGTCTACCAAACATGCATGTAGATATATACTTGTTATCACTTCATCATAAAAATAATATTCTTAGACTAGAATAATCCTTTCATGTGATAAATATGAACTTGAAGATGCCCTTGAATTCCAACTAGAAGTATGGAATAGAGAATAAGGAATTCTCCATCTAGCTATAACTAATTTCAATATATTTAAACCTAGTAAAATGAAATTGACAAAAAATATTTTTACTCCTTCTTGTGAAACATTTGAGTTTCATTTTAATATCTATGACAACCTTAAAATGTATAGGTTTATATATAGAGATAATTTGGGAATTAGAATACAAAATATGCTGAAAAAAAACATGAACAATGGGAAATAAGTTCTTCTACTTGCCACCATGTAAACATGTATTTAGGATACCCTACAATCATGATAGAAAAACATTGAAGAAAATAATATAAGCAAAGAAAACATATTTGTATGCAAATTTTAAAGAGGCTATATAATTACTCGCATATGTGGATAAAAATAAGATCAAACAAAAGGTTGATACACTTTTGTTGACACAAACTTCTGATCAAATACAGTCAATTCTCTACATGGTATATTTGCTCTAGAAATTATGCCTTGAACATTCCTATAGATCTGTATGAATTGGGGGATGATAATATCAAAGTATGAAATCTAAATGAAAGAGGGGTGAATGTTATAATTCATTCATTTGTAAAACATAATCAAGTTCCAATGAAGGATGCATTGTTAATTCATTTTGATCCAAGTAATCCTTGATCTATTATCGAATAAAAAGAATTCATAGAAGAGATGATGGAGAAAAAACTGTAAGGTTCATAATCTCATATGACCAACACACAATTACAACATAACAAATAATTCTTTCATAAGAAGAATACAATTCACTATCATTTAGAAATAGATATTCTATTAGAAGGGCAATATTTTTGAAAAATTGTACTCCATTCTATATTGTGCACAAAATATGTAACCAATATAATGAATCCAATGCAAAAAAATTATAAGGCTTCATTTATAAAAATAGTTTGATCTACATGTGACCTTATCCAACTAAGAGGTTAGAATAATCTTAAAACAAGGAAAAAAAGATGGAAGAAATACATGAACAAGATAGAAACTTGTTCACACAAATGAACTATTCAACACAACTACAGGAGATAAAATTCCTTCTTTTCATAGAACAACCCATTTGAGATTATTTTGATAAGGAATTTGATTTGTTTGAAATTGGTACTTTACCTGATTCAAATAAACAAGATTTAAATCTGACTGGTACAATACTACTTAAAAATATTCAAGGGCTTTCAAACAAACAAAAAATAAAACTAGAAGTTTTATTGGAAAAAGGATCTATTTATCTTTTGAAAACCCCTGGGTACAACAACATGGATACTTGGTGAAAAAAGGTGAAGCTAGAAAGTAACACAATATCAAAAATTATAAATTATTTTAGAAAGCATGATTTAATGTTACCACCAAACAAAACAATCACACTTGAAGAGGTAATGGAGCATTATATAATTTTTTCAAAAGGTTTGATGATTTATGTGTCTTGAATGAAGGTATTTCAAAAAATAAAAAAGGTCGTGGAGCATTATCTATATATTCAATAAGCATATTGAAAAAATATATGCATAGTGATGGACATCAGCTTCTCAAGATAGATACATAAATATTCATCTGCCATTATGGGCCCCATGTCTTTGTCCATCCATTTTGGAATATTTTAGTGAAATTTTCATTGTTGTGTAAACATCAATTTGATAATTATTAATCTTTTGAATCTCATTGAAGTTTTTAAGGAAGAACATATTCACCTATTTCTTCAGGCATTGATTGATAAATTTATTATTAGGGATTTCAATATAATCATCATCAATCATCCAAAAACCATAATATTTTTCTAGCATTTAAACCTGTCTCAATACTCTATGTTGGTGATTTCCATTACATGTAAAAAATAGGTGTCATACTATGGGGTGTAGGTAGTGATGGATTCAATTAAATTAATATTACAGGTATCAATTTTTCTTAGGATCCCACTAATTTTTAGCTTCAAGATTTCATCCTCTATTAACAATAAAGTAAATTAGAGGAAGGTTTTGAAATCAACAAAGACGTACCAACATTTTAAATGATTGGTTCATACAAAACAGGAAGGCCATTCAAAAATGAACTAGATAACTTTTTTTAGGAGACACTTATCTCTACTTTCAATAATTTGGATACATGTGAAGTGATAGGGGTATATACAAGAGCTGGATTGGTGTGTGCTTGTAGATAATTGTAATGAAATTTATCTTTCATTATAAAAATTAAAGAAAAACAAATTTTATTGTTAAATTTCAAAATTGTTTGACAAATTAGATGAACTAATACAAGAACAATTGCTTTGATTAGTACCAGGTTGCATAACATTTTTAATTTATTTTATAATCATTCTTCATTTTACAAATATAACATCTTAATAATATTTTGGTGTGTATGCTTTATTTTTCAAGCCTAACATCATAGCAATATTTTTCTATATAGAACTAATGGAATTAAATGCAAGTGAAGGAACAATAATAATGAAAAAACATATTAATGAACATGACCCATTACAAGTTGAAGAAGGTAAGATAAGATCATGAAAAGTTTTTCAATTATATTATTTTTTATTTATCAAATATTTATAATAATAATAAAATATTTATTCATCTATTAATGTCTCAATTAAAATAGTTTACAACACAGATCTACAACTTTGTGTCTCTAACACAATAACCATGACATAGTTCTATAGGTTGTTGCCTCCATAAAAACAACATAAGGTAAAACTCTACAATAAGACACATTTTTAAAATAAAAATATCAAATCAATTGATGATAGGAATTTTTAGTTACTAAATTATATAATACCTTGCAACAAATAAAGAATTAAAGGTTCAACAAAATAGTGCACCCATACATACTAAAAATAGGTAGAAAAAGGTGAAAACCTCTTTCAATAAATGTGTAATTATATAATTTAATACACTATAATATATTAATTATCTTTATTTATTTAAACACATTACAATTGAATTTTTCTTCATAGACAAGAGATTGTAGAAGACAATAAAATATAGACTTGCATCATTTTGGGATTTGGAAGTGTGGGTTTATTTTATTTTTGTGTAGAATTGAATGTGGTTGTATTCACCCATTAAAATATTGTTTACATGTTTAATTTACCTTGTATAAAATAACACAATATATGCTATACTATGTCTTCAATACAATAAATTTTGATGCAAAGTATCCATGTGATCTTTATCAATAAAAATACATAAAGTATATTATGCTAGGAATAATTATATTGTTATTTATTTAAACACTTTTAAAGTTGATGTGTCGTATTGGAAGTATATGAAGGGGGTTAAACTATAGGTGTATATTCATTTGAAATTAGTGATAGTGAACTTTAGATTAGAAGAGTAAATCCTATTTTGTTTACTATGATGGGTTGTATAAACATATAAATATGTAGTAGTATGCATAAGAATAACTGATACTTTCACTACTGTAAGAATATAGATGTTGATTGATTAGTGTTAAATTCCTATCAACGTATATTAGAAATAAGTTATGATCAAGTTATGGTCAAGTTATAAGGATTCAATATGAACATGTATATGCACATGTATGTTACAAAACATGCAATAGAAATGGTACATCCGTGTATAATGAGTATAGTTACATGTACCTGAGCAAATATTTATTTTTATATATGTTTATATGATTTTTTATAAGATTTAAGGAAATGCAAATAAAAAATTCATCAAATAAAATGCATTATATTTATATGTTACAATATGAAATACAAATCAAAATCGCATTAATGACCAACATAGTAACATATAAAACATTTTATTATAAAATTTCCATGTTATATTTCTTATAATATAATATTGTTAATAAATGATTCATTTATTTTTTAACAAATTTTAGAGATTTCAAAGGAGGAGCTAAAACCAACTTCTAGAAAACAAATGATTTTGGGGTTGGATGACTTATTATTTGTTTTGCACAAAACAAAAGATATGAAAATGAAGATATGGGAACAAAAGAAGATTATATAATATAAAATATGTCATAATACATTTGAGATCATTCAAAAGAAAATTTAAAGATGGCATTGTAGTCTTTTTCTCATGTTGTCATTTGGTCAATGATAGAGGACAATCATTTGAGGCTACTCATTCAAGCCATGGGTTACACAAGTTCAAATTTCATGTTTTTTTAGGGAAAAATATATTCTAAGCCATTCAATATAAACATAAATAAATTGGATGAACTTATTTTTAAAGGGACCTTTTGAGACAATTTTTCAATTTCCAATACATTGTTCATTGATTGTAATTCTCAAAATTATGTTACAAATTTTAAAAAAAAAATGAGTTATGTTACATCAAGTATATATATTGGAAATGGAAATCAGAAAGATGAAAATTATTGAAGAATCAAAATGATGTCTATGATCGAATTCTTGGGAGAAAGCAAGAAAACCATGCCAACATCTATGAACTAGTGTTATAAGGATGTAACTTCACCATATTATGATTCTTTCTAGTGTATTTATTGATTAGAAAATATAATTATAGTAATAAAAATTATCATCAATTTCATACAAATTGAATTTAAATTATTTCAAATATAGTTCAGTTTATTTCAAATTAAATGATTCTAATTTGGGATTACTTTGATCTCATTAAGTGCAATTTGATTTATAGTTGGAGATTCCTTGAAAGAATTGAATTAGGTAGAAGTTTCAAAACTAATCCCATTGCAAGTGGATACTGCATCAATTTATCTTGAAATCACCAAAGTTGATCCATTAGTATATTGACACCTACTCATGAAAATCTTCCCAATGAACAACAAACAATTCTCAAGATATTTTATTAAGTATATGAGCTAATTGATCATCATGTTTTCATCCATAATTTGGTCAGTCAAATGGTTCCATGTGTCCCAGTAACAAAAGCTACTTCAAAAGATAATTGATCAGTCTGAAGGTTCATAAGAGTGCCATAAGTTTAAAACAATCCAATATATTCAAAAATAATCTCTTCCCAAATGGTTTGAAATAATCCAATTTATTTGAAATATAGAAAACATAGTTATGGAAAACTATTCTCCACTCCACTTTAGTGGGCATAAGTCCAAATTATTCAAAATATCCCAATTTAATCAAAATAATCTATGCTCAAATGGTTTCAAACAGTCCAAATTATTTGGAATATACAAAATTTATTTTTAGAGAAAATCTTGTTCACTCCATTTTAGTAGGTATAAGTCTAAATTATTCAAAGTAGCCCAATTTATTCAAAATGATCTATGCTCAAATGTTTTGAAATAGTCTAATTTCTTTGGAATATAAAAGTTTATTTTTGGAGAAAATTCTCTTCACTCCACTTTAGTGGGTATAAGTCCACATTATTTAAAATATCCTAATTTATTTGAAATGATCTATGCCCAAATGGTTTGAAACAATCCAATTTATTTGGAATATAGAAAAATTATTTTTGGAGAAAATTTTATCCATTCCACTTTAGTGGGTACAAGTCCAAACTATTCAAAATAGTCCAACATGTTTAAAAATCCTAATTTATTTAAAATTTAAGAAAGAAAATTTTTTGCACTCCAATTTAGTGTGTATAAGTCTAAATTATTCAAAATAGTCCTTACTATATTACCCTATTACATTCCACCTTCCCAAAAGCATCCTCTCATCAATTAACTATATATATATATATATATATATATATATATATATATATATATATATATATATATATATATATATATATATTCCCTAATGTTTCAACTAGTAATTTAAAAATTTAAGAAAGAATTTTTTTTGCACTCCAATTTAGTGTGTATAAGCCTAAATTATTCAAAATAGTCCTTACTATATTACCCTGTTACATTCCACCTTCCCAGAAGCATCCTCTCATCAATTATATATATATATATATATATATATATATATATTCACTAATGTTTCAACTAGTAATTTTAGCAAGCCCCATCCAAAATAAGTCTAAAAATATCACTATACAAGGACATTTAAATTATTTTTTCATGAAATAGACTTCCACATTGAAAAGCACCAGAATTTAAATTTCAAAATGACAATAAATACCCTATTTCTCCAAATTTTTATTACATACGTCCTTAGTGTCTGAGAGCTAATGTATGAATACACATCACAAGTCGTGATTAAAGTAGTTAATCACATTAATATTTCACCAACATATAATTTTTTTTTACTAGTATTATGCACACCACCATAGCATGGGAGAGCTACCTAGAGTTTGATCCATTTTCAGATTATTGTTAAGTAGATACTACTCAACACATGGGGTGTTAAGGCCAAATACAACTTCAATTGATGACCCTTTTTAATTCATGATTGTATTTTGGGGTAAGTCAAAAATGTTTGGGGGACAAAAAGTGAGACACATTTTGCATCTAAATTAATTTCAATGTTTCTGCATATGTAAGTTTAAAAAGTGTGTATGTAGTCTTGACACATATGCTCAATAATTATTGAGCCAGGACTCCATACATGGTTTTAATCTTTGGAACTGCATATACATAATAGTTTACTATTACATTGGCATACATAATATATAAATAAAATAAACATTTAAGTATAAGTTTACATTTAGATAGGGACATGTGGTTTATTATACTTTAAGTTATAGTTTATTTGTATACTTTTAGGATGTTTGAGAGTGGTTTTAGACATTTAGGAGCTATAATGCAAATTCTAGGTTCTAGAGGATCTTATCATATTTTAGAGCTAGGTAGATTCTAGGGTTTTAGGGTTTCATACTTAACCATATTTCAAGGTTTCCAGATTTCAAGGAGATAACATAAGAGGTATTAAATTTTCATGATGATATATAGGTATGATATAATAGTATGATAACATCTCTCACAAAGTACCACAGTCGATCCCTCCCCATTCCCTATACACCCCTTAAGTCATACACTCTAGGAGAAATGCATTGACAAGACACTAATACATTTAGGAACCTTATAATGCAAAAAATCATACACAACAAAATTCATAGTTATGGGACACATTTCTAATAACAAATCCATGAGGAAAACACATACTTCATGTCTTTCATTCTATGGATAGTGGATATTTCTACTAGACTTTGATAAATTTAAGTATTTTTTTATTTTTTTGGTTATTCATGGTCAATCAACCACCCCTATTGATTAATATCAAATTAAAAAAATACTTGTCACTATGATTGGACCCTATACCCTAAACCCTATACCTTAAACCCTATGACCTAAACCTTAAACCCTAAAATCATAAACACCAAACCCTAAATCAATCAATTTAACCCAAATTAACATCCTTTAGAGTAAGAATTAGGTTTACAAGGATCAATTTGGTCCAAATTGGATAAGTAATTACCTCAATTGAATAATTGTCTCAATCGATGATGACATTAGAGCTAATTAAGCCCAAAATCAAATTTTATAATTAAAAATACATTCAACAAACTCAAATTAACCACAATTTCCTTTGTGATTTAACCTTATACTCTAAAAACTAAAACTTATACCCTAAACCCTAAGCACTAAACCCTAAATCATAAATCAATTGATTTAACCTTAATTAAAGACCTTTAGAGTAATAATTATTTTCACAGGGCTCAATTCAACCCAAATCACATCACTTATTATCATAATTTATTAATTGGATAATCCTATGATGAAATTGAAACTAATTATGCCCAAAATCACATTTTATAGTCATAGGTAGGTTTAACAAGTTAAAATTACCCCAGTTGCCTTTGAGATTAGACCCTATACCCTAAATGATAAACCATATACCTTAACCCCTATGCCCTAAATTTTAAACTCTTTAAAATATAAACCAATCATTTTAGCCCTACTTAACATCATTTAACTAATAATTAAGTTCACAAGGCTCATTTTAGCCTAAAGTACATCCCTAATTTACCTAATTAACTAATTGGCTCAATCTAGCATGACATTGAGGCTAATTGAGCGCAAAATCACATTTCGTAGTCATAAATAGGTTGAATAAGCTCAAATTGTCCCTAATTGCCTTTGAAATTGGACCCTATTGTCTAAAACGTAAACCTTATACCTTAAATAATAATCCATAAACCTTAAACACTAAATTATAAACCCTAAACTCTAAACTAATCAATTTATCCCAAATTAACATCCTTTAGAGTAATAATTAGGTTCACAAGGCTCAATTTAGCCCAAATCACATCATTGATTACCCTAATAGACTAATTAGTTTAATTTATCATGACATTGAGGCTAAATGAGTCCAAAGTCACATTATGTAGTCATAGATAATTTCATCAAGCTCAAATTGGCCCCAATTACCTTCATGATTAGACCTTATACAATAAAACCTAAACCTTATACCTTATACCTCAAGCACTAAAACCCTAAACCCTAAATTTTAAACCCTAAGTCATAAATCATAAACCCTAAATCAATTGATTTAACCCCAATTAAAATATTTTAAAGTAATAATTATCTTCTTAGGGATTGATTTAACCCAAATCACATAACTTATTACACCAATTGGCTAATTGTCACAATCAATTATGACATTTTGGCTAATTGTTCCCAAAATCACATTCTATAGTCAAAATTAGGTTCAACAAGCTCAAATTAGCCCTGATTATCTTCATGATTAGACTCTAAACCTTAAACCTTAAACCATTTAAATTAAACCCTAATCCCTAAATCCTAAATCATAAATTGATTAAACCCTAAACCAATCATTTTAGCCTTAATTAACATCATTTTAACTAATAATTAGGTTCACAAGGCTCACTATAGCAAAAATTACATCACAAATTCCCCCAATTGATTAATTAGCTCAATCTATGATGACATAAGAGCTAAATGAGCTCGAAGTCATATGTTGTAGTCACAAATAGGTTGAACAAGCTTAAATTATCCCTAATTGCCTTTGAAATTGGATCATATACCCTATACCCTAAACCCTATACATAAAACCCTAAGACCTAAACCTTAAACCCTAAAATCATAAACTCTAAACCTTAAACCAATCAATTTAGCCAAAATTAACATCTTTTAGGGTAAATGTTAGGTTCACAAAGCTTAATTTGGCCCAAATTACATTAATGATTTCCCTAATTGATTAATTGGTTCAATATATGATGATATTAAGGGTAATTGAGCCCGAAATCACATTTTATAGTCATAAATATATTTAACAAGCTCAAATTAGCCCTAATTTCCTTCATGATTAGACCCTATACCCTAAAACCTTAACCTTATACATTGACCCTAAGCCATATATCCTAAACCTTAATGCCAAAACTATATATGTTCATATTTGTTTATGTCTTTTAATTTATTAGCTCAAACTAATATATATATATATATATATATATATATATATATATATATATATATATATATATATATATAGTTGTAAACTAGACCTAATTCTATACACATTTAAAA